>JAFBJQ010000226.1:224683-258332 GCA_016785345.1 Trinectes maculatus | reverse complement strand
CGGCGGTGGGGCGGGGGGAGCGGGGTGGGGTGTGGGCGGGGGGGGGGGGGGGGGGGGGGGGGGTGGGGGAGGGGGGGGGGGGGGGGGGGGGGGGGGGGGGGACGACGCACCTAGCCTTGGGGCACTTGATCATCGAGATCACACTAATATTCTGTATTAACTGAGACAGTGACGGAGAGAGACTTGTATTCGGGATAACACATACAGGGATGGATTACATTTTATTACAGCGGTATGCTGTAGACTGGGAAATACAGTTCCTCTAAATACACACACACAAAAAAAGAACACAGATGTTTATTTTTTTTTAGCGTTCATGTTATTTATATACACAGCTATGTTTTCACTACAGTCCGAATACTCCCAGCCATGAATACGACGCCATCGCCATTCATTTACGCCAAAGGCGTTTAAATGACGACGTCGCTCGCAGCATGACTCCCTCCCCTCTAGTCAGCCAGGGTCGATCAAATAGTGTCTGCGTTGACATCACAGGATCTGACATCCACATGCTGGCGAGCCTATTTCATGCTTCAGGTCCTTGGAGTAATGGGGGCTGAACTTGTGCAGTCGAAGAGTTAAAAACGAGCTTGGCAGGGAGCGAGAAGCTGATCAGAGAGAAAGATAGGCAGTAATCTTAGCCGCATTCCACCAATATCTATGTCCCCTCGCCTGTCTGTGGATAGTATCAGCCACACTGGCCAGAACTGGAATTACTTTTCTAAACAACAAACATACAAGCAGAATTCGCTGTAGGAATTTTCTAACTGATAAAGTTGTTCCGATCACTGTTTATTACGTTCAAGAATTCTTCGATGTTCGACTGAGCGCGAGAGGTTTATACCCATTTTCACATTTGGTGTCGTCGAGTTACATAACCACCCGGCTCTCTTATCTTTGCAGTCTGTACTCGTGCAGGATTGACAGTATGCTGTCAAAAAAAAAAGCATTTGTTTTTAAAGTCTGTCTCCTGTCTTTGACGTGAAGCCCGTAAACAGTGAGATTACTGTCTTACTGAGGCTGCAGATGGGCAGATACACGGAGCAGCTTTTCAGATTTCTTCCTCATGGAGATTAGCAGCAGAGTTTCCACGAAACTGGATTAGATGCTGCTCGGGTCATGCTGAATGGATGACTGAATGGAATAACTGTTGGATGGATGGATGGATGGATGGATGATGGATGGTGGATGGATGGATGGAGACATTCAATACAACTGGAGTATGCAAAAATGGCAAACTATTCACATGTGATAACGAGGCTTCCAACTATCTCATTCCATGATCTCATTAGATCGATCATAATCTCTCAATGTGTTTCATTTGATTTACTTTAACAAAAACAAATGCCGCTGTAAATCAGGCTGGGTCCACTTTAAAATGTTGTAATTACAGAAAGGTGAAATATTTGCTTATGTTATGGGGATAGCTGAGTTTGTGTAAATGAGTCGGTGTGTTAATGATTTGGGTATTTGACTTCATCCGGCTCGTCGCTGCAGGTTGACGTTTATTTATTCTGGACGTCTTATACCTGACATTGATAAGAATGTTAATGGCCGCATCGGGCCAGACAGTGCAGCCGTGGTTTTGCTATCAGATAATTGTCCTGCTGTGCATGAGTAGGCATTGACAACAAAGCACCAATGATGATGCAACAGATACATAAACACATTTTGTTCAGCAAAGATTTCCGTGAGTCTTATGCCAAACCCTGCAGATTAAACACCTGATTTATTCTATTAGTACCTGCGACAGGTTGCTATGAATGCGTCAATGTTTGTGAGACTGAGCATGTATGTGGTCTGCGTCTTTATGTGCATGTAGTTGAGGAACGACCTGGTGTCAGAGTCTAATGATGCTATTATTTATAGTCTGGGCCAAACAGGAAGACAAGTGCAGTGTCATCATGGATATTTCGTCAACCCGTGAATGAGTTGGCTCATACAACTGTGACGAAACACTGCTCTCCTTCCAATTAACCAAACACACACACACACATGCACAAACACACTCTGTTGCCAAAAAGAACTACTGTCAACTAGCGAAGTCAAGCCAAGACGACAATGAAGACAAATGAAAGTACTGAGGTGCCAAAACAATTCCAGTCGCCCCTTGAGATACTCAATACGATTCTGTGACTGAAATATGTGACTAATGGTTGTAGAGATACATTTGTTCCCAGTTTTGCCAAATGAACGGAGCTGCAGCTGAAAGCCTCAGCAAATAAAGCTGGAAAAACCGAAAAATGTGAGTCATCTTTTCTGTGAATTACAAAAAGCAATTTCCGTCACCCATCCTGTTCGTTCGATGAGCTAGAGAGGAAATGGCAGTTGATTTGTGATAGTGACAAAGCACTGAAGTCTTCAAACAGTGAGCTACACTCCCGTCCTCGACGAAACTCAAACTTACTTCATGCCGTACTTTGAACGACAACATGGTTAGTGTTGCTGACAGGCAGCTGATCATCTTTAACTTGTTCCAAATTGTCTTCTGTCTGCCACAATAGGAAGAAACCAGCCAGCACCCAAGGGAGTGAATTCATTCCCTGAATTAACGTGCAGCACAGCCGAGGAAGGCAATTATACAGCCTGGACCAAACTCTGCCGCTCTGGCAATTATGCTGTCAAACTGTACCTCGTGGAAATACACACCGGCACATCCGCGTGTTGATTAACATGCGTGCACATATAATATGCATCCATTAAAATGCAGTTACACGCACCCGTATCCGTGTCAAGTCAGTCAGACACTAACAGGCCGTCCAGTGGGAACCAACCACACCCCTTTCTTCACGGTCTGGTTCACAGCAGGTGCTGATCCATAGGGTTAAGCCCACACTGACATCACGCCACTGATTCCCCTTTGACTGACACATAGAAGAATGTTGGATGCTTGATGTGGATTTGCCATAGACATAGATAATAACCTCACATTTACATTTTATTCTACTTGGTAATGAACAGCAGGAGGTACGGTTTTATATATAATCTGCTGCTATGGTTACAAGCAACAGTGGCGGTATGACTACTGCTGTCCAATTCTAGCTTGCGACGGCAGACCACAAATTACCCAAGCGGTAATCACAGATGGTGACACAGAAATGTGAGGCAGAAAGGTGACTGAGCACGAGTGCAAACAACATAACCACACCTCAGATGCTAAGTGTCGGTTGAAGATAACCCTCCATACCCTCCAGGTGTTTGTTGTGTGTCGAAAACACTAAGTGTGTCATCACACCCTGATGCTAAGCTTAAAAAATATATGCGACAAACTGTGACCTGCTTTCTGTGTTGTGATGTTAAACCGTCCTGTTAGGCGAACTTTGACCCTTGTGTTCCTGCTATTATTAGTTCAAGGTTGAGGAACAGGTGAACGACCAGTAGACCAAAAAATGCAGGTGTTTGGAAGCAAAACAGTTGAGGGAAAGTTGTTCTCACAGCAGCGACATTTCTCGCTCGTTGTAATTTAACACTTTTCAGGTAAAAAAAAATGTGAAACCAGCTCAGCTGATTCAGCGAAAATTCCCCTGTGAAGGTATAGCTCGCATTCAGACTCAAAACTGTGACCCCAGTCTACTGTCCTTACATAAGACACGGTTTCGTGGACTTGACAAATGCCAGAGAAAGCGATCTAGTAGCTGATGAGTTTTAAAACTCCCTCACAAATCTTTTAGAATCGTGGTCATGTTTGTCAAACCTGGACTTTATAGATCAAAAGTTACATTTTCTCTTTTCATTCTGAACAAGTCAGCAATTGTCACTGCATAATAATTAATGAACGGGGCCGTCTCTGCGCCCTGTGTTCATGCGGTCAGCGGGGGGCCAAAGTCCCCCAACGGCTCTGCTCCACTAACAGGTGACTCGCTATCAGGTACGACACCTGCCATGACACCGTGTGAACCTCTCTCGCTCCCCGGGCTAAACAAACAGACAGATGTTTCATTCTGGGATCATGAACGAACGAGCCTTCACCTTTCCACCGAGTGAAAGGTCACGCATTTCAAATGTCACGCAAAAAAGCAGCTGCCGCTTGCCTCTCACTCACCGGCTTTTCCCTGCTCCCCGTCTGACCTCATCCCCTCCTCCGAGGGGAGTTTTCCTGAGGATTCCAGGATCTGTCAGGTGGACGCCGGAGACTTAAGGACGGAATCCGAAAGATCCTCTGCTCTGGCTCAAACCATGATCCTTTTTTTTTTATGTTTCCCCCATTAAAGTTCGGCTCAGCTGGGAGCAGAAACGACTGTACATCCAGGAGCTGCCACTGTTTCTTTTCCTCTCTAAGGGTTACCTGTTCAAGGCAACTCCCGTGTGCTCAGTGATACAGTGCAGGGCCCTCCCCCTCAGCGCAAATGGTTTTCTGGGTAAGGAGGGGGGAGGAGTTCGCTCGGGCTGATTTTCCCACATTACTCAAACAAACACACACACATACACACACACATACACACCGGTGAGAGGAGGAGCAAAAAGCAAGGTGTGGGTTTACAGGCGTCAGTGTGTGTGTGCAGTTTAATACCTGCAGGCTACGCAGTAACAGGTCTGCCAGCTGTTGACTGGCCTGAGGGTCTCAGTAACCTAAAACCTCAACAACACTTGTAGTGTCATGAAAAGCTCATGCACTGTTTAAACGAATAACACGTCCACATGAAGAAAACTTTGAAGACTTTGTAATGCAGTAATGTTCGTCAAGGTACAACGCAGGATATTTACTGGATTGCTCCTTTTTCAAATAAATACAAACTGGATATTGGTACTTTTCATTGTCAAAACTATTTATATTTTGAAAATGTCTCTAGTCGGCATGGAACATAAGCAGTCAGTGTTAACCCACACTTTTCCAATATTACTGCAAATGCATGCCTTTTACATACACACACACACACACACACACACACACACACACACACACACACACACACACGCACACACACACCGACTGTGTTTGCGTAGTTTGATCAGCCGCCTTCGCAGCGACTTGTTGTTTGAGGCAGGCGAGTGACTGAGGGATTTATTACAGTCAGTGGAAGCCCCGATTTTAAAGGGATAGTCCCGTGCATTAAAATATATTCATCTTTCTGCAGAGACAAAGATAAATGGCTCTTAAAATGAGCAATTAGATGACTCAGACCAAAGTAATGACTGCAATATGAGTGCACATACAGAATCAGACAGAAAAAATCCAAGTCAGCAAAAAAGGAAGAATACCTTTCCTTTACATTACATTATTTAGATTGTGTGCCAGCATAATAATTATCAGTGAGCATTGTTGCAAAGTGATTTGTGTGCTTAATTAACATACAAATGGAAATCCTGTTGTAAAGTACTGCAAAGCCCTGCTGTTAAAAATGGTCCAATACCACATTTTACTACAATCTTTACAGTATGACAGTGTTGTTTCAGCATTAGTATCTTTACATCAACATATTTAAGCAGGTATCATAATAACGGCGTAAATTTGGTGCTATGACAACACCGAATATAAAAACATAATATTCAAAAACAATAAAAATCGTTATATTTGCAGTCATGCCACACAGCTGACCTGTCTACATTTCACTACAGTAACAGGAGCACTCCCTATGTCCAAATTCCCCCAAGATCCATTAATCAACAAGACACATGCTAATTAAAGTGTAGCACAACAAACCAGGTTGTGAAACATTCTTTAAATGAAACGGTTAAATTATTTGAAGTCAACAGTAATTAACTTCTGATGCTTAATTACATGGCTCATTGAAGCATCATTAAAGCCTCTGCAATCCCTTATTGACCAGAAAAGCATCTTCTACAATGTCAAATTGCAAAACTATGGGACACAGAGTTCCCCGTTTCTCATCCAGCTAATGCTGGTGTCACGAGTTCATATGTAAAACCTAAGGAAGCAGATCAGTGTCTCCAATGGCAATTGTTATTTTTTCAAAGTCAATCCAGCTTTATTGGCTTCTCATAATGGACCATGTGGACAGTTAATACAACCCAATCAAAAAGTGTTTATCTCCCATCAGCTGATACAAAGCAGATTAAATACTGGAGGCTAGTGTACTGTACAAGTAGCTGAGGCTCCGTGCTGTGAATGTGTGTTCATGTGTGTATACAATACACAGATATAGCAGCGGCGCTGTTCAGCTTATTCTGCATAACACAACTGGAGCTAAGTCATTGATTTTTTTTCTCTCTTAGTGTCACGAGGCCATTTCATGAAAATGGCAACAAACACCTTTTAATGGCAAAGACGAGGAAGGCTGCAGTGGTATTAGTGACAAGGGACATCATGTTCTTGCTTACAGATTACAAACCCAAGGACAAGAGGTGACTCAGCAATCTCCCCATCCTGGAAAAAAACTAAGTAAAAAAAAAAAATCAATATAAAAAACTATTTAATAGTATCATTTATCGTGTAAGACTGTGGGTTGAAAAGTTATTTAAAGAGACTGTCATGTTGGTAAAATTGTCTGGTAGATGGCCGGGGAGATGATTGGATGGCAGCTCTCCAAATGCAGGATGACCTGCAAGAAGGTACTTTCATGACAAAGAGGCAATGGCGGCGGGATGATTACCATCACTCTGACAAATACAAGCAATGCACATAGACCGCGGCAAAAAGCTGATGGCAGAACACAGCATATTAATGACACTATTCTTGTTGCAGACCTGTTGGGACATGCGGGCCGTGCGTAAGGTAGCGAGGAAGCGGTGCAGCTGCAGCTCAGACACTTATGAAGATAAAGAGCTAATCAGCAGGTCTGCTGGGTTTTCCTAATTAAAAGAATGTACTTGGCACACACTGACTATTTACACTGCATTAAGACAGCGTCAGATCACAGCACGGGGACCGGGGGACAACAGGAAATTAGCTTTCTGTGACACGTATGGCTCGGAATGCATAATGATGCGACAATATTTACTTGTCCGAGTTAAAAAAAAATCGCTGACGCTAAAACTTGTTGTGATGCGGCGTTGTGCACAAGCGCGCACACGTTTTTCTCTGGCGTGAGACGCCTAGAGGTGATGAGCTGAGAGCGCCGCCTTAAATGAAAATCAATGGGAGCAGCCAATCTCTCTCAGTGTGTAGTCAGTTTACACAATAACTCAGAGGACAGCGGCTTCACCTGAGACTAAAAGGAAAATGTCAACCGGTTATTGTTCATGTGAGACGGAGGTGAGAGTAAAGCCCAGACAAAGAGGAGGAGGAGAACAAATCTCCCCCCCCCCCGTGTGTGTGTGTGTGTGTGTGTGTGTGTGTGTGTGTGTGTGTGTGTGTGGAGTTCAACGTCTTATCACTGCTGCTCCGTCCTGTGGCCCGTGAACAAGGTGGCGTCCATCTTTATAATGTCTGTCTTTTAGCACCACTGTAATTGCCACTCCTCGCAACACACAACACAAATATTAATAGACTCCATCCTTACATCAATCCCCGCTACCAACATTTCCCCTCAACCCACTGAGGATCAGCCAATGTGTCACAACCTGTGTGGCACTAGTGAAGAAAAGTCTGTACGTTAGTGGAAAAGGAAGCTGAATTTATTATCACTTGCACAGCAAAAAATACATGGAATTACTGCAGTCGCGTACACGTACTACCAGCACTGTCCACTGTGACTCGGAATTGTGTTATTGAGCCTATAAGAATCAAAACAGATGGGTTTTTTTTCATGACTCGACTTCTATGACTCGGTATTTTAACAGCACAGTGAGAAAATCACTGATCTGTATTTAAATACAGATTTTTGAGATACTTGTGCTTCGCTTAATTACATTATATATTCATTATATATTTCAGTTCTACTCATCTTCTACTCATCAGGGAAATGGTGTACTGTTTATTTTACTACATTTATTTGACTATTATATATGATTATATAAGATATTAGTTTCAAAATACTTTTGTTTTACATTTTCCCTCTACATTTTGCCAGGGGCCCATCTGTGAAGGGACCCCACTGTGTGGTCTCAGGCTGGCCATCTGTAATCAGTGCTAGACAAGCTAAAAAAACAACAACACAGCGTTAGCTGACACTTATTGCATTTTTTAGTTATGACACGTCAGTGCACACATACTCGGAGTAGGACACACATGGATAACTGCAGGGGTTTGACCAGGAATGCTGAGGGCCACGATTTGCTATGAAGATCTAGACACCGCCATTTCCTCTCTCATAACATCTCCGTCTCTTTACTCCTTCACCTGGGGCGTGGTACAAAAATGAGGAAGGGTGGGCCTGAGTTAAAATGTCAACCTGAGGTACCAATGTGTAAATCCAAAATCTAATAAGATACTGTACCCACATAAAACAGCCTCACAGGACCAAACGCAATTTATATTTAAATATATATATATATATATATAACATATATTTATAAATAAATAAATTATTTACCGTAAATTCCGGACTATAAGCCGCTACTTTTTTCCCACACTTTGAAACAAACCGCTTAATCCGAAACAAGGAAGTTCACGGGAGATGTGTTTTAACTACGAAAACGACGTAATTCGCCACCGACGTAATTAGAGGACCCCCTGTATCTCATACAACGGGGGACACATGCGGCTTAAAATCCGGTGCGGCCTATAGAAGTACAAAATTGTTTTTCTTTCTAAAATTGGAGCGTGCGGCGTATAATCAGGTGCGCTCTGTAATCCGGAATTTACGGTAATTCAATTGTGTTAATTCTCGTCCAAGTTGGTCAGAAGCAACTTGGACGGCCAAACCAACCAAGGAATCCATTTGAGTCCAGGGTCCGAGGACGACTGGACAAAAAGAAATCGTTAAACCCACGGAGAAGCCCAACGCCCACATACAGAGCTCAGCACAGCAACCTAGTGGATACGTTTCCTTCATCCATGTCTTCATCCAACACATGTGCCGGACGAACAAACAATAACAATCCATTCGTCCTTCGAGTTTGCTAGCAGTCCCCTTTCAGTTAAGAAATTCGGACTTCGTCGTTCTGCAAAGACTGCAGATATCTTGAATGATCGCGTTGTCACGTTCAGCAGTCTGTCATGACGCACAGAAGCTAAAAGAAAACCTCTGTGTCTATATGAAACTGGCATCACAACTTCTCGAGACCACAGCTCTGCTCCAGGATGTGAAATTCACGTTACATGTCCATCACGATCATGTCCACAGCAGTCGGTCTGTATTTCCTTCCTCTTCTTTTTATGGCCCTATGAGCAGCCTGATTTCATTATGTCAATATTCTTGGTCTAGGATTTCTTGGTCACTGAGGGACCATGGACGCGATAAATCACAGTACAAAAACCTGCTGTAACCCATATGCCTGAACATTTCTGAGTAGCAGTTTCTGATTTGTGTGTAAATTACAGTGGAAAAGGCCTAGATATTGTTGCTGGAGGCAATTTAAGTGCCACTCTTCGACTGCCTGTAAGAGGGCTTTGGTGGGGGCAGGCCTTTTGGAAAGTGTCAGCGCATGAGAAAAATGGAAGTGCTCAGCAGAGACCACTCCACACGTGCACCCACACACACACCCACACACACACACCTTCACCGACTTCATTGTTCTTTTGTTCATTCCTCTCTCTCTCCCTCTGCTCCCCCGTTTCTGTATCATTTTCTCTCATTAATCAGAACACACCGACAAACACACACACACACATATGCACACATGCACACACACACACAGAGCCACAGAGTGTCCTTCCGCAATCTTTCACCTTGTCCTCCTCATGGAGCACCTCACCTCATTTTTTTTTCTCCCACTTTCTTCCACTCCTTCCCTCCTAAGGCTGTTTTTTTTTTCCAGGACACCCTGTTTGACTCCTTTGCACTGACCTTCCTATTTAAACCAGCCCGCGTGCCAAGTTTCACCCAGGTGGTGACATCATGGCCAGTTATTGTGCAGAAGCAGCACCTGTCTCCCTAATGATACAGTGCTCACTGCTAACGTTCGCGTCCCCCTGCCTTTGCCTCTCTGTCGCTCCCTTCCTGCAGGCCTGAGATGAATTTGCTGATAACACAGCCACTCAGTACCCTGTTCCCATTTTGGCGAGACGTGCGGTGATACACGTGGCCTTTGCCACCACAGGGGGTTGTTGGTTTGCGTGTTTTTTCCTCGGTCTGCAAATTTACTGCAGAGAAGGAGAGTGTATACACGCCCACATGTTGTTAATGCAACTTGTGCATGGGTGTATTGATACAAGAAACCTGATCATGCACAGTATTTGCTCTGTTGCGATGGGTCACAGTTTCAGATCACTGATGAATGAAAAAAATGACACTAATTGGTTACAACTGAGGAAATGAGCAACCTTCCTGTCAAAGTCACTTTGAGCAAGAAAAGAAATGGTTTGGAAATAAATAAATAAATAAATAAAGGTTTGTATTTAAGAATATTTTTAATTTAAAACACAGAGGTATCTGCAGCTGTTCTGGAATCAGAGGCCTGACATGTAACACAACATCACATTTGTCTCGCGAATGTGGCTCTCCCTCTCTCCCTCTTTACAAAGAACAGTGATTCAGCTGCTGACGACCTCCTCTGCAGGCATAAAAGCATAAACGAAAACATCTCTCTCCTCCATGTTCACACGTTTTATATGGAACAACAAGGTGGAGTATATTGGCCTTAACATTTTTACCTGCTCATGAAAAGGAGCAAACGAGTGTGTGTGTGTTTGTGTGTGCGTCTTTAAGTTTTATTGGGCAGTTGGATAATCCCATATGACACCACAAAGTGTGTATGCTATAGCCTGTACCCTGAGTAGATACACTAATGAGAAAAGAGCCCATGGAGACAGCCTGGGTGACATTTAAAGACATAACCAATCTGGCAACCTTAAGTTCCAGTTAAAGTAAAAACTGTGTTGTTGCTGTCTTTACGACTCCAAGGCCTTAAAAAAAGCTTTTGTCGTAAAAATATTTGGAATATGAATATAGACAACGGATTAACTTCTACAATCTGTTTGTTTGGAGAGCTGATGGCGATGACTTGAGGATTATAAATAGGGTTGATCATGGAGCGTGACAGAATTCACTGCTGACAGAGCAGTACTGTAGCTGTACTAGAGTTCATTAGCAGTAAGGGGCAACCTGCATCAGCAGCAACAGGTCTTGTCAGATGGAATAATATGTGACAGATGCTCATTGTACCTGTGACAGAAAAAAAGTATTGACGACAGCGGAAGGGCTACTATTAGCCTGCTCTTGCTCTCCTCCCATATGAACCCATTGGCAAAGACCCTTAATCTAAAGCTAAAGATCTTGTGGATGCACTCTGAGCAAATGATTTCAGAGCTCAAATGTTCATTTGTGTGCATAAATTCTGTGTATCAGCTCCGGCAACACGGTGGCACTGAAGCAGAAAACGAACTTTCCCGACCGACGAGCTGCGAGTCAGCGTAAACGTCTGGGTCCTACCTTTGTCAAGGGAGGCATCTGGAGAGTTGAAGTCCATGAGACTGCTGATTTCAGTCTTGTAGCTGAGGTCAGCAGTTGGTTGCTTCTGCCTCGGATGGGGAGAGGGATCTAAGAGAGGAGAGAGAGAGAGAGAGAAAAAAAACAAGGTTACCAAAATGTATAGAAAAGGAAGGAGGGCTCACAAGGACAACACAGGACGCTGGAAGTCATCGGTTTTCTGGGAGGTTTGAGGTCAAGCGTCTGTTGCAGGGTCAGAGAGGGTACGAATCGAAGTTAAAGGAATGCAAAAAAAAAAGTATCTTTATCTAAAAAAAATCTTAAGAAAAACTATCTTTAATCTACTTTATCTCTCACAGATTGCTATTATTTTGATTCATGCTTATGTATGTGGCTTATGTTTACTGGAGAATTGAGAGAGAGAGAGAGAGAGAGAGAGAGAGAGAGAGAGAGAGAGAGAGACATTACATAAGTATGTGAAACGTTGTCAGAACTGTATGCTTTTCCTCTATGCACAAAAATACCCTGTGGATGACAAACCACTGCACCGACTGCATTGGGAACATTTGGGAAATAAAATGATTAATGCAGCACACTGCACCAATCAACTCCACACTATCCCCCATAATACACAATGAACTGACTTACAAACACATTACTGCTTAAACTGTACTACAGTGTCTCTGGGGAGACTGTGAATGCATCGTCATTGCAGCAGCATACAAGCTTAAACAAACGCAGGCACAGAGACCGCTGGATATAAATATTAGCATTTTTCTGACCAACGCCTGATTTGATTTCTGGTGAGGTTCAGTGGTTTCTAATGCAGTTTTTGACATGCAGCGGGCTGCATACTGAAAGCATTGCTCCGGGTCAGCTCACATAATAGTGTGCATTAAAATGACTGTGTCACTTCTCGGTGTGCAGTCCACCTCTCTCGCTCCTCCGATACAGCCCACGTAGCCGCTCAGTTTTTCCAGAATGGAATGTCCACATGTCAACTTCTTACTTTAAAAAGGAAAGGAAATTCAGAATCTTTTTTTTTTTTGCTGCTTGCACGCACACGCGCACACACACACACACACACACAGAAAAAGTTACTGTCCAGCAAACTACATCTCTTCCTCTTCACTTTCCAGCTCTGAGCATCTCTGGCCTCCTCTCCTCTTCCTTTTCTTACTTATTAAGACGCTGTTACTGGCTGAAAGAAATTTGCATGGGTGTGTGTGTGTGTAGAGGGGTTGTGGGTCAGGTCCAGGTTCCAGTGACTACTACCAATCAATAATCAATATTAATATATGGTTTTTCAATTCGGCTGCTATATTTTCTCTCATTGAAATCTAAACAAAAATACACAAAGAAGCAACACACTATTGTCACACAGAGGGCTGCAAACACACACACATGCACACACACACACACAGCCGGTTCAAATATAATCCATAAGGCTGAGTGGACATATTCGGCATCACTGCTTCAGTTTAATTGGTGTTGTTATTGCTGTTACACACAAAGTCCACATTCTGTGATTCTACTCGGAAACTCACAACACTATTATTAATTAGTGTAGCTTTATTTTACTCCAGGTTGAAAACAGGCGCTAGCCGTTTATTCACAGAGGAGCTGACGTCCACCTCTACAGGATGAACTGAGAGACTTTCTCCGTAATCACCGCCGGAACATCGGAATAATCACTGGCACAGCCATTAAAACTAAATTAATTGATTATTATGGTCTTTAGCAACTGATGCAAACAAACGAAAGAGAGTTACGTTCTGACGGCTCTGACACGTCCGACCACTCAGGACGACTGTACTCTCCATAAAACACATTAACCAGGTCCAGTAATAACGATAGAGGACTTCATCACCTGGAAGACCTTGGCAGCCATAGAGAGCAGGAAGAGGACTCCTGTCCTCCATTTAAAGTAGAGTGGTGGAGTTCAGCCAGCACATTTGCTTTGGTCCTATGCTACTAGATGATCTGATCACAGATTGCGTTGAGTTAATTTGAGCAATCACTTAGTTTTAAATGAGCCGAACGCTGTATGGTGAAGATATAAAATCTCCTATACTGTAACGCTGTGCTGGATGAGTGTTCCAGCAGTCCTGAAGGGAAGATCAAGGGGAATTACTCATTGTCATGGTCAGGCGTCTCTCTCTCTCTCTCTCTCTCTTTCTCCCATTCCTGTCACCACCCCTCTCCCTTGAGCCCTCTCTTCATCCTTAGCTGACTGACTCCACTGCTCCAGCGTCACCTCATCCTTCTCCCTCCCTCACTCCCCATACTCCCACCGTCTTCCCCCAGCTCGTCTCTCTTCCCAGCCAGACGTACTTTTTCCGCTGGCACGGCGCAGGAGAAGGGCGACGGCGGGAACAAAAGAGAAACCCTAATGAGTGGCGGAGGCGATTACGGGATGAATGGATGCTGTTGCTGGAACCTGCACCGGTCCGCCTCTGCTCCCAGCTCGATCTGCAGCCTGCAGATAGGCACTGCCTCTCTCCCATTACGTCCGCCACAGCTCTTTAATTGCGTTGCCATTCTCTGGTCTTCTGGCTGCCGGACCTGTGATAAAGCCTGCATATTCAAGCATTGATCACCGCCAGCCAGGAGAGCCCCCACCGACGCCTCTTTCCTTCACCTGCCTCAAGATCCCAATTCAAGGTGTCCAGAAGATAAATGGAACTAATGGACCTGCGGTGTGATTGCGGGGAGCCGGTGCTTAACATCTAGCCGCTCGCGCTAACATCCCTGATCTCAAATTCACCTTCTCAGGGGATTCGTAGGGGAAGAAGGTTACCATGAGGCAGCAGGTTGCCATAGCAAGAGAAGTTGGTCTCTTGCTATGACTTTGCTACAGCCATTGCTGTTCATAATGTCGAGAAGAAGGGAAGTAAAGCAACCTAACAACAAGAAGACTGACTATCAAAATAAAACAGGAAATACCCCCCAAAACAGACATCATGACACACACCTTCTTAATTGCCACTTATTTATATATAATCAACAATACTGAATCCCACTGGTCTTTATAGTTCTTTGCAGCTGTAGATATAAATTCATTTCATATTTTAATATTGTACTGAGCCATTGCAATGAAACATCGTTCTGTATACACTTGTATGCTGAATGACAATAAAGGTTGTCTGTATCTATGTCTAAATATTTTTTCTTTGTTTGTTTGTTTTCTGTAAGAAGTAACTCACCAAACATGACAAACGGTGGCGCAAAGTAGCCGGATGTTTTTTAAAAGACAAGACAATATTAACATGTGAAATAATTTTCATCTTCAAGCTTGCCATTAATGTACCTTTATACACTGATGGGACACATCTACTATTGTTAATTATTATATCATAATTATACAATAAGTATGTGTGTGTTGCAACTAATTCTGGCTATTGTTTGGACTGACTGAGCTAAACGGGGAAATAAAGGTTTACTAAAGGAAGTGCAAACAATTTCATTCTTTCCAAACTCTCTTTAGGAACAAGAAGTCTTCGGAAATCGGAATCGGACGTCTTTTATGCCTTTCAGACGGGAGACAATCATCTTAGGATTTGTCTCCGTTCCACTTTCTCCCCTCATGCTGAAACTCACTTTCACATGACAAACACCCGTCTCCGTTTCTGTTCGTCCTTTCATCCGCGGACTCCTGATCGTTTCCCTGTCGCAATGACGCTCCCTGCTTTCTTCCACCTGCTGCAGTCTTTGCTGACTTCATCCTCCCTCCTCATCCACTTTCCTCTACCTCGTTCTCTGTTTGTCTCTATGTCTGCTGTCTCGCTCTCGGCAATTGTCTTTTTTAAAATGTGAGACATCATAATGGGGGGTGGGGGAAGGAGCAGATTGTACCACAGAGGCTTGTAGGAGGCCATTCCGATTTATTTTTCTGTCTCTTCCTCACTGACACACAAACACATAATATGCACATGCACACCATGCGCACACACACACACACACACTGACATTTAACAATCCCTCTGACTCGTTCTTAGAAAATGAGGGAGGCATCAAGCCCCAGCACACAGTGATGACAGTTAACCATCAGGCATCTAACAACACCAACCCAATACGTGAACAAAACAAGAGCAAAAAGCTCGCAAAATGGACGGTCTCTGGATTGTGTTTGCCTTTTAGTTGCGGTTTTGCACAATTACCTACAAACTGCACGTTGTGGTAAAGGAGGATGCAGTTGCGGAATATCGTCCATGGCTCGTGACACTGTTGCTCCTGACAACCATATCATCCACTCCTCCAGCACCCAGCGCAGTGCCCATTATCTGGTCCTCATGTCTGAGCTGACTGCAGCATTTGCACCAAACACGTGCACTGTTATGTGAAAAGATAATGGCATCAGAAGGCAAAAAAAAACAGGGACGATATCTAAACCGCTTACCATCAGGACCAACGTTATAATCTTTATTCACTTCATTCCAACCAACCCAACCACTGAGGTCTTATAGATAATCATCTTAATGCCATTCTATGAGAATAAACATGTGTATTTATGTATGCATATGTAAAACTGTACATTGGTCTGAAAATGAACAAAATCTCTGTATGCATATACATTAGACTCTTATCCATAGACATCCTGATTTCTGTCCTGCCTGCCCCGTGCTCTCAGCTCTCGACTGGCCTGGAGTTGAGATGAAGAACACCAGGAGAGGGCAGTAACAACTGAAAAACTCCCAGATAAACCGGGTGGGCAATGTCTTTGTCTTCCCACCAATGTGGCTTTGGCAAAAGTATTTGGCACCGTAGTAAAGACATTAAACTGCCAGCTGTGGAAATTCTATCAAAGTTCACCAATTAAAAGTAAAGAACTATCTTACAGTGAGTTTTATACTGGACCCCACACTGTAATTACAGGAATATATATGTGTGTGTGCATGCGTGTGTGTGTGTATATGTATATACTGTATGTGTGTGTGTCACACACATATATGTGTGTGTGTGTGTGTGTGTGTGTGTGTGTGTGCATGTATAAAGGTATATAGATATATATATATAGATATAGATATTCAATTTATCGTTATGTACACTGCTTTGGTGTTCTTCAAAGGTCAGAGGTGACAAATCAGAGTAGTGGCTGGAGTTGGCAGGGGTTTGCAGTCTTCCTAAAATCAGTCTTAGGTTCCGTTTAACCTTTAAGCTCACGGCTTGGCAACGGGGAAAGAAGGAAAACAAATATCAAAAACTGAGTCACAAACGAGGAAGAGAGCTTGGCTCACACAGAGAAATAATCAAAAGGGATTTGGGTTGAATACATTCTCGCTATGAAGGATGCATTTTTGCCAATATAGAAAACAGCAGTATACACTCATGTGTTAAGGCTGGTAAAGGACGTACTAATGTTCACATTTTTAAGATGATATGAAAACTGTCAGGAAACAGATGAAAGGGGGAGAAAGAGAGAGAGAGAAATGTATCACTGCAGTAAATTAGGTACTGTATTTTGCAGAGGAATCACAGCAGTCTGTTCGTACTCCCCTTGCACTTTCACACTGCACAAAATCAATTAGTGAAACAATTTTATACAGTATAAACAAAGCGGCCGGCCATAATTACACAACAGTCGGCTTAAAGGGATTAGTTAATCTTTGCTAATGTTTGTATTTGGGTTTCAAATGATGCAGATAATTTTCTTCAGTTCTTACAAATATCTGAGCAAATTTGATTATCGTCTCTCACCGAGGGCGGAAATAAAAATGTAAATGTCGAACACCATCCGATTTGAGCACGGTAATGTTTCACAGCACCGAATCAGATTTTCTGGAGTTGAAAAAAATATATATATATCTCGGCCACAAAGATGGATGCTGTGTCAAGATACACGTCAAATTAGTCTCAGAGCGATGGAGGCAAACCCCTCCCCCGGAGAGCGAAGCCGTGCAGGTAGAACAAATCAAACAGGTTACCACTGGCCCATGAAGCTCACAGAGCACGACATTGCCCAGCGCGACGACACTTTTTCAATATCTCACACTGCAAAACAAATTGCTGGTAGAGCATCGCGTACCCCGACTTCAAGGCCAACCAACTGTCAGGCATTAACATGTGTGGGCTCTGGGGCATGTTATACATTGAGCAGAATCTTTTCACAATTCAGCACCTCGGTCAGTGACTGGGGAGAATCCAGCACCATGAATATCAAATGAGGTTGGTAGTATTCCCTCTGGGTGTTGGGGAACAACAGACATGCAAGGAGCAACAAAATACTCCACTCTTCATCTTTCTCTAGCAATGATAAAAAAAAAAGTCATATATATGTATATATATATGTATATGTAAAACTAGTGTAGCCTGGACATTCAAAGCACTGCTGTCAGAGTAAATAGAAAAGTAAATAACATCAAACTAGTTTTACATTGAGAGTAATAAGAACTCGGCATTATATCTCTGTATGTAAAGGAACAGGTTGATAAGAGGGGGCTCCAGTTATGCTGGACAATGTCCAAACTGATTCATTAACTGAATCCAGTTTAGTAAAATAAAGTAAATAAACAGTCACTTTGACCTTGCTCAGGTATGAGGTTCTACACAATGATCAGCAAAGCTGCCTGCAGGCCCACATGATGGCAGATAGGAGGAAAGCTAAGGAGTCAACATCCCTGACCGGTCTGGGAACTGTGGGCAGGGAGGGTGAACACGTTCCTTCTCCATCAGCAGCTACAGCTGAGGGTGGGTTCAACAAGGCACTTAACCCGCACGTTTCCAGTGGAGTCGCTCGACAGATAACTGCAAATAGCTGAGGAAGCACTGGACGACTCCCAGATGCTTGTAGAGGTGAGTAAGTGTGTGGGTGTGAGGAGAGGGGTGAGACTTGGACACAACAAGCTTGTGATCATTTGTTGTGTCCAATATGTACACAGGCCTGACATAAAACAATGAGATAATAAATAATATCTCATAGTGGCTGTTGGACCTTGGATGTTGGCCCTGCGATGGACTGGCGACCTGTCCAGGGTGTACCCTGCCTCTCGCCCGATGTCAGCTGGGATCGGCTCCAGCCCCCCCGCGACCCTTAACAGGAGTAAGCGGTAGAAGATGAATGAATGAATGAATGAATGAATAAATAAATAAATAAATAAGAGTAGGAAAAAGTTTGTTTACCGTTAAAAATACAGACTGTCAATATAAATTGTTAATTCCAATTCAATGTCAAATTGTACACATTTAGCAAACAACACAGTTACAACTATTTACATTAACTGGGCCATGGATATCAAACAGGCTTGGATGGATTTAAACAGTGAGACATATGTTGAATGTTTTCTTGTCATGAATGCAGAAATAATGTCTCCAGAAGTTTCTGGAACTCCACAACCTCACATACGTGACAGATGTTTGGCTTCATAAAACCTAACTAACCATCTTCATCACTCTGCCAAGGCACTCAGTGACAGCAGCAGCGGCACTGAGGGGGCAGTCAGGTGTGCCAGATTTATTGATTGGCTAATGGGGAAAAGAGGAACCTGAATGGGAAAACTCAGTGGGAGGTAGTGGGCTGAGCAACAGTCATCTCCAATAAGCAGCAGAGCTGCAGCAGTGTTCTCATGCAGGGTGGATTAGTCCACACACTGTTATTACCAGCACTGCAGACATTGGTTTTATTGATGTGAGTTATATATATAGTTTAAACTGAAATAAAAATAATCCAGAAAAGATGCATTTAAATAATTACTTTAAGTGACTAAATGATCAAAGCAGATGTGAAAGAGGTAAAGGAGCTGGCAAAGGCGATTTTTCTACTAAATGGTTGTTGGGGGAAAAGCAAAAGAAGACTATCAGGAACTTCTGCGGCTTTAAGGGCGAGGGCGTGCGGGTCACTGCAGGTCCATGGCTAACAAGCTCCTAAGAGACATTTTGGTTTGGGGTTGGCACCGCGGCGGTCACATTAGTCAGCGTGCCAGTGGAGAATTGAGTGGAGAAGTCACTGACTGTAAAACATTTCCTTCTGGCAAGAGGGTTGGACAAGACCAAGCCAACTCCAAGACATCCACTGTCCCCATATACCTCTTGAAATGACAGAGCTAATTATAGCTTTGTATGATGGCGACTTGTTGTTGTCTACTGTACATGTAAGAGCCTACCGTTGTAGGGAGGTGGTGGCTGAGAGGCTAAAGAGTGGGGCTTTGGACCAAGAGGCTTTGGACCAAGAGGTCGCCGGTTTGATTCCCAGCTGGGCCGAGGATTTGGGTGATGCGCCACCATCCTAGACCAGGTCCAGCAAAGTTTGGGTACGTGAGGTTGCCGGTTTGCACCCCGGATTGGCTGGAAATCGGGAGAGGCGCCACCATCTGTCCACTGCCGTCCACCACCTTGGGCCCTTGAGCAAGGCCCTTAACCCCCTGAACTCGCTCCTCGTGCATGACAATAGTTTGTACTAACTGTATGTTGTGTACTATGCATGTGTAGAAAATTAATTTTCCCATGTGGGACTGTTAAAGGTGTTTCTTTCTTTGTATTGAAGCCAAAGGGGAGGGGCAAAAATATCTGTTGTGTCCTTATCCATGTCTTTGGTTTTATTTGGAGGTTGACTTCGCCACCGCTGGTAGAACTGGCAAATGTAGGTTTGCGTTACTGGAAGGATGTGGTTGAATGTGATTTGGTGTTATAGCGTTTGATTTAATTTGATGTCGAAGGGATACAATGTGGATGTGTTGTGATGTAACCAACCGCCATCAAGAAGCGGTAGAAGAAGAAATCTGTATGCTTAAATGTGCCCATATAAAAAGCCACTGTGTAGCTCAAGCGCACATATGGTGTGATTGGCAGTATTCATTAGTCTCTGAGTGCCCGCAACTGTGTGAGTGTGTGACATTTAAACTGCCTTTCCTAAAGTGTAGTAAGTAAAAAAGTGCAATAAAACTTCTGTCTCTCTCTCTCTCTCTCTGTCACACACACAAACACACACACACAAATATATATAAATAATTAAAGGGGGTTGGAGAACATTGCATTACATATGCACCAGTAAGGATTTTAAAATCCTTACTTACCCTACATAATTGTGTTAATAATGAAAAGCAGATACAGAAACTTTATTAATCCATGACAGATAATTAGGCTCCCTGTTGCCCCACTAATGTACTAAATGAAACAAAGCTCTATTCCACTCATAATAACACATCTCAGAAGACGTGTCACCCAGGATAAGTTCATTAACAATCAGAGATGTCATTTACCAGACCGCTGCCTGGGAATAAGTAATTATATTATTCGCTGAAAGCATGATGTATACATCACATACCAGCAAACATGCACTGCCTGATTGGCTTACAGAGCAGAAACATATATAGCATATATAGCACTTATTCTAGTACCTGTAGCCAGGACACAAGACGAGATCCAGGCCAAATTAGCTTTCAAACACAACGTTCATGTCTGTTTTTTGTGAAATATCACAAAATGGGCCTAATTGTTTTCAGCCAGGGGCCCTTTCACTCATTGCATGTCATTTTTTTCATACTCTGCAATTTGCCACTGACAGGCGAGTAGCACAGGACTTATGCAGCAAGCGTGGTGATGTAAGCTGTCACTGCAATGCGTTGCTAGGCAAAGAGGTGCACGGAGTGTCGTGGTTACCGGGTGTTGACGTTTCTGTTTGCCTGCACCAACAAGAACTGCTGCTGCCAACAACAACAGGCGATAGACAGGCACAGGTTTGTGTTCTTTGAACCTTGACACTGAACCTTTTGACCCTGCCATGTCTCTCTCTAGTTATATTTGCCTCCATGCTACTAAACAACTGTTGTGTAGCACCATGACGATTGTTTGTCCCACTCATGGAGACGCTCATGGCTGTCTCCCCAGCTCCTGCTTTCTGACCCGATGCTTTTAACTGTGCATGTTCTGCAACTAAAGTAATATATGCCACCATCAGCAAACACTCAAACTAAAGTAAGTTCATCAGGTCAGAAACAAATAGTCCAATAATCCAATCATTATCAACTATTTGTAGAAAGTCACTGCAGCAAAAAAAACAAACAAACAAACAAAAAAAACCCTGTGGTTTGATATCATTGCACCACAGTTTATTTTTTGGACTGATGCACAGACTGACTACACAGTTAACGGCGTAATCCACATTCAGCTGACAGAGTGGATTTGAAAGTGACCTATATTTAAAACAGCACAGTGGGCCAGCCTGTCAAGCAGTGTGGGCACAGGTTACCTACAGCAGTGACTCACAGAAATTAAGGGATCCCTCAGGGCTAAAAACTGCTTCTTGTTATAGATGCTACAGTGGCGCGTTGCCACTGGGGTCAGTGTCATTTACACAGACTATATCAAGGAGTGTGCACTTTTTCTCATTGTGCACTCATTATCAGTGTCTGTATGACTGGCTAAGAGAATCAGAATTATTGCATTATAATTTTTTTCAAAACTGATACCACAAAAGTTCGATATCAATTGAATAACAGATGTCCTCAATTAGGAACTGCGGGCCCAATATCAGTCCTCAATTAACTGACATTTAAATAAAATAGAAACAAAACTTTGTTCTCTCTTTTCATCAGTCACTGTATACATGTAATACTTCCTCAGCTCCCATAGGGGTCCATATCTCTACTGGCTTGTTGTGTACAGTGTTGTAAAGTTTGATGCGTGCCCCTTACCATGGGGATAGGAAGACAGCTGTGGGTCAAACAAGTACGTGGTCTGACCTGACATCATTAATCCCTCTGCAGCAGGATTCCAGGCCCTGAGGCGTCTGCCCCACAAACACCCTCTCTTTAGGTCTGTGGTACTCTCTGCTGCTCTGTCGCACTGCCTCACCAGTCTCTCTCTCTCTCTCTCTCTCTCTCTCTCACCATGTCTTTGTCTCAAGTGCTGCTTATTCCTGTGAGTGACAGGTTGATCGTGGGTTGTAGATTAAGTCAGTGGAGCCCTTTTCAAATAATTCAACTGGAGACTAAACAGCAAACTATTATGCAGAAAACAAGTTTGCACATACTGGTAAATGAAGTAACGGCTTAAATATTGATGAATCAAAACAAATTAAGTAACACTTCATTAAAACAGTCTTGCATATGGTAAATCTTAATATTTATTTTGTAAATTTGTAAATTTTGTGAATTTTACTTTTTACTATATTGCCTAATTACTTACATTATACCTAGCACTAGCTACTGCTACATATATGATAAATAATTAAATATTATTAGTGGTTGTATATAATTGTACATAATACTCAGTTTGATTGTAAATTAAATCATCGGCCAATGGTTTCTACCTTAATCTTGATTATCTGGGCAGAAAATGCACGAGCATGTGACAAAACATTCAGACAGTTAACACATCCAGGGAGTATTGTACCTTCAAGTGGCTCCCATTTACACTCATGACTTCCTTCTCCCATTTTCATCTCTCCGTCTGTCTTGCGTCTATTGTTCCCTCTGCTCTCCTCTCTCCTCTGACACTATGCCAGCTGATTGTCCCCTATCCTCTCTGTGCATGTGTCTCTTATTGCAGCCACGTCCCGGCTCCATCAACAAGAATACGCTGTTCTCATCCGGCGTGTGTACGTTCATGTCGGACACGTTGCCATAAAAATTATAGTTGATAGTTCGTCCTCTCCCCCCTTCTCTATTTCCCCCAAAGCCACACTGACACTCCAATGAGCTCAAATCAAATGAACAAAGCTTAATGAAAACATCCCAGCAGGCCACTTTCATGGCTGCACTGACAAAAGATGACAGCGAGCACTTACATCGCTGATCTACATTGACACGATACCATGCCAGCTAATGATTCCCCTACCGCCTCTGCCAATAACACAAGCATTTCTCATTGGGGGGTGATAAAAGGCCTCCAATGCTGGATTCATAAATGTAAAGCGAAGGAGATTTACAGACAAAACAGACTTTGTAGTGTTCCTCATGCGAGCCATCTCGCCGTTTAGACAAGCGCAAGGCGGATTATTCCGTCTGTGCAGATTTGAAAGCACAGAGTCTGTGGAAAGTTAATCTGATGCTGTGCGAGTAGTTTTCTAATTATGTTGGTGCCAGCTGATACCTGGCACAAACTGAGGTGGTCTGATGAAAGGTGGTGTATCACAGGGGTAAATGGGGCGTCTTATCTGTTGAGTGTGAAGATCCAACATCACAATCCAGATGATTACCATGTCTCCAGGAAAATAACCTTGGTTCATTTATCAAATAAAGCTGGGAGTCTCTGACAACAGTGGCCAGATATACTTGAGTCTGCTACTTGCTACGTCTTTGTTTAAGATGGTAAAGGTGTGTGAGGAGATGAGCCTGAGTGTCGTCATTCATGAACTGCATGAAACAGACGTGAAGTTTCTTAATCTAAAATGAGAGATTTTAGATTATAAGATCATCCACTTGATAATAAAAGATCAAGCTGGTTTACAGAGAGTGAGCCATCTTTTGGATGTGAGGTGAAAAGGAGTACAGGTCAAGGCTCCATGGCTGACCTGGAGCAATCCTGCCATCTTTCCAGTTGGCTGCTCTTCAGCTGTTGGGGGGAGGAGGGCACGTTTGTGAATTACATAGGGCCTGGGAACAATGAGAATATACAACACAGAGAGGCATATATCTGCGATGGGAGGTAAGAGTCATCAGTTGACTCTCAGTGACGAACCTTTCGACGAATCACAGGGAAACGGCTGGAAGAGAGGAACTAAAACCAAGCTGCGGGGTTATGAGAGACTTCACAAACAAGAATTTTAATTAGTTAAGAGAATGCAAGAAACACAAAAGCATGAAATTACAATTAAAAAAACCTGAAGTTGATATTTGAAGAGTGGAAAAGGGCAGCGGGGGAATTTAAATGAGGCAGAAATCCTGAAGGGATGAAAGAGAAAAGAGGAACAGACTCAGAAGGACAGAAGAATTCACACCAAATGCTCCTTTTTTCTTGAAACAAAAAGCAAAATAGATTTTTTTTTCATTGTGCAGCAAATGAGGAAAAAAAACAACTAAAGGAAAGACATGGACAGACTACTTTACTTGAGGTGGAGCTTCTTAACATTTCGTCACATTTCCATCATCAAAAAGCCTCTGTGCAACAAAGGTTGACACAACTTTGACTGACAAAGCCTCAGGATTATAAATAATTGCCTTACTTCAAGTGAACATTGTGTTTTCTGGGTTTCTTGGAGGCTCACAAGCACAAAAAGTAACACTGTCTTTGAGATACTGGAAGAAAAACGCAGCGTACAGAACTAATACCTTCCTGTAACTATTACCGGTAGTTCTTCCAGGGAAATTGCATTCTCTGAATTTGTTACAATTCTTAGCAAACATGTTGAACTATTTTTTTTTTTTGGCAAAATCAACAAAGATTTTCACAACACTGACTGACAGAATAAAACAAACCTTGAATCTGGGTGACGTATTGTATTTACAGATACATGTTTGTACCGTACCGTTTGTAATTGCATAGTAAACACTTTTGGCAATGGAGGCACCATCAATAGTTTTTGTTTGCGTTCTTTTTGTTGGGGTCTTCATAATTTTTTTTTTAAATCGTAATAAAGCGATTCTAAACAAGAGTCTAAACAAGACGGAATATCAGTTCTTCCATTCTGGGAAGCTTGGGGATCAATAGGATCAAGGATGAGAGTGTGGCATTGCTTTATGGGATGCATTTTTCGCTTACCCAGACACTGAACAAACTAAACATGTTATTTTAAAAAAAGATGAAAAGTAGTTTGTGACCAAGAAGTGAGATTACAGTATAATTACTGATTTTTTTTATGCGGAAAACAGGTCCACCTGCTATATTTTACATCTCGAACCATCACCACTTATTCCAGTGTATGCATCCATGCCACTTTCTAACACACAGCCTGTGTGCACCTTGGAGCAGTTAATGTGAGCAGTCATTTATTTCAATAAGGCAGCAGGCACTTGCTGTGGTGGGGGAGATAATGTTTGCGAAGAAGACGCAGCTGCAGTCCAAACCAGGGCCATCGATTTGGCCCTCAGCTTGACGGGACAGTTGGGCTCCCAGAAGAGACAGCACAAGGGCAATCACAGGACTCAGCTGACCCCCCCCCCCCCCCCCCCCCCCCCCCCAACACACACACACATACACAAATAAATATTTCTATCAGGAACAAAACATCCAGATGCTCATCTGATTATATAATGCCCCCCCCCCCAATCTTCACTGGCAGAAACTTGGAATTCCACTTGCTCTTCTTTTTTCTTTCATTCTTTTCTTGATTATTCCAGAACCTCCATTCGGCATTTTACTCCAGGACAAATAATCGCAATACACGGTGCCTACTTGTCAAAAAAAAAACCTCAAACTTAACTCTTGAAAATATCTTTTATTCCCGCTTTAAACCGCCTCCAAATAACTGTCTTCCTGCTTTGACAAGCATAGCCAGATGTTAGAGAATAAGAAATTCAGGCTCTGGTGGCTATGCCTGCAGAGAGTAAGGTTTTCCTTTGCCTCCAGACACTATTTTCGAAGGAGGATTTTTTTGTGTTTAGGAGACCTTTTTTTATATCCAGCACAGAGGGTGACAGCATATTTTACATTTCCAACACATATCTCTTTGAGACGTCTTCTCACACAATACTGCATCAAAAGCTTTTCACGGCCAAAACAATGCTTTTCATGTTTCAGAAGACTCATAATGATATTGTGCAGCTCTGGTGCGTGCCAATCCATCTAGCAATGTGTGCATTTTATGCAGGCCAATTATCTCAGCCGCTAGCACAGAAGGAAGAAGGCCTCAGATCATTATGTGCATGACAAAGCATAATTGCCAATGATCATCTCACGATTGTTCTGCTTAGTAGTACATCCTCTGAAGAATAACTCCATGCTTTTAGCTACAGCACCTTATGTTCTCCAAACAGGAAAGGACATCAGGTCCATCTATTCTATTATCATTCAGGACAAGAATGCATGATTCTAATCATCCTGTGCATCAATAGCGGAAGGCTAACAGACAACTCAAAGCCTTGCTTGACTTATCAATTCATTGGTCCATTTTTTTTGGTCCACTTCAATAATACTGCACCTAGGGTTCACCTAACCAATGAGATAAACAAATCTTCTGATTTAGTGACCATTAACCCTACGTCTGAATACCAACAAAACAGAAAGAACATTTATCCTTGTAAAACTTGTTATATGTGTCAGTAAGGATCTCTCTGCCTGTAGATCACTGTTTATTTGGCACATTTGGATTTCACCTCACTCGTGTAATGTTTAAATTTAGATTGTATTCAAAATGAATCCACATTTGCGATGCTTCCAAAAAATAAAAAAAATAACTTCCATTCCACTCAAAACAAACATCAAGGCCGACAATGATTCACAGCTTGTTGTGAAAACACCATCAGATGCAGGAAGGGGTGTTTTTTTTGTCTTCCACATTGTTTTACAGTAAGTATCTATATCACATGTATTAAGGAAAGATACTATAAGAAACCAAAATATTTAAGAGTTACAGGACTTGCTGTTGCTTTCCTAGTAAATGGCATTGTTAATGCTTAGCTGGCATATTGGCAGCCATGTATTGATGGGGAGTTGGGGTGGGGGGTAGGTGGGTCTGTTGCTGCTAATGTGATTCAAACACGCCCTTTTTTTAATAATAGGTTTTGTCCCTGTGCCAGGGGACGCGGGTGGCAAAAACTAGTGAGTGATTATGTTAAACAAATGACTGCCTCATTAACTACACTCCCCGAGTGTTGCTCGCATTTATACAAATAGACGCATACAAACACATATATACATACACGCTGTCCTGTGATTTCTCACACACACACACACACACACACACACACTTACAGTGACATAAGCATTTGGTTTGCGTTCTACTTTGAAAAGGGCAGCACACAAAGGCAATACACAGGAGAGTACAAACTCCATCCAATGGACTAATTAACATCTCCCAATTACACCAGGCAGCACTCCATGGTGCTGCAGTTAGCTTTGGATGATACTACACAATGCTGCACAATGTGTCACCATGAACGTCCATGCCCAAACAACATCTGATCCGCTCCCATAAAGCCAAGCTAATGACTGCAATTAGCACCATTGAATTCCGAGCTTGGGCCTCAGCTGGTGTGATGTTGGACAGATACCTCATGCTTTTTGCCACGCTGCTTAATGTATGAGAATTGGGGACAATCAATGTAGCACTTTGTTTACGCCACAACAGCGTACAATAATGAGACAGGCTAGGTTGATAGCTGACGTCCCTAATTACTTGACCTAATTTACACCGACCCATCTACCCCATATTAGCTCGGAAAAATGTAGAGCCTGGCGTAATCACTGCACAGCGAGAGAGCGAGATACACTGTGAGACATTTACAGGCCGTTTCATAATTGCTTACAAAACAGCAATAAATTCTCACAACTGGAAAGCTGCTGCCCTTCTGCGTGAGTGAAGTGTTTAACGTTTTAATTCTAAAGATTCGACTCCAAACATGAAATAACATTTTACACACAGATGTAGTTTCCCAGATTGATGCATTCGTTTACTGCACCTAACTTAACATCCTTATCTTAATCCACTGATTGTTTTTTTTTTTTTTTGATAATGTAAATATAATGGTTTTATCTGCACCATTATACAGGCCAGTGGTTGCAGGCTTTTAGGCAGGAGCCCCTGGGAAGCCACATGAACTAGTGGGAGGAAACCCACAAAAACCACAGTGATCCTGTGGAGCAGCTGAGAGGAACATCACTGATCTTATTCAGAAAAGAAAATGATGTGATTGTGGAGGGGAGGGGGGCAGCCTATGCCCGCTGGGACGTAGATCTCACGACATGCACTCCAGCATCTGCCACCTGGCCATTAGTTAAATAATGCATGGAGCCCACGTGGAGCCTGTCCCACCCAGCCCGTACTCATTACTGTTGGTGAGTGGTGTGAAAAGTCAAACCGACAAATGCACCACATAAGGAGAGTCATGGTGATACATGCAAACATGCAGAAAAACACACAAATACAAATGCTCTCACTGTGTTCCCAGAGTCTCACAGTGAGAGCTCACACACACCCGCAGATTAAAGATGGTTCTTGAGATTATGTGGAAAAGATGAATGTGAACAGATTAAGATCCCTAACCAGAATGTGACCAAAGTTTAGGGCGTGAGAAGTTAATCTGTCAATCTCTTGTAGAGGTTTCGGTCTTGGTTTGGACATTACATTTCTACTGGTTCACCAACAGCATCGTAGTTGTAGAGCATATGTAGGTTACAGCAGACTTTCAAAGTAGCTGTCAGGCCAATGTCTTTCTCTTAAGTGATTGCTTAATTTATATAAAACAAAGAAAACAGGACTGTATCAAAACGCACTGATTCCATTGCACTGGATGATAAGCAATTTGGTAAGGCCTAATCACATGGACATGGCGATGGATTTGGTTTAACCTTGGTTTTACAGGGAGAACCCCTGAGACGGTCGCAGGATGTTTGCACTTCAAGCATAAACGGTAAATCGACTGATTGAGCAGCGTCTGGAATTTGATTAACTCCTCCAGTCTGTTGTGTTGGTGGCTCAGTAGAGCAGGACTGCTGCAGCTGCTACAGGAAAGCCAGACAGGATTGTCTGGTGTCACCACTATATTTACATGTACCGCGACACTATGTGATACAACAGGCAAATGCACATGTGTATGTTGTTACTACCATTTTAGGACAAAAAATACCTAGTTCACAATACCCTAGTCTGTACTATATAAAAGGGACCTAGTTCAAATGTAAACAGCTATTTTATTCAAACTGATGAAAGCGCAGTGTTAAACTTGACTGAAGCCAAATCTCAAATCAATCAATTCTTAACTACATTATGAAAACAATGTGTTCAATGATGGAAAAGTGACCAAACCCAGACAGATGTGCAGACGCGCAAATGCAGCAGTCAACAACTGGATGAAAACTGTTGTTTGTCCTGCATCTTGCTCAGAACATGGGTCAAAAGGTTGCACACACCGATCTAGACTAACAGCGCACATTCATTGTTTCTTCATAGACCTCCAAGTCTTCTCTGAAACCCCAACAATAGTTTTTGGACAACAATTTTTTTGGACATGAGCATATCTTAGCATATCAAAAATTAAGTAAAATTAAGTAAATAAAAAAGTCATTTTAAAAACAAGTTTCCTTTTGTCAAGGATTTTTGTTTCCGCCCATGAAAACGACACGACTGTCCCAAAAAAAGCACCATGCCAGATTTAGAGTGCGGGATCGTGCTTTCTACTCAATAATTCCTTCAGCCTGCTGAGACACTGACAAAAGGCTTCGGTGGCATATGAATAAATTGAATTGAGCAACAAAATGGATCAGGTAGATGAAACCTCTGACAACCGACAGGCTTTTTTTTTTCGTGTCACAATTCACTTTGGAAACTAAATTGCACTGAGCCTGTAAATGTCTCTGTTGGGACAGATGAAGTTAATGTGTTTGACACCGCGGTGGTGATGAATAGACTGTAGCAAAGTAAATTACTCTGACTCACTTGTAAAAAAAAAAAAAAGAAATGCTCCGCTCGTTTAGGACACAACGGTGTATCATAAAACTCGCATTCAAGTAACACACGCCGGAATCTAATCCTACAATTCAAGATCAAAAGGTGGAGTCAAACAGCAGCCCAGCTAATTAGGGCGGGGTCATCTGGACAAAGCGGTGGGGGGGGATTAATGTGGCAAATCCCTTATCTGGCCTAATGACACCAGTTTCACTGGTTCATAACTGACTGGCAGCATCAGGCCATCTGGCCTCGTGATGTGTTGTATTAACATGGGTGCATGTTCCAGCATAATATCTCTGCTTCTGTTTGAACTAAAACACGACTCTCTCACTTAACCACGGCACCACATCTGTTGCTGTGCAAACTCTGTCGCATCGGATTAACATTTCAGTGCAAATGTGTGCAAAAGTTCATTTTCAATCCAAATGAACAGACTTGTGCTGCACCTGTACTTACTAACTATAAAGGATGATTGGCATTTCCCAGCATCCCATTCTTTCTTCCAGTGCAAAAGTCAATTTTTGTTGGTTTTTTTTCATATAAAGATTTGCTCAGATTTTTCTGTTATTGTACCAATGTGATGGCAATTTGCCATCACAGAAAAGAAATAGTTAAGGAAAATATATGCATGTGTCTGGTAGACATTACCTCCACAGGCACCCCTTCTCCCAGGTTCAGGGCTGATGCATATCCAACGTGGCAGCCGATCGCCAACACTGCGCCGGGATGAATAGTCCATCATCCCTGCTGCCCTCTGCACTCTGCTCTCTGTCTCCTGTCTCCTGTTTGCTCAGCTGTTCTCCTCTGACCACATTTATCCCAGATGAGCGGCACAGCTTACACTGTTAATCTGCATGTGTGTGTGTGTGTGTGTGTGGGTGTGTCTCCATTCGAGCCATCCTCACACTGGCCCCCCAGATGAACACTTAAAGACACGCCCAGATCAACGCGGGAGGAAACACGCAGTCACACGGGAGACAACGCAGGACCCGCAGGACAGATGCTTTAAGTGGAGGTCATGTCTGATAAAATGCGAGCGGGGATGTCACAGCACATCAAGATCTGCGTCCTTTAGTTAACGATGGAGTGAATCCCGGCGAGGCAGCAATGATATCCACTAAACAGAGGCCAAAGTAAGAAAAGTGCACGTAACAGCAGCATGTTGATGCTTTATTTAAACACGGACACCCAGAGGAGTCTGGTTCAACTTGGTGTCGTGTTATATTTCCCAACCTCTCTCTCTCTCTCTCCACATGAGACTAAAGCAATTCGGGATGAGAAACGGTTTAAGCAAACCTAAAGGACTTAGGACTATGGGAAGAAGAACGGAGCTAATTGGATTACACCGAGATCTGACGGTGCACCATGCATCAAGTTTTTTTTTTATTTTTTTTTTTTTGTCCATCTGATACATAGCACATGCTCTCAGACTCAATAAACTGTGTCTTCTGGTCCACAGACTGAACGCCCAGACATGAGCAGCTGTTGTGGTTGAACCAGTCCCCACTTCCCTTTTTCTCTGCCAACGTGTGTGTGTGTGTGTGTGTGTGTGTTCTCACTGCCATGGACAAGAAAGATGGACAGCTGAGCTTAAATGCTTTGGTTTTGCATCCATCATGTTAGGTTGAGAGAGGTGTGACTGGGCTGATACACATGCTGCTGCAACGCACAGCGTTTCATTTAACAGAATTATATATATATATACAACGCTATTAAATCAAATGTACCGAAATGGTGCAATCAAAGCATTTCAAAGCGTGCTTACAGATGAGAAACGGAACGCTTACGAGGCTCTTTTCAATAGTGGCCGAAGAGCTCGGGAGAAAATTCCTGTCTTAAACTACAGCAAAGGATTAAAGGTCAACAAATTCCCGAGGCAGTTGAAAATGTTTTAGCGTATACAAACGGCCCTCTAGTGACAATATCAGTATAAGCGTAATGGTTGCAGGTTCATTTGCGTTTTAGATAAAATCTCTGTATATTGTGTAAAACTGTTGGCGTTCCCCTATAATAGCTGCTAGTTCCTGTATTTAATGTTGCAACGCTGCCCCCTTTGACCAGGTCAGGCTAGGACAGGACATAATATTGTTCGTAATATTGTAACAAGGGGAAAGAAAAGTGTAAAGTCACAAAAGATTTCGGCAACATTAAAAGTACTTTGGAAAAATGCGGCCCCATCGACAACAACAAGGCAAATATGCATAAACAAACAGTACACAAATGTACCACATGGACACACATCTCACGGTTTGACTCCAGCTGACTGGACTTTTGACTGCATGTTCAGTTTCCCGTCTTTCACTCCCTCCATTGAATAGTGGCACAAAAGCTTCAAAAATATACTTGAAAATGTCACGTATTTTCCTGCGCAGTGATTGTTTTGCCCTCACAGCACCCCACCACCACACACACACACTAATGCTTTGTCTCAACATGTCTCCGGGGCGCACAGAGGATCATTGCAGCATTTCATAGCTTTTTTTCCCCTGCAGACAGGACATTCCGAATCAATTGCAGCACACACTCTATGCTACGGCTGCGTCAGCTGGTGGTATATTTTTCTACACACAACGAAAGCAACAACGTGATTCACACATGGAGACCCAGTGAAAAGGAGAAAAGCCTTTCAAGTTGAAAAACATTCATCATCTTTGCCGACTGTGTTGAAAGAGAGAATAGACAATGAAGTGGGATTCGTTGGGACATAATTGTTTGGTTTGTCAGACAAAGCCTTTTGGATTTGGATGTTGGAAATAAGTGATCGGGGGTTTTGCTCGTTGTTAACGAGCATCCTGGGAGTTTTGCTTTTCAAGCTTAAATTACCGATGCAGCCACGCTGGGAGAAAAGCGGCGTCATTTTCCTGAGAGTTCGAAAAATAACGCAGAATTAAAAATGAATGTGCAGTTTGTATACATGCCTATGTATAGGTACATTTATCACAGGCGCTCACTCAGGAACTGCACAGTCGAGTAGCTCTTCATTTTAACACGTGGTGTTGATGTTCTTTTCTGGCTTTGTGTGCAGAGCCCTCTGTCTTTTTGAGAAAAGCCCACCGCTAATAATTCTACTGTATATGGAGATGCAATGGCCGACTTTCAGTTTTAATGGTGACCGATGGAGAGTGCATGGTGCGTTATTACTAATCGTTTATCAAGTTAACTTTGCACATTAGGAAGCTGAATGAGCTTATAGGCGATTATGTCCGGAGTAATAATAAGATGAGCCTGGCTTCTCCTTACCCAGCATGTAATATATGGGACATATGTGAAATCACTGGTGCAAACATATGGTCTACACAAGAATGTGCATATAACTATTGAAACAGCATGCAAGATTAATTTACAGCATCATCAGATTTCAAATAAACCAAAATAGGCATAATCATGAAGTACAAGATGCAAAGTGGTGCAGAAAAAAAAATTAATGAGTAACAACTGCGAAGAAATAAAAGGGATTTTACACGTTTATCTATCTCTCTGTCTTGCACTGTCCTTTCCTCGTCCCCGCACGTCCCTGCTTTCAATCTGCCCGCTGAATGTTTGTCACTTTTTTCAGCTCTTTCCACCCCCACCCACACCCCCTCGTTTCTCTTTTCCAATTTCCTGCGCCCTCGTCTCTCCTCTCCGCTGTTAGCTGCACTGCAGATTGCAGTAAAACCCAGAAAATCCTCCTCATCTCACAGTGCAAATACCATCTGTATTGGGTTTGCCCTCCGCCCCAATTAACGGATCCATGTGCCCTGTGGCATCTGGGACAGTGCTGCAAAATGTATACTCTAACACAGCATCACGGGCCAGG
>JAFBJQ010000226.1:199683-222183 GCA_016785345.1 Trinectes maculatus | reverse complement strand
CAGACGAGATAGAAAGACAGGCTGCGGCAGGACAAAGAGTGCCTTTAATAGGAGGGAAAAACAACCAAAACAAAACAGTGCTACAATTTGATGAGGTATACAACGTGAAGCTACGTATGCAAACAGAGGATACAAACTGAGATGGGTGGTAAGTCACAGTGAGGGTGGTCTCCCACATGGTTCTCTCAGACTGCAGTGGGTCTTTGTGGTCACAGTCGCTAACACAGACCGCTAACAGCTTCGACCTTGGCATTGTTTACTCTCGCTGAGGCCTTCAAAGACAGCGGCTGCGGCCAGTACCGGCAACTTTACCTCCGTCTCCATGGAGACGCTGTGCTTTTGACTGGGAACTTTCCAGGCTCATTACCAGCTGGATTTTCCTGTTTGCTTCCATTCCACTCGTGGATCCACAGAAACAGAGGGTTGGAAGCAAGACCTGTTGCCTTTAAGAAACTGCATGTCACAGAAACAGGAATGCAACGGGAGGAGAATGGGCTAGGGAGGGGTGGTTAACCGACAAGGAGGATGAAGAAGAGGAGTCACTAAAGGTGATGGGCAGGGCAGTGCTAATGGTCTGACCGGAGAGAAGAGGCGGTGGGCAGAGGGACAGACAGGGACAGTAGACGTGTTGACCTTAGGGTCACATTTTTATGGAGCTATAATGATCTTATTTGGACACCAGATGCAGAATGTGACAACCTTCCCTTTGACGAACCACACTGACATTTGGAAACTGCAGCCATTTCTCAGCTTTATGAACTCACAGAGCTCAATCGTCACAAACGCCCCAGAAACTGAAAGGCACTCAAACTTTGCAAAGCGTCGCCAGTATCATCAAAGATGCATGGCTCGTTAAATGGAAGTCTGCGGAGTGCGGGACCTTGAGAGAGAAAGATGATGAAGGCGAGGGGACGCGCCGCCACTTGGCCACGGACACAGACCGGCCACATGAAGGGAGTCAGACTAATGGAGTAGAAAATAGAAGAATCATGAGCCTCTTATCTCGCCATCAAAGCCTGAGCAGCAAAACGAAAGGGTGACGGCGGGAGAGGAGTGAAAGCAGAGAGAGGAGAAGGAGAGAGTTTGAGCCTCTTTATAATCTTCATCCTTCCCAATCACAGCCAAATCCCCTTCTTACTGTTACCAGCATTCCCAAATACTTCCCATCATTAGCTCGGTCACTATAGCTATCATTCTTCTGGGCGCGTCTCTATCTGTAATCCAGTCAGACGGCTCCGTTTAGCATGTCCAGCCAAACGGGGCCAACATTCCTTCCCTCCCTGTGCCCACCAGCACTCGAGACTCCAGTTTGGTTTGATCTATTTCTGGCCCGCCGCTGCTTCTCCTCTCCTCTCATCAGTTCTTCTCATCTCAGCCTCACTGAGCAGCCACTGCAGAATCCGAATGAGCGGAGAAAGCCACTTCTCTCTGTGCCCATAGGGCAGATGATGCCATATACAGTATATATATATATATATATATATATATATATATATATGCAGACATACATGCATGTCCACATAGGTGGCGCCATCAGGCACTCCTGAAGCAATCTGACGCAACTGTGCAGCTGTGAACATCTAAAAAGGGGCAGGCTCAGACTTAAGATGAGCTTTGATAGCGTGATCATGAGGCTGTGTGATAACTGTGTCCCCGGATTGGAAGGAAAAGCTTAGAAAGTGACTCTAATCCCAAAGCGGAGCTCTGGTCTGGGGCAGAAACGCAAAGCCCTCACCAGCCTGAAAAGAAAGCATAAAGCTATCACATTGTTCAGGGATCCAGAATGAGGTTTTTATATGTGGCTGTATGGGGGTGGTTGCAAAATACTTGCAAGATGCATTCAGTTAAAGTGCATTTTGCAATCAGAATGCACTTTAACACTTTAACTTAACAACGCCACGATGAGATCACAGTATTAGCAGGTTTTCAAAATTGCATTTTCATTTGTGTTTCTAAGCTGAAGTGTTTATTGCGTATGAACTGTGCTAAAACCAAACACAAACTAAACAACTAAAAACCGAGCAGCAGGAGCACTAAACTCTGAATGTGAAACCGTTTCCTGGTGTAATAACTCAACACACACACACACACAAAAACACCAACAAACAACCACAAAGTTTTATGTCGACAGCCAGCCTCAGCTGTTGCTAATCGTCACCATTCGCTTTTCTTCTCCATAGCCTTCAGGCCGCGCAGCTCTCGTTTAGTGACAATTTATTTTTTCAAGCCACTTAAGCACTTGTTATACTACGCTGGTGCTTCAGTCTGCCAGTTGAGTCAGAATGGGAAAGGTTTATACTCAAAGAGCTCCAACCAACCAAACACGGATTTTAATTAATGGTCACAACACCAAAATAATATTTTATTTTATTTTTTTTAATTTTATAAAAGAAGCAAAAGTACTTAACAATCGAATGTCTATGTAATGTATATATTTATATATAACAGACTGTATAACACTTACAAGACTGATCTTCTGCCACCATGGAAAGAAACTATATATTCTGAGATTGACTCCCCACAATAACAGTGTCTATAAATATGCTGTTCTGAGTAGATCTTCTTCATAAGCCCTCGCCTACATTGATAGTGACACAGTGTGCGGCAGACGTACTGAATAGCAAGAGGCTCAAAGGGGCCTGCGATCAATGAATCAATGATACGCTTTGGCACCACAGTGTGGAGCGGAACCCTGCGAATAGATCTCTGACACCCTGAGCAGCACAGCAATATCTAAAGCGCTAAGCCTAATGCAAGCCAGTTTTGTGGAGACAGACACCGCGCAGACATGTGACTCCTCTACAAAGATCGATTATGTGTGAAGTGGCAGACTTTATACCTGTTCACAAGCAGCTTTACCCTCCACCTAGGGCTGCCCAAGCATCTATTTCCCTCAAAAACAATATGCAAACGGAAAATAGTTGCATTTCAAGCTGCAGGACCTGGGGGTTTATTATAAGCAAAAGATTAATTTCATCACATCAGCATAAACTTTGGAAGAAAAGCCTAGATGTTTTTTTGTTGTTGTTGTTGATCTGAAGGTTTTAACATTTAATATGAGCATCTTATTGCTTTGGATCCACATACACACAGCAATCTCCAGGAGAGACTTACACAAACAAGACATAATGACGGTCATACAAACTTACAGGCACATACCATCAACAGGAACATCACCGCGCAGTCGAAAGCTTCTTGTTATTAGAGCAAAAGCACTGGTTTCTTCTGTGATTATATACATGCACTGCCACCAGCAGTGACCCCACTAAAAAAAATAATAATAATAAAAAAAATTGGTTGCTCTGACCTCTGCGGCTTGAGAGTTTTAGATCCATTGCACTTGCGCACATATCCAGCTGTGACACAGCATTCATGTGGAGGCAGAGAGCGTGGAGCCAATACTAGATGGGAGCATGAGTAGGATTTTCAGTCTTGACTGGAGTTGCTCTTTAATGCCGGGGAAATCTACAAGACATTAAGCAAATCTAACTCACCTGGGACCACTAAACAATTATCTGACTTGCAGGGCTGCTGTTAAATGACTGCCTGCCTTCACCGTTTGATTTCCCAATGCTGTAACTGGAGAACTCGGCGCGGCAAAAGGAACAGTCGTGGCCAAGGCGTGGGAGTAATTAGATAAAAAGTTGATGAGAAAGAGTAGTTTTGGGGAAAATGCGCTTGTAAAAACAAATCATGTATACTTTGTGGAGTCAGCACTTTGATGTTGCCCGGAAACCAGCATGAGGCCAAGATGGACGGTCACATGACCTCCATGCCTGTCATGCCAGATTAGCTTGCTTCTATTCTTGTCACGTCATTGTGATATTTAAGTTATTCTTATATCAATAAAGTTTGCAATTGTATCATATTTGCTAGTTATTTGACACAGCTGTGTCAGTAACACAATGGCCCAGTCATGGTGTAATGAAGTTTCCATGTTACACTATCGGTGAATCAATTAAACAGTGGCATCAGCCTTCTCACAACGTAATGATCTTGTAGATTCTGACAGTGAAAAGCTGTGGCACTGTGTTTTATGGTCTGTACCAGGAATCAATTCTCTCTACACGGTCAGCCACATCATTTAATGGCAACGGAACAAGCTTACCACACAAAGCAAATGACCCCAAATCTGTGTGTGTGTGTGTGAGTCTTGATGCTAATAACATTCGGATGAAAAGCTCATCAAAACAACCCATCATGCCTTTTCTTCCTTGAATTTATCATCTGTAAGCCGTCGGGGATGAGAAACGTGTTTTTCCACCCTGCAACTTGTCTGACTTGTCTTATTTTACGCCATTGGCCGGCTGGATTGCGCAACATTTCCTTTTCGATAAGCAAAAGTGTCTCCCTTCATTCCTCTTCCTAATCCCTGTATGAGGACAAAGCCTACGTTTCAGCGTGTTTCTTACATCTCTCCCACAGACGGTAAACTGACAAACCGACAGCTCGGTGTACAGGACCTGAACGGAGGGGAGTAACTGACAAAGACGGAGACAGAAATCTTGCTCTCCCTCCCAACATCCTTTTGAACTCTGGCTGAACTTTCTTTGTTTGGATGGGATGTACAAGACAAAGCCTCCACACTTAAGAGAAATGAAGAAACATGACAACTGGCGGAACGACACAACAGCTGGCAGTATTCTACCTGTCCCTATTTGCTGTGTGTTGGATAAAAACCAACTCGGAAACTACGACAACTTGTCAGATTGTTATTTTTCAGACCTTTTCGTTGCTTGTTGCTGAAACTATTTACAGTTTTTTTTTATTGTCTCCGCCACATTTATTCAACACAGTGATGAATAGAGATGGGAAAAGATGTCATCATCACCACAAAACGGAGTCACACAATAGTAGCACCGTGCTCCAAGTCTGAACACTGAAAAATTAGAGCGTGTGGGTTTGTGTACAAGAGTGTGGGCCGGGAATTTCAGGACTGAGTAAACTCATCACTAAATCACCAGTATCTGTTATGATCCCTGCCATACTCCCAGTGTATTAGCATCTAGTGTCATGCATTTGCAAGTTTGCATATGTATATCGAAAAAGGCAAAAAAAGAAATCAGTGAATAAAATGAAAATTTCCAGTATATGTTACATAATAATATTAAAAAAAAATACACTCAGCTTGAGATGCACTGACCCTTAACGTACATCCTTTCCTGTTTTAGTCTTAGAGGCCACTCTCACCAGCTGCATCGTGACGCGCTGCTCTGACCAGCAAATCAGATGGCATTTAAAGTCAATTAATAATGCACAGCACGGTACAGTTACCACAGCACCTCGTCTAATATATTCTCACAGGCTGTGCAATGTCACCGCTCTCTGCAGCTTCAGTAAAATGAACGACAATGGCAGGACAGCCCTTAAGTCAAATGTAGGTTTTCATTTGAGTTTCCATCTCTTTCCAGCTGGGGAATCCGTTGGAATAAACAAATTCTCACATACATAAAACCTATAATGAACTGGAAGCTGACAGGAAAAGGCAGGTCCGTGCAGCTCAGGCAATACATTCGAGTTGATCCTGGCCTTTGGAGTGAAACCAGCTGTGAGGAATCTGTAATTGCTTTGGCCGAGTGCAAATGAGCAGCTTTTGCTTCGGCATGCTAATGGAGGTCTGACGTAATGATGCATAATAGTCAACGCACACCTGCAGTTTCTTTGACAGTTAGCCACCTGTGTTTTTTTCGCTGGGACAGGTAGAATAAGGGAACTTTCTTTCTTGGTTGGCTGGTAATCACTGAGTCCAGGTGTCAGCGGCAGAGTGAATTTCTGTTCTGGCCCCATACTGTCCATGTGAAGCGAATCATTTTAATTATCCTTCTACAAAACTGGATAAACTGGAACATTGATTCATTCAATTATTAATTTCATTCTTATTCCCCTGATGGTCGGGTGGGGGGGGTGGTCTGAATCTCCACGGAAATTAATCGAGAAGCAGGGTGCTTCCAAGACAGGTGGCCAGCCCATTATAAAGCCAACATATATATGTGTGTGTGCGTGTGTGTGTGTGTCACACTCATATTCACATATATGGTCCATTTAGAGTCTTGGAAAACTGGTAAATATAATTGACATTTTCGCAAACGGCATCCTATTTGTCACCAGTAAAGATTTTGAGCACATTTCATTTTATATGGAAACTCAAATTGTACACTTATCAAATTTAGTGTTTGAATTTGTATTTTTATGTAGACATACAAACATAATGAGAGATATACATAAAATTATTCATAAAATTCAAGGACAGCAAAGTTGGTTTGAATTTTAGTCAACTCAAGTGTTGCCAGTTTCGCTTTGACAAGCACATTTCCAAGAAAAAAGAAACTTAGGGTAACAAATTCACAACCTTCAGGCACTGTTCAAAATGTCTCCGCAGATTGCTGTATCCTGCGTTGTCTGTTATCTTTGATGAAAAGAAAGAACAGCTCAGCTAATCTGACACTGCAAGTTATGCATATTTTTAAAGCGTAAATGGATCCGCAGAGCTTTTTTGTCATTTTACATATTATGTAACAGGAGCAAAAAGTCGGTAATTTGTTGAGAACATATGGAGGATGGAGACAGACATTGTGAGCGTGGGGTTTTTTTTTTAGCCTTTTCAGTCATAAAGGTGCAGACACACACTCATACAGAGACATTTACTGCTCGGCACATGTGTGCGTCTGTCTGTTTACAGCCATTAACGTAAATAATGCGCCCTCGCCCTCAGCCTGACGCCCGGGTTTTGATGACACACACATCTGTTCTCTGCCAACCGACACCCCACCCACCCAATGCCCACTCCACCCACTACGCCACTTCATATGTCAGCCTCATATTGGCACTGCCCTGCCTATCCACTGGGGACTTTATCCAATTTGTCAGGGTTGGCACACACACGCCGCAAGATGCCTCCCTCTCTCCACCCTGTCCCTTCCTCATCGCGCGGCTGTGAGACGGCACCGTCTGTGCCAGCGGGCATCACGGTACCTGATGGCGGGCCCCACCTGCCACCACTGTGACATCCAGGCTTGCCCAATCTGCCTCTCCAACCTAGCAAGCACCAGCTGGCCGGACAGCCTGCATGCTGATAGATGGACTAATGTAGGGTGGATGATCGTTCATATTCAGCCGTGCCAGGCCCGGCTAACTGACTGCGATGGACACAAAAATAACCTCCGTGACTTTTTAAGAAGAAGAGGCGAGGTAGCTTGAAGGAAAAAAAATCTCTCCATTGAGAATTTGTGCCTTTCTCAGTTGGTTCCTGTGGATCTGGAGCTTTGATGGGGGGGTGGGAGGGGGTCGGGAGTTAAAAGTACACAGTGACATAACTGGCAGGCTATTACGTAGTAGTTTTTCTGACATCACCTTGTGTTTATAATATGCCTCGCAGCAGGAGCATATGCATAATGATGCCTGTCATTACTGGTTATCAAATTAGTTAACTGGCCATTAAATGTGTAAGTGAACACAGGCTGCAGTAGTACTGAAGTAAGGTTGTTCCATCCATCCATCCATCCATCCATCCATCCATATACATCGACATAAATATATATATAAAGTTTTAGGATCTTCCGGAAGAACAAGTTTCAGCCAGATTTTTCATGACCATACCCAAGCAGCTGTCGGATAAGATAACAAAACAAAACCAAAAAAAGAATAGCTCTCTTTCCTTGGTTTCCTAACCTCTTCCTCAAGAGCAGGGGTGGGCAATTAATTTTTACATGGGGCCACATGAGAAACCTGAATTGTGTCAGAGGGCCACACCAAGTAGCTGGGTGGTGTCACGTACATCGCAGCTCTCATCCATACAGTGGCGATTCAAATTCGAATCCTTAAACAAAACGACCTGTGTACCACAGATTAAGATTTACCTTTAATTTCTGAGAAAGAAATAGTTGGCAGTCCATGTGTTGTTGAAAACATGGCATTCGTTACCAATCTTGAGGCTAACCTGGCTAACGTCACTTATCACTGTTCACCTTCACTCACAACACACGCACGCACATACGTCGACAAACGTAAATGTAAACGCTTTTCAAAATAAAATTTCAAATTTCAAAATAAAAGCAGCACAGTTGTATTGTAAGCATGACACAGATATTTGTTTAATTTATGTTGTAATTTATGATTGGCCTCACGCGGGCCGGACAGAGACATAGAAAGGGCCGGATGTGGCCCGCGGGCCGTAATTTGCCCAGGTCTGCTCAAGAGGAAGACAAACACTAGCAACTACCTTTTTTTCCCCCTGCTTTCACATTTTGAGCACGCATCCCTGTGCCTTTTGCTAAATCCACAGACAAGAGGGAAACTGTTATTTAATATACTCCAAAAGTGAACGTCGAAAGGCTCAACACCAAACCACAAGATCCAGTGGCATGATTCCAAGCAGAGAGTCAAGTACAAAATTAGGGAGGTGGGCAAGTGTGTTTAGTACTGTTGCTATGCCAGCTATGTTAGTGTCAGCTTCACACAAGTACCTCTACACTCCCACTGATCCTTGTCTGTAAACACTGACTATCACTGTTTTAGAACAAGACCATGGCATCCATTTGAAGTGCAATACAGTAATGTCAGGGCAAACACTTTCAAACACCATCACAGTTCCTTTAGTTGACTTCCGAACTGGTGGAAACTGTCTGGCACATACGTGGAGGCTTTACAGAAACACTGATCCGTGCTCCAACTCTATTTGTAAGCTCCTGAATGACTGTACAATATGTGCAAAGAGAAATCCGAGCCAGGGGCCAAACATGTGTCTGAGATTTGCTCCAAGGCAAAGCAATGCCTCTGCATTCTCTTCAGCTATACCTGCTCCAAAAATACCTCATCGTCTTGGGTTGCGTACGCCATGTGCCTGCAGCATAAGTCCAAATTTAACGCCCTCGTGTAGGAGCTTGACCTAAAGATGAACATAACTATGCACCGAAGTGTCATCAACAGAACATGATTTTTTTTTTTGACAGATAAAATGATGATGCTTTAGAATGGAATGATCAGTCAAACATAAAATGCACATCATCCACCACGGAATGGAACATAACCTTTCAAAGCCTTTCACATCCCACTACATCATCCAGGACTGTGAGATGGAGAGAGGAAATGTTATTTCAGGAAACGTTGCTGCTGCCACAGCCAATCGTCTGACTGCCCCTCATTGTATATAATAACGGACAAAATCTCAGAACCCTGCAGCGGACACCCCCCAACAGTTTACTTCTCTTGCTTCGATTCCTGTCACATCACATCATTCAAGGGGCACTGGGAGGACTGCACACCTGACAAGCATACACTTTTCTCATCTCCTATCTCAGGCTATTAGGAGCGATCCACCGGGGCCTCAGAGCAGACATACTGGTGTCCATGATGCAGATCTCTCCACCACAGTCCTCTCTGACGTGCCGGCAATATAGCCGTGCATACATTTAGCTGCTTTATTTTCCCTTTTTATTACTTTTATGACCACTGGATCATTGGCAACGATATAGTTACGAATGAGCCTCACCCCACTTTAACTGGAGAAACAACTTTGTTCTGGTTTGTTTGAGCTGGACCCTGCAGCAAACGGAATGTGCAGTCGAGGCCATCCAGAACCTAATGGGGTATCTTGGTTGAATGAGGCTTGAAAACAATGACGCCCCCCACCCACGCCTACCGTCACTAACTAATGAAGCTCTCAATCAAATTAATGAGAGCTTTAATCATTGTCCATGGTGGTCTGCCCACATGGTGCACCACCCATTACACGGGACTTTCACTTTCATGGAGACACAGATCATTTTAAATCCTGCATAAGCGATATCTGCATTGCATTATAGAGATAATTTCGCTTTCTTAGGCCCTGTACCTGCTTGTCGCGGCTACTTGAACATCTAAATATATATATATACATATATATATGTATGTAAATATATATATCCACACTTATGGCAGTACGAGAGAAGTGTGTGTGGCACATACTCTAATACACACTAATCAATCTTCACAAGGTTCCTCATATTCAGCTGATGACTACACGTAGCGGTACATGACATTCATGCATATGGCTGTAGATTTCACTCGCTCATCATTAACATGCTTTATTACCTCTGAACGCATGTTCATTTTTATGCCTTATTAATGACACCAACACGGGTCACTCCAGTTGAGGTACAACCTGCAGCAGGTGGTGATTCCCATGCAACTGGAGAGTCATTCGAAACTCACCACAGTTAATGGCAGGAAAGAAGCTAAATAACGTTTTCCTAAGATATTTTTTGCCTTTTCCAATTTTGGTTGCCCTCCTTTGTGATGAGCAGCCATCTGTCGGTCAAATAAATGACCATGAAATGTGCCGTAAACAGGAGACCTGAGGGCGACGATCATTTCTCCTCACACAAGTCATTAAGTTTGTCATTGCAGAGAGAGATTCAAAAGCAGGAAAAGAAAACACTAATTGGATTTGGTGCCATTTACACAGCTTGAGGCAATTCATTGCGGGCGTTTACCTGACTGCGTTTCCCTGTTATACCTTTCCCGTCTTATTGTTCTGGTTTTTAGTCCCACAGCTGACATTCTACACCAAATGCCTCTCTGAGCAGCGGCGGCATTTCACCTATCCATCTCCATAAAATCAATGAATACAAGTGCGAAAAGGTACAAAGGTAATTGCATGTTGCGAAAAATTCTGGTTTTCCAGACATTGTTGTTAGTAGAAAAAAAGATAGGTAGGAAATGCAATCCGTAGAAAACCTGTAATCTACCTGAGGACATTCCACACTTGATTGACTCCATCGGGTTGCTGACAGCACCACAGCCCAACAATAAAGCGGGATGATTGGTGAAAATGATATCTCTGCTCCAGGGCATATCAAATGGTATATGTATATCGTTTATAAGAATGTATTTATAGCAGATGTTCCCTTTAAACATAAAATACAGACATATTTCCAGGGGTGTTGATATGTATTCCCAAGCACACGTGGAGTCTAATATAAGAAACCAGGAAGTAAAGTCAGACCCAACAAGAAAGCTGTGACACTTAAAACCAATTTTGCAATAATTTAAGCCAAAGAGCCCATAAAGATAGTTGTGTAGTATGTCTGTGATTGTTGGAGCATGTCATATCTCAGTGTGTCTGTGGCCCATGCCTGGACAGTGGACAAATATAAATGGCCATGCACTTTTTGCCAATGTTAATGAAGGCGCTGCAATTAAAATGTTAATGCTGCACATGAATGACGGGAGTCCCACTGAGCACTCAGGCATAATAAAATCTGTAATCACAGAGAAAATCATTTCAATAAACTGCCATGTTAGCTTTACACAGTTAAACCCGCTCGGAAATTAAACCCTTTACCATTGCTGGTAGCGATCTAGCGGTCTTTAATACAGACAGGAAACAGACAGAACGGCCAGTGACTTTGTTATAGCAGTTTCCTGTGTACAATTATTGTTATTGTTATTATTATAAAGGAGTGTTGTGATTTACTCATGTGCAATTACATCAGGTTTCATTGACATAAATAATGCGTGTTACTAATGTTCTGTATAGACAGTCTTAAATTTACTGCAGATCATGAAATTTCAGTAATGTTTACTGAGTGCTGATGTAATACTGTAGTAATGACTACTAAGGGCTGCTGTAATAAAGAAGTAATGACTGACTATTGAGGAGCAGAGTTGTGTGGGTGTGTGTTTGGGATTGAGAATGTTGTAATGTAGTGTAACTTCCTGGGATTTGGCAGAAATGCACCTTAACCCTTTATCGGGCAAGTGCCTATTTTTGGTCACTTGCACACACTTTACATGACAATGCCAACCCCACGCTTCAGTGAGGTTAAGAAGCATGTGGTCTTCACCCAGCCAATCAACAAAGATCACTTTCTCGTTAGCTATAAAGGCGACTTTCTCTTTAGCTGTAACAAACTGCTACTTTTAATGCAAATAGGCTTCAGATTTCCATAATCCTGTTTAATATCAAGTGTCCTTGGCCACAGAATCTTTTTGTGAACAGAATTACAGATCACCACCTGTAGTCTCAAAAGCCTCTTAACATGCAGTGCTTATCTGTTCATTAATGATGTATGCAGACAGCCAATCCTCCATGTTAAGCGATATAATAGGCCTAACTGTCACTTGTGATGAGGCAGTAATGCATTGCAAAAAAAATGGATGCATCGTGAAAAGCAATAACCTCATAACCTAAACCTTAAACTTTGAATGCTGAATTAATAAAGATGATCACCCAATTAATCCAATTAATAACCAAACACTGGACTCTGACGCAAATGAAGCTCAGCAGAACTCAGTGAAATTCACTCAGTGTTGAGTTGCACCGCTACAACAAGACCTCAGAATGCTGAGAAAGAGAATTCAGTGAAAAGATTCAGCCACTACTTCTGCTGTCATCGCACCGCTGCGGTAACGAGCACAAAAGAGTCAAGCTGCCAGAAAGTTTTTTAAAAAGATTACTGCAAGATTACATGGTAGATTAAGCACTGACACCTGATTATAATTTATAATTTCACTTATACCATCAGTCACAGTTCTGCTCCTCGACAACATATGGTTCATCGCAGCTATAGGCCTGTCTGTACTGATGCATCGTGGGGATGTTAGCATGTTGACCTCTTGAGCGATACTGAATAAATTATATAATGGCATAGAAATAACAACAGTAAAACTAACCACCTTAATGAACAGAAGAGGACATAGTAGTTCCAGTACTTGAGTTGCAATATATCCAAATCCACCATAGTGGCTTACAACAAAATGCAAATAAAATAAAAAAGATAGCTCAAAATAAAGGTCACCACGGAGAAGTATAGACGGGAAAGAGCAGTAGGCTTCTCATTCACCTCAAGAGTTTCCAGGAAGAAGCTGGACATGACACACTCCCCCACACACACAGAGAGAGAGAGAGAGAGAGAAAGGCCACGAGAAGATGTTTTTGGCCACTTTTATGCCGCCTCAGCGTTTCTCTATAAGCACTCCAACAGTGCCACAAAAAAGCTAAATGCGGGAATAAAAGTCCAGGGCGAAGTTCATGTCCCAGCCTGCCACATGAAGAAACTGGTGCGCTGGTACAAGTTTGTATTTTACTGTAAAAGTAGCAAAGTAGCATTTGTGCTCAAAACACTGTGTCCAACCTGTCTGTCATATACATATATATGTGTGTATATATACATACATACATACATACACATACATACACATACACACACACACATTGATACACACATTGGTGATTTGATTCCACTTGCATGCCAGTCTTAAATGGGAGATGATCAGTTACCGGCCTGGGTGGATCAGTGACTGGTCAGTCGACTTCTCCTGAATAAACTTCTACTGACCCTGCGTCATCGGGCCATTGGTTACATGAGACCTTGAAATACCTCGACATGGGCTACCACGATAAACACAAATAGTACTCCCATTTATTTATAACTGTTGCACTTGCTGGTATGAAAGTAACATGCGATTCAAACACCGACAGCCGGTGGAAATGCAATTAAAGCTAGCCGGCCTGCTGGCGAGCGCAGTGCTGCTGGTGGTCAGGTACCGCGTAGCACCTCAGGATTCCTGCCGGCTGCGCAATGAACCATCAACCCCAAGCACGCACCTCCCTTCCCAACACATCCACTGCTGATAAATTACCTAATCCCTCCATCCCCAGCCATTTTCTCTTATGGGGGTTGTTAAAAACAGCTGGGAGAGAAGAGAGATTGAGAAAAGACGGCAAGGGGAAAAAAAGACGTGTGACAGAGACATATTGACAAGGGGGGAGATATACAGGCCAATGAATCAGCACCATGATCTGCAGCATCAAAAGAACGGGTTTGTGTTATTTTTGAATAAAGGACACCCAGAATGTCTTAGCACGCTATTTTAAGACAATTATTACTGCAGCCCTTCAGACGTTGCCCTCAGTGTTCTGAGTCCTCTCTGCAGATGAACCTGGTCCCACTGACTGAACATCTCAGGGGCACCGTTTCAGCTGAGCACAGAGGCAGCTTCAAGGGACAATGACATCATTGCTCAAAACCCCCCCCCCAGAAGAATGCTTGTCGTCACTCACGCTGGCAAACACACTGCTATGGAAACGGTGTGAGCTCACATCAGGGTTAAAGGGATACGCACACACACACACACAATCAAACACACACACACACACAGATAAATAACAGAAAAAAAGAGCAACAGAGGGCGTCCAACAATGCTGACACATGACCCGGCTGTTCCCCACCAGCTGTGTGAGCGAGTGCAAGTCTGAGTTCACATTTCCCTCTGTAGAGGAGCATAACCGAGGTCAACTGAGGACTAGATGACCCTCCGTCACTGTACAGGGACAGTTAGCCAACTGTTTTCCTGGTGAGTGCGAGAGTGAGGAAATAACAGAAGACCTGATACGGAACTTGATCTTTGCAAGGATCTGGGAGGGAGAGAGAGAGAGATGTAGTTTCAAAGCTCTGTCCTGCCAAAGCCATGATGGAACATATCCTATCTGACAGCTCACTGTACCAGCTGACTGCTATGGAAACAGCAAGAGTGTGAGAGTGTGTGTGTGTGTGTGTGTGTGTGTGTGTGTGTGTGTGCCAGGAGTTAAAGGACACAGCAGCGTTTGGGCACAAACACCACACAGGCGGATGCAGCACGCCGTGCTCGCGCATGTCCACCTATGCAAATTCACACATCTGTTACCTATCTGCATGTTGTCACACTGAGGAAGGAAAAGTTGGGAAAGGGCAAAACAGAGCAGCTGGAGTGCACACACACACACACACACAAACAGGGGACAGCATTCTACAGACTGGGCAGCCATTCAAAGAGCTCTCGGTAACAGTAACCCACGGCAACCCTGAAACCAGCCCCCCCTTTGCCTTCCTGCCTTCCAGGGACATTGATCCATTGGCCAGTTAAGGGAACCAGCAGACTGAGTGAAAGGAGGCTGTAACTTTAGCCACTCTGCCCTGACTTGAGTGCAGCTCGACCCCCCTCCGACCGCTTCAGGAGGTTAATTATTCAACATGAGAACTGAGAGTGGACACAAGCCGGCAACAACAACAAAAAAAGAAAACCCTCGCCTCTTTTGTCCAACTCACTCTTGCATTTCAGGCACACATTCCAACGTTTTACACATCTGCATCAGATGTGCACATGTTCACCGGCTTTCAGCACACACACACACACACAGTACGAGTGGATGCTCTTACCATTGTGGTTGTGCTGCTGGGTCTCGAGCATGCTGGTTGAGGAGTCCGTAGCCCCCAACTCGGTCAGTCTGCGGCTGGTGGCGCTCAGCTCCGACCGCAGGTTGGTCACCTCCTGGCTGGCTGACTGAATGGCCCCATCAATGCGCTGGGCCAACTGCTTGTTGTCATCCATCATTTTCAGGATTTTTGCCTGGGGGAGAGAGGGGAATCCAGACAAGGTGTCATGCTGACAAGTTGACCATTTCCAGTGAAGGAAGGTGTCCCTCCCCTCACCCCCCCCAAAAAACTGCCTCTTCGCTTCCTTTCTCTGTCTGTTCCTGTTCCCTATTGAGCTGAAAGTTAAATCCTCAGAACAGTTTGTCCAGTCGGTTAAAGAGTGGCATCCAGCTGAGGGCACATGTGCATCTGCTGGATGGAGTCTACGCTTTGGAGGTAGTGGCTGTATAGTGGGAGCGTGTCATGCCTGCGTGTGTGTCTGAGAGTTCGGTAACAGCATGAGTGTGTGTGTGTGTGTGTGTATGTGCGTGAGAGCCAGCACTGCCCCCCTGTGAAATGAGCTCCCCGCAGCTGACTGATGAAAGGACACAGAGCATTGAGAGATGACAAGCACCTTTTTAAATGGATTGTACCATTCGCAGGGGAAGTCGAGGGGGGTGGGATGAGCTAGACCATATATGCACGTGGAAGTCAGAGGTCCTCAGCACAGCTGCATTCAGGAGATAGTGCTGGAAAGGGGCTGGGATTGTGTGTTTGACTGCACTGGCACACGAGTGCTTTCTCTAAGCTTCCAAAGGAAGGAATTCAGACAAACACTGCCGCTTTTCCTCGTTCCCTCTGTGCACACAGTGTGCAACTCCCTCTACGCACTCATGGACCGAGGGAAGGAAATCATTAGTTTGACACAGAGGCAGTTGTGGGGAGACAACAGTAACGGTTATGCAAACACAGCTTTCATTGCGGCATCACGACGAGTTATTCTACCGCCTGCATATTTATGGAAGGACGGTGCATATTTGCAAAACGTAAAAAAGTAAAGACAATAAAAAAAACAACACATTTTCCTTTCTGTCCAGTGTTGTGAAGTCATTTCCCACACTGCTATTGAAGGCATTAGTTACTGAATCACTGATCCACAGAGGATTATTTGAAGTCAAGTGAAAAATCTTTGGGCAACTTACAATGCAACACTAATGCATTTTCAGCATAGCCTCGGTATCTCAGTATATCTAACCCTTCCTATTTTCCTCCCTTCACGGATGATTAAAAATAAACAGACGTAGCCAGCAGACGCAGTGACTGCCACCTGTTTACAGATAGAGCTAATCATTCACAGCGAAAGAAACGCTCATGCTTCTTTCCTGCCTCTGCAGCGCCACTAAGATCAAAGATGGAAGTACGTGCAGCCAGGGTGTGAAAAACTGGTGCATTTGATGTAATTGAAGCATTGCAAGAGATTTTTTTTCTATAAATGTTTAAATTACCCCAGAAATCCACCACTAGGGGTTTAAATGGCAGAAAAGCCTGGTGGTGAATCCAGAGTAGCTCAATGCAGAGACTGCAGAGCAGGCAGGGAATGGACATTGTCATTTGTCAATAGGCGTTGTGCCAAGCCTTGGAGGGCTGCTGCTTTTTTCTTCTTGTGACGACACAGTGTAGAGGATTTATTTATTGATTTGTTTGATGGACAGTGTTGGACGATTGTGTATTGTTATATATGCCCAATACTGATTTTTGTGTTGTGAGTCGCAATCAATAAGAGAATCTGAGTGTGTATGTGAGAATCTGACGACAGCTGTTGGGCAGCTTGCTCGAGTCAGCAGGAAAACAGATAAAACAGTCGAATCTCATCTCATCCTATTTCGCCAGTCACACCCATACAAGTCTTAACAACATAGAAGCTTCGATCAAACTTTCTTTAAATAATCACTAGAGCTGTTTCAATTCCCCAAACTTAATTCTGCATTATTATTTAATGCTACACAGTTGTCGTCGTAACAATGCTCTGGTTATTCTGATGTACACATAGTGCCAAGCACCAAACAACACATAAATCTGCTGACTGGTGTATATATTTTTTGTCAGTAGCTGGTGGCGACCAAAACAGAGCATTAAGTCAAAAATCAAACCATAAATTATACTAGTATTGGACTCAATCCTTTACCTCTCAGCTAAAGCATGCCCACTCACCCAGCGTTGCAGCTGTGCTCTTATTGTTCCCTGAGGTTATGGGAATGACGACCCCAACACATTATGCATGCAGGAAGGACGCATCATTCGTGAGCAACTGTGGTGCATTTTCTAAAAAAAAAAATGTTAAAGTCGCCTGAAGCACTCTGAGTGATGTGTGTGGTGGGCAAACACAGAGGACCGCACCGTTGTTTCAAATAAAATTTAACAGACCACCCATTACAGTACGCGAGCAAGGAGTTAGGGAATAAGCACACACACACGGACACACTAACACATGCACAGACTTTCTCTCTCCGCCCGTTCATCCATCTGCCCCAGACACAAGTCACCCCTCCTGCCCAGTACATGAACATCGTGTTGTTATTTATAGATGACCCTTCTGCCGCATATGATACATGAGTCACAGGGGAGGGCAGGCAGACGCACACACAAACAGACACACGCATACGCACAGATACACAAGGGGGGTTAATAATCCCAAAGCCATTTGATGTTCATTATCGAAACTCATCTGTTGTCGGGTGTCATAAAGTCTATTGGACCCTTCTGGGCAATTAAGTTGCTAAGGTGTCCGAGCATGAGAGTGAATATGTATGCATCTATTTATATATCAAACTATCTCACTCTTGCAGAGTTCATCTTGCCCCAGAACGAGTTTGCGCAGAACGAAAACCTGGCCATGCCCGAATACACGCTTAACTCATAATGGTAATATCTGTATGCATGAATCTCCACGAATTAATGTAAACGTTTAACTTCAGGTTAGAATGTAGTTTGTTTCTTTTTAATTGTAACTTCATCTTCCAAATCTTCCCTGTATGTTTAGGTTCAGGCAGCAAGAAAAGGTCTATGGGTGTTCCCTCATTTTTGATTGTTTCTACATCCATTTACGTTTCTGTCGTCTGATCACAAAACAAACAAGAGCTCATTGTGAGTTAAGAACCAAACATGGGGGCACGTGTTATAAACTTGATACATGTCTGTGTGTACACACCAATTGATCAAGTCTCTCTCTCTAGGGGTTTTCAACGTGTCTCCTGGTCAGTGATCCAGCTCAGTAATTAGTGGGTGTGCTGAAGGTTTGAATTAGCATTTGAATAGTGACAGTGGGGAGTAGCGGGGAGAGGGATCAGTGCTTTGCAACCATTCTTCATTGTGCCACAGCTGAGTATCCATCCACATGGTTGGCCTTTGGTAGCCAACTCACCAGATTCAATACAAGTCATGCAAAAAAAAAAAAAAAAAAGTTACAGCACTGTGTACAGAGGGTTTAAGCCTGTAGTTACTGGGATGGAAACATGTTGCTACGCAGTAAAAGCCAAGCTGCACGACGAGTACTTATTGGGGTGGTATTTGTTGCTCGGCAACAATTCAAAGCGATTTCAGTAACGTTAATTAAAAAAGTGCATTTGTTGTGACATCCAGCAATGTTTGCCAGAATTGCTGAGTCTGATATTGTAATCGCAATTTACAATTTACATTGTGCTCGCTTCCTGCGACTACTTACACAATTTTAAGAAAATAGATGTTTCCAGTTGTTTTTTTTAAAATCTATTTTTCAATATTTTATCACACTTTTAAACTTCTTTTGAGAACGTTCCCTTCCTCAGCCATGGACTGACTTAATTTTTTCTGATCCTTAGATAAACATAATTTATATGTCATGACAGGCTAGCCAAATACATTTTCAAGGAGCGTGCAAAAGATACAAATAAATCCTGTGAGTGCTTACTCATGAACTTTGCAAACCCGATTAATGTAACATTCACATTCACTGATATTGGTATAAACAATCAATAAAATGTAATTATGAAACTCTCTACCAAGAAGAACATACTGTGTATTACTCTCTACTTTCTGCAGCCTTTAAACCAGTTTTAAGTCTCGACATAACATAAAGATACCGACACAACAATCTTTGCTCACTGATTCAGACTATGCCTCTGCAATGCAGAACTTATGGGCTGCACCAAAATCACCTGCTCATTGATAGCATCTGGAAAGGCCAGCCAATGAGGTGGAAAAGGAGCTGTAATGCAGGGCAAGGCTGATGTGAAGTCTTAGGTTGCGTCTTTCTCTTTTTGTTTGTTTTGGTTTAATGTCCCCGGAGGAGAAAGGAAATAGAGTTTTTGTAGATGAACGCTATCTTGATCTATTATCAAGATCATCTCATCTTAGGGCAGAAAGGTGCTCGGGAAAAAAAAAGTCTCTCTGCACAGTTAAAACACACACAAATAACAAATACACACAGACGCAGACGGGGGAAATAAAGGGAGTCATTGGCAAAAGACGCAAAAGAGAAAATAGACAAAGAACAGAGAGATGTCCCCCACATAAAATCATAAGGTTTACCAAACCTATGTTATTTATGACTGCTGCCCTGAAAAAGGTTTTTTTTTTTTTTTTTTTTTTAGCTAGCCCCTCCTGGGTAGCGACTGCAGACAGCACCCAAAGAAAGAAACCGAATATACCCTCAGGCTTCCTCTACAAATTGAGAGAGGATACAAGGACAGCGGCAGTGTGCTTGGATCATAATTATTAGAAAAATCATATAATAAGTATTTCCAAGGAAACATTCACTTCACACATATATAGAATGGTCGTATCAGATTTAAGGTAAATCTTAAGCAGCAGTTTATTGTAAGCAACGATTGTTTCAAGTTCAATACAATACAGCATAACGGCAACACACAACAGGGCTTATTGCCATGAATTACTGTAACGCGCCAACTAGCAACAAGGATGGTTTGTGCAAACGTGTGGCAGACAAGTTGCTGTGAGACAGTAGACCAAGACAAACGACACTCATTGTGTGCACTGCACAAATCAATGAATTCACAGCTTCCATCTTCCAACTTCCACAACTTTCATCCACTTCACTGACTCACCTATTGGAAAATTGATAACAGAGCGCAGCTGGAGAATATGACGGAGAGTCTTAACTGTCTGTCAAGCCCTCAGGGATTGGACGGTTGGAGAAGTGAAAGGTCACCAGGTTGACACCCACAGAACCTGGCACTGGTGCCAGATAAATTAAAAGTTCCAGCTCCTCCGATCTCTTGTCCAATTCAAGCTAAGCTCTTGTCTCCCGCCACCGTCACATGTCAGTGTGTGGACGGAGATGGCAAACAGACAGTTTGGGTCATGGAAGCGGAACCACAGCTCCATGGTCGAGGCTCAAAGCTAATCTCGGGCACAAACACGTTTTTGGGCTTTGATGTGAATTAAGATACAGCACATGGTCTATTGAAGTGAGACAAAAAGAAGATACACAGGTTTGAAGGCCAGAGAGACAGATCTGGATGATACAATCGGTGTACTTCTGCTGAGCCAGGTGAAGGTTTTGTTTGTGTTTTCTATTACGGATGATGGAGGTGGATTTTGTGCTTGTGCAGGGATCCTAACAGCCAAACACAAAACAGCACCAAAACAGCTCGCTTACTGAACAAGAGGTGAGCTGTAATTAACTTATTTCCAAACTCCTGATCGTTTTTGCCCATTGCAGTACGCCATGGTATTCATGTCGCTGCTGATCGGTATGATGCACTCAAAAAGCAGATAACGGAAAAATAATATATTCTTTTGAACTGAGCAAGCTGGTGGCATCAGAGATCTATGTTTTCATTCAACTCTATATTCAAAGTCATAGAATATAGTATTTGAAAGTGGGGTTAAAACGATACAAAGACATCAGGGAAGCTTGGTTTTAATTTAAATACATTCGAAACGCAGATGTTTGCACGAAAAGAACAAAACTGGCTTTTGAGACGCCGCAGATTCAAAATGCATTTCACGACTGCTGCTGCTAAAATTAGTCCTAAACAATGTCATTCGGCGGCGGCTTGACGAGCGCACAGATGGTCCAGCTTGTGTGTGAGTGTGCGGGTCGTCCGTCTGATGCTCTCAGTGTGCTGTGAGCTAAAAACCCCACGTAGGTGGCGCGTGCTGTTTCAGTGAGTGTAGTTATTTGCGTGTGTGTGCGTGTCTGAGCCTTTTTTTGTGTGCAAAAGAGGAAGAGCGTAATTGTGTGTTTCAGGTTGAGGGCCAGCTCCCGTCTCTTCTGCTCAGTATTCAGCAGTGGTCGTCTCTGTGACAAGGATTGAGAGAAGCTCTGTTTAGGTGCTGCAGGGGGGGTGGGGGTGGGTTGGGGGATGTGGGTGGGTGTGTGGAGGGGGTGATGCTCGCTGGCTTGATGCATCCTTTCAGAACCACTTTCCTTCAAAAGCACAGCACGCGGGACGACAAGCTCCACACTTCAACAAGAAAGGCGCGGAAAATAGCAAAAAGCTATTTATTTGCAACAAAATGGGGGGAAGAGATTTTTCTTTTTTTACCACAGCTAAACCTATTGACGCGATGCAGTTAAAAGCCATTTCAATAAAAAACAGACGAAAGTTCAAGTGAATTCAGATTCATTGCTTCTAAGAAAGGTATATATCCTGAATGTATGGTTTGACTTGTGTGTAATAATAATAATAATAATAATAATATCTGTGTGTTAGAGAAAAAAAGCTATAATTTATTTATAATAGATTTTATTCCAGCAGTCTAAAAGGCATTTCTGTTTTATAATAATCTATGATTTCTTCATCCAATATGTTACTTACGTCACTCTAGTCTCAAACAGGATCTGGTAGTAGTGTAGTAAGTTAATGCTGTTTCCTGGCAACAGTGCCTCTTCACTGATGCCATGAGAAACACCCATTCAGAGGCTCAGCCACTGTTTTTTTTTTTTTGGAAAATCTGTATGTCATCCTCTATAGCTTTCATTTAACTGCAACCTGCACTTACTTACCAGACAGATATGGTTTTCTACTCATTTCTACATGGTATGCAAATCAACTGTTGACACTTCCACTATAATGAATCTTACAAAAATGTAATGCTGACTTGTTTTTCTGTGACACAAAGATAGAATAGACAAATATACAGGGGGTCCTCGAGTTACGACGGAGATCCGTTCCTGAGAATGTGTCGTAACCGAATTTCGACGTATGTCGGAACATACATTCATATGTAAGGTAGATACTAAGTTGTGCCACTAGATGTCGCTATAACACCACCCTAAAATAAGAGTTTATTATGGTGAAATTGCCTTTTGTCCCTCTTGACACACCGTAGGGGTTGATATCGC
>JAFBJQ010000226.1:159432-199118 GCA_016785345.1 Trinectes maculatus | reverse complement strand
CCCCCCGCCAGCCGTCCATTTCACATAAGTAAACACAACGCAGAGTAGACTAGCTGTGGAGGTGTTGGAGAGCCGGCACCAACTAGTTCCCGTGCGAAGTCCGTACGTATTTACGGGGCAAACCGCTTAAGCCGAAACAAGGAAGTTCATGGGAGATGTGTCGTAACCACGAAAACGTTGTATCTCGAGACCGTCGTAACACGAGGACCCTCTGTATTCAAATGTCGAAAGCACAGAAGAATCCTTTCAAAAGCACAGCTGCGATGCATCCATATCAGGATTCAGCTTGTTGTCAATGAGCAGATATACTGCAGCACACTAAAATGAATTTTGAAAATGAATGTTCTTCATATTAATTCCTAATGATGTTTACCCTTGATTCATTTGCGGGAGAATTATATGGGCTCCATCATCATTATGAGTAAGGAGAACAAACAAGTATTATTTATAGAAATGGAGAGAGAGGCCTCTGAAACACCGCAGGGAACCAGTCTTCAATCATTACTGTTATTTTGTAGCATTCATCTTTTAAAAATATGCAAATAAACTTCATTTTCCTCTATTATTAATTTATTATAGAGCAAATTGACCTAAGTGCTGATTATTGAAACAATGGGCTGTAGACACTAATGTGTGTTGTGTGTTTTATTGCCTGAGCTGAGGAGACAGTAACAGTGCTGCAGGATTTATGCTGTTATGTGGGAGCGGTTAAGCGATCTTTAAGTAAATGTCATACAAAAGCAGGTAATGTAAGTGCTAAGATTTTGGAAAACAGTCTTGTTGGATTTCAGCCAGCCATAGAGGATTTTCATTTCCTGTTTTCGTCAGTGGCTGAGAAAATCTAATGAAGAGGAACGAGATATATCAGGCTGGGGTGCGTTCAAAACAGAAACAGAAAAAGGTCTTGGTTTGGGAGCTGCTTGCTGGTAGTTTTAGTTTGACTGGTCTGCATGACACATAATTGTTGTTTATGTAGTACCATTGTTTTTAATCTACTACAAATACTTATTTTTACGAAACAATAACATATGAGATCAATTCCACTTTTTTCTGCCAGTCACATCAATTAACCAACCAACCAACCAACCAACTAACCAATCAATCAATCAATCAATTGGTGGATATTGATGGTAGAAAGTAAAAAAAAAACCTGAAGTGAAATCACTTCTAAACTACTGAGAAAATAAACGTATCTGAACCAGGAGGTATGAAACTGCTGAACTGCACTGAGCACATGGTGGCAAACAAATGAATATACATGTTTTGTTCTAGCAAACCCTTCCTCTGAAGGTTACTAACATATGTATCCATCTTAAATCTTCAGTACCTCCTCTTGTCTATGCAAAGCCAGATTAAAAGGTCATCCCTGTTTGACCCTGAGCTGTCAGAGCAGCACATGGCCTGACATGGCCTCCAGCACGGTATGGAAAGCGAATGAACACAGGGCTGCTTTAATGAAATAAAGAAAGATGAGCTCAGTTTAAAAAAGAAACTGGAAACCAATTCAAGTTTTGCCAACGGGAAGATGAACAAGATGTTCAGAGGTTCCAGTGGGAGGACACGCCCACTTTTAAACCAAATTACCATCCATCTAAAACCGAGAAGTGCCTGTAAAATGATTTTTAATACATATTTCACAAGATTTTCTTTTCTTTTTTTAAAATAATCAACCTTAAATCTTGATTGATTTTGGTGGTTTTTGGGTCATAAGTGATGCTTTGGTAAGGAACCAGAGATAATAATCTAAATAAAATATAAATTATAATTCAAAATCCCATTCCCAAAGTAGTTATATTTCCTTAATATGCCTATGAATTAAATATATATATATCTATTCAAATTAAAATTTCAATTAAAAATGATTTCATGCTATGCCTCCAGATTTATTCAGATATACAGTGTCACTGTCAGGAATAATTCCCATACTCCCATATAATTTATTCCTATAGAACAAGACTCCTACGTGGACCTCAAAGACACATAAGTGATCAATCTGGACAAGAGACCTGGAGAAGCAGTCATTCCTTCATGATGTATTGTTGTTCTCACTGTTATTTACTACTCGTGTCAAAAGCAGCCAGATAGAGGTTAACGAGAAGGAGCATCCCAGTGAGGCCAGAGCAAATCAAAGATAGCCCAAATGTAATTATCCGTGGGAGAGACAGGGAGAGAACGGAAATCTTTTTTTTCTTTATTGAGCCCAAGTTCTTTTTTTTATTAGACGGAATATGGGGGAGAGAAACTTGGAAACAAACTGTTTTCGTCAAATAATTCGCCTTGCAGGCTTTTGACAGCTGGAAATAAAAACTTGAAAAAAAACTTGCTCTTTTTTTCCCCCAGTTTTTCCAGGATATATTTGGAACTGAATGATCAATATTCAGCAACACTCTTCTCTGATGAGTCATTTAACTAATGACACCACCTGGATCAATGGTCTGCAGCAAAAAAAGAAATACACGCTATTCTTATTCTAAACTTGCTCGCTCTGTGCAAACATAATGAATATTTCATGACTGAGGGACACACACTGACATAACAACGGTGCCTGATTTAGGTTTTCTCTGTTTTTTTTGGTTTTTTTTTGAGCGGCTCAAGAGGCTAGACCGGTGAGTTTGAGACCGGAAGGTCGCTGGTTCGGAACCCACTCAGATCAACCTCTCTCTGGTACCACAGTGGGCCCTTGAGCACCATGGGCCCTTGAGCAAGGCCTATAACTGACGCCCTGCATGGCTGCTTCTTCTCATTAAAAGTTTGTTTTTTTTAAAAAAAAAAAACATCCACAGACGTATTTCCAAGCAGTGACAACTCCACAAACACCTCCAACACGGGCAGGCTCATCCATTATAATGCTGCTGTTTACATACTGGGCTCATCTGACCTTTTCAGGCAGAGATACATAACGGCAAACACGGGGAGGAATTCAGACGTAGTCTGTGACCTTTTTTTTTTTTTTTTAATTTGCCAGCAGCTCAGTCTGGAAGTGCAGTTATCAGACCTTTCCATCAAAATTAATATGAATCCACGTCAGTCAAGAATGACTCTGCATTCTCTCACGCTGCTGCCCGTAGATGGGAAATCAACCCCAAAAGACGGATCACGTAAGATCCCGTTTCCTCTGCACTAACGAGGGTCATTTCCATTTCCTACAGTTAATTAATGCACAAAAAACATATTAAATGCGTCTGATGCTATTAATTGAAAAATGTCAGTCATTTTCCAGAACAATTCACCATCTCATTATTTGCGTCGGACTAATTTCTAATGTAGTGCCTGGAATTGAAATGTAAATTACGGCGAGCCATTAATATCCACATGAAAATGCAAACCACGGGAGACCGCCGGCTTAACCTTATATTTAATAATGAATGGCGGTGTCTTCACAGACAGGTCAAACTGCAGCTACTGTGCTGTGCTTTCTCTCGCTAACCACTCGCACTGTGCATTTGCCATGACATTTTTTTTAAAACTGCAAAACATAAATGGCCAAAAACTTTATTTTCAAATATGCAAGGTGTCACGTATGCAGGGGCTTTTCAGTTGTGAATATGAAGGCACTGTCGATATGCCAACAAAAGGCAGCCCTTTCCAGAGAAATGACAGAATTGATCTTTCTTTCAAACAGCTTATGACAACTCCAGTTGCTGCTGACAGAAACAGGATGAGTCCTCTCTCCTGCGCAGCCCAGCGTGAGGACAACGTTGTGTTTCCGTCGCTGATTTGCATGACTGTTTTCTCTACTCATTTTTTGTTTTGCATGACTTTAACTCAACCAACTTGATATTTGCTGGATAATAACGCTTCTGTGGCTTTTGCAGATGTAGCACAGCTCTATCACAGTGGGGAGGACAGTGAATGGGGCCTGTGGTAATGAATGCCTCTCACCGGTTACAAAAATTGCAGAATGTAAAAAAAAAGACCATTTAATGATTAATTATCACATATTTCATTAGTNATATATAATGTTTGTTTGAAATTACATAAAATATGAGATAAATATGAGAATCTATATTTTTAAATTGAAGGTTATCTGTCCACTATTCATACAACAGCATCTCTGACCAAAACCAATGCGTCATCTGACACAACTCCCTATGTGGCCTCAGTGACTTTGTTCCTGTGCAGTCTGTAGGTGGTGTAAATCTAAACGCAACCAGAAGCAAAAATAAATAACATTACCCAGTGCCGACGGGGAAAAGAACCACTACCCAACTGGCTGCTGTGCAAACTAATGAAAAGACATTTCATCCAGGTTGCTGCTCCTGTCACTGTCAGAGGCCTTATGTGAGATGCCTCAGTCAGCAAACCTGTCGCCATATGAGCCAAAATAAGGCTGTCGTGCTTACATCACTGCAGCTCAGAGCAGGACCCATCTTACTTCATAAAGATGTGAGGGGTGAAAAATAAAATCACACAGAGGTACTTCTTATGTATATGCACGAATATGCATGCAACGGCAAATTGAACATTACCGTCCAATAACTAAGTGAAATAGACCAGTCAGGAAAGAGGTATATCAATATCCAAAGACAGATTCGAAAATTGCGATGGAGCAAATTGCATATTTGCAGCAGGATACTGCTCCGACAGCCTAGCGACCCATCCCCATCACGCAAACCATCTAATAACTGATGCCAGATATTCACACGCTACACAGTATTACCTTCATCCAGTAGTATTCCCCCTGGAGTGACACCCAATCAAACTTGCTTGTCCTTTTTTCCCCCCCAAATCATGTCACGCTGATCATGTGACACAGTCAAACAGGCTTATGGGATTACAGCCGTCTCCGGAACACAGAATCTGTGCTAAAAACAAACATGAAAAGGGCTGTGCAAGAATATTATATCAGTACGTATGCGAGACACGAATGTTAAAGCAAAAGTTTTCCGGGAAATCACTTCAATCGTTTAGTCCACACATTAGATAGTGAGGAATTTTCATGAATTCCTATTCAGTGAAAGAAATGCGATGCATGTCATGTCAGCAATTTGTGGCCCTCTGTGAATACACACAGTATTGACTTAAATCCAGGAGGGGCAGCTGGATAGTTGCTACGGACAATTATAACTTCCCCATTCAACTGTGCTGATGTGTGTTATGTTCTTTTGCATTCCTAATTACTGTCGTGTCAGCAGCGGCGCTTGTTTAGTTGAGACTATAAGCCTCAAGGGAAGGGGACACAATTGCCTGCTGCGAATCATTTGTGCTAGTTTAATATTTATCTCTTGGAGGAGACCGAGTTATTGGGAGATGCTAAATTGAGAGACCCCCCAAGCATGCCCAGACAGCATCAGCAAAAAATACGGCCATGTCCAATGACAGTTAAGGAGGAAATGAAAAAAAAGTGTGTTAAGAAGACGCTTTACGTATCCACACTTTGTTCTATATGATTTAATGCATTGATACATTTTCAATAAATAATATTACATTATTTATTGACCTTCACAGGGCATTGCTGGTGCAGTTTAGTATCAGCGTGAATTTTGTTTATATCAATTAAATAGATTATTTGCAGGTCCGAAATAAAAATAAATAAGGGCTGGAGTTATCTAAAATGGATTCGGACTCGTAATCTCTTCTGCAAAGCTGTGATTGGATCAACCGATTCTCCAGCCAGGCAAACAGCCAGCTGTCGAGGAGCACAACACCGGACCATCTGTATCTTAAGTGCTACTAATAAAGTGGAGATGTGGGCAGTGATTCAGGCACCTAATTCTTCCAGGAATATCAAGAAATATTATATATATATATATATATAAAAAGAAATCTTAGGCAAAGGAAAACAGGAGAGACACAAGTCTGGTCCTCCGCTCTTTGCTGCTGCCGTATTAAGTGAAATATTTCTGAGTATAATGTAATAAAGAGTGAAGGATGGATGTGGCAATAACTTAATAGTAGAAATCAGTGTATCAGTAAGATTTTAAACCAGGTCCTGATTCAGTGTATTTCCCTTGTCCTTGGAGCCTGGTGAGAGAGTGAGCGCTATTTGCTTTGGAGACAACAGCGAGGCTGTGTGAGACTGGATGACTGGATGGAATCTGTAAAGAATAGTCTCTGTGTTTGATAGATATGGAGCGAGGAATGAAAATTAGAATTTTGAGTGAATATTTTTTGTTTAAAAACGAACAATATAAAAAGAAAAGGACATTTTAGTCCTCACAAACCAAGTCCCCCTGATGTTGGAATACAAGAGATGTGATGTATCGTGTAGTTTGATTAGTATTCATACCTTTGCATCAAACTGTAGTTTTTAAAAAAATAGGTACTATATCCTTAGTGCTTACTAGGTATTCCAACATCAAGGTTGTATGTAAAAAAAAAAAAAACCATCAATCTACTCACTAATGAAAAAGAAACTTGAATTAATTTAGCACAATTATATCCCAGAGACCAAGTGTTGCACTGGGTATTCTTATCTGAAAGCTTCCCAAGAATCAATAAGCTTCTCCCACGGCTGCACCACACTGATAAATTCCTTTAGACTCCAGAAACAGAGCGAGAGAGAGTCAGCCTCAATCCATGTGTGAACACAACATGTTAATGATTCCAAAGATAGTTCAAGTCTTCTTTCATCATGAGCCACTGAAAAGGTGATTATTTGAAAACTAAACACAGCTGAGCTGTGTATTGTTAAATTCTCTGTTGATTTATTCAAACCGCTTGACAGATGACAGCACCAGCGCTTTTCAAATGATTGAATTGTTCTGTTTGTTATCTTAAAATGAATAGCCTAGCTGTGTTTACCAGCAATATATGTTGGCAGTGTGTAATAACATTCTGCTCTTTCACCATATATGTCAAAGATGATGTCAAAATGAGCGTGTCATTTTTGTTATTTTTCAAAGCCAAGCTTCCATCAAGTTGCAAATGAGCAGCTTCAGGCTAAACCGTTTCAGCTGTGTTTGATAAAAATGCTGAAACATCTGATAAAAGAGGAAGGAAAGGAAAGGAAAGGACAATTTTCATGTTTAAAGTAGCTGCAAATGGACGTTGAACGCATAGTGATATTGATAGTAAAAATAATATAAAATGTAAAATATCCTTTGAATAACCATTAATTATTTCATTTTTTATCTGTCACCAACATATGGTATGAGGAATTTGCAAAAAAAAACAACAAAGCCAGCCAAACCATGAATGTGGCTCTGTTTGCTCAACATAAACAAAGGTAAATAAAGAAATGCAAATCAAGAAACGCACTGAAATCACTTCATTAGCCCTATATTGTTTATCACAACTTAGTAAATCTTAATCTTACTTAAACAAAAAGCACTATACCTCTTTATATTAGCATTAGCATATCAGAGTAATTCAGAAATCACCTGAAATGTCACAATTTTATGACAATGTTTTAACCAATTTGTTTCCATACGTTCAGTATTGTAAAGTATTTCACACATGTGGGAGTTGTCGTTTTAAAAAACTGTATAGGTGCAAGAAAAGAGCACAAGGCTATTGCAATGAGCTACTAAACTCAACGCAGACCACAGTGATTGGTGTGGTCTCATTTTAAATAACTTTTGGTGTGAGCTGCTGTTGCCAAGGATACTGCACCGCATTCAACAGTACGTTGTCATGTGCAAGCCAAAGTTAACACAGAAGAACGGCAATGACCCAATGTGCACGTTTGCATATGTAGGTACATGATGACAAAGCTTTTCCATTGAGTAGAAAAGCCCGTTTATATAGTAAAGTACTGAGGAGAGTGTTGTCGCCAATGTGATGTGGTGAAGCCACAAAACTGAAGATATTCTCCACCTCTAGGGGGGAGATGAGCAGCGGGTTACCAACCATCACCATCCATCATCCTGTAAAATCTCAGTTGTTTGCACTGCAAATTCTAACATAGTATTAAGGCCTCCTGATGAGCTGGCAGAGCTCATTGCATTCAAAAATACATAAAATGAAATCAACCCTTATACAATGGCTACACACCAGCATGCATATCCACACAAACACATGCGCGCATACAGCCTAATGGGGCAAATTGCAATTTGTGAATATGGGCTATGCAAATAAAATTTGATTGATTGAAATTTGATACACACACAGGCTTGGGATAACAGTTTGCTTCTCCAATGACAAGCCAAAACAAAACAAAGCTAACAATAACACAAATATGAAAAGTAGCCGTCTTGTGACATTGCTTGTCAGACAAGTCAGGTTGCTTAGCAACGTACGTTTGATTTGGCCAGTTATGCAAATGTTTCTATTCAACGTCCAAAAGCATCGGTTATTGAGTGTCCCCCGAGCGCCATATCCCGTGTCTTTAGCCACAACAATAAATTACATTGTTAGACTATCTGGGAGACTTTGTAATCACTCCCTCCCACATGGGGTTCAGAACCATTCAGTGTAGCCAGATCGTGCTGAGGAGGCCTTCCTGCTCGATACAAAAATTACAAACACTACAGAGTTAGGAAACGAATAACACTATTTTCACAGGGAGGCACTGGCAACACTAGCATTTCACAGACACAGCCTAATCTACAACCTGAAAAACATTTTGATGTGGATTCAAATTCTTAACGTTGCCGTGTGTACAAACCTGGTCCACCAGCTCTAATATGACCTTGAAGGATGCACACTAATCTTCCCCTATCCAAAAAGACCAGGGAGTTAGTCGTTCCTCCTGGTGTTTGCAGATCAGTAGCAGAAACCTTCAAGTTGTTTAATGCTGGTTCATTACATACTATTAACCATGCTGGGTTCTGATTCCCATGTCAAGTGTATGTCAGAGCCAAACTTTGACCTCTGATGGAAAAGGTGAGAGAGAGAGAGGAGCTTGGAACTTTGAGTCGTTTTAAAGGTTTGCATGATCATCAGCTGTGTTTTTTGTTCTATTCAAGTCCATGTCCATAATCAACGCTTGAAACATCCAAGTCCATGACAGAAGAAGAAAGTTTAAAGGCCAAAATAAAAAAGAAAACCAAACCCCCATGAATAACAAAAGTAATTAAGAGTTCCGGGATATGGGACAGATCATGATGACAGTCACAGAAATAAAGAAGGAGGTCAGCGATATGGAAGAACAAATATTTCTTATTGCAGCGCAAACACTGACATTCATTGTATGAGCGGTCCCATCCCGTCACCTGTGGGGAAAATGATCTGGAAATAGTCTGCTTGGGGACAAGTCACTTTCCTGTAAGCGGCTATTTCCATGTGTGACTTGACCACCAACTACACTGTTTTGCAGCATAAAGGAGCTGTGCAATCTCAATGGCCATTTAACAAGTACATTAATAAATTATAATTCAAATTGCATTGTTAAACCCAATATTTTTAACATTATCATACAGGTGAATTTATATTCATATAGAGCTACTTTCAAGCTATGAAATACGTATGTGTACCTGTAAAAAAATATATATATATATTTATTTAAATGACAGCAGATTCATTTCATGTGACTCATATAATGAAAAAAAAAGATGAATCTCATGAATGAATGTAGGCTAGGGGGTCAAAAGTTAGCATATCCCTCAGAGCATGGAAGATCCTGGATGTCCGGAAAAGGCTAACATCCCACGTTAGGGAAGTTGGACCCTAACCCATTACACGCTATTTCTCTTGCTGAGCCAATTTTATTATGTTTGATCTCCCCAACTCGGGTAAATGCTCATCACCATGAGCTATAAAAGCTTCAATTTCTAACCTCCATTTTGGTGCCCACACTGATTATCACAGTTCAAGTAGAAAGAAATCGATTATATTATATTATATTTCATTATTCTATTTCCAGTTGACTCACAACATTTTCCATGCCATTACTGTTTCAGTATGACAGAAAGCCCTTTTCTCTGGAGCCAACAATCAGAACTGCATCCCCATAATAACATGGTTTTCAATTTATTTCCTTCATGATAAGCCATGATTTTCAATCTGCTCAACGTACAGGTCTAACTATTCCAGATCGTCGACCAAAAAAAAAATCTCACTGTGAATAGCAGATAAAGAGCTGAGGATATTATTTTGCATATATCTCTTTATACTAACAACAGAAAGAACAAGACTACCGGAGAATTGAATTAAACACATTTTTGACCGTAGCAACATTAAGGATAACATGGGTTTGACCAACGTAACCTCACTGCACAAACAACCAAAAAAACAAAACTGAGAATAAACAAAATTTCAATTGAAGAACAACAGGGATGTTGTAATAAATCATTTAGGGTGTGAATTTTCTTAAGATAAGTCTATTATTTCGAAAATACTGCTTGAGCTATGATGACAAAACCATTTTTAATGCAAATCACCCAATTTCCACTCTCATTTGTCACACTCTCGAACTGAGCCTGGCCACAATAAGACATCACCCTGGTAGGGAGTACGTCTGACTGGCCCTCACTGGAACAGAGCCCATTAGACAGGCCTGGTGGAGTCAGTGGAAGGGATGAGAGGGCAGATGGGACCAAGTTGATGTATTATGCATGTGAAAAAAAAAAAAAACCCTGCTCTGGAGGGCCAGCTGAGGCCCCAGTTGGAGAGATACAGACTGACCCGTCCAGACCCATCACACATTCACTCCCTCCACAACACCTCCTCACCAGTGTTAAGGAACTACGGTCTCATATATTCCATGACCCTGGGTACAGGTCGAGCAAGTCAGACGTGTGTGTTGACATAATAATAAGGACTGACTTTTGACTGAACCAATCAATATTTATATTTTTCGCTTTTCTTTTTTGGCAACTTAGGGCCATTGGAATATATATATATATATATATATATATATATAACCCTTTGAGTAATACTAATCCCTTTCACTGAGAAACCTCCTGTACTTTCAGAGGAAAACACGTTAAACAATATCGATTCCCTCAGAATAGCCTGCAGGGCTATCGATATATATATATATATATATTTCCATTTCTATAGCCTCGTGTAACTGTTTGTGTATGTGTCGGCTTGGCTTTTTGTTTGAGTGACAGATATGGATGTCGCTCTCCACTGGTGATCAGAGCGGAGTGGAGGTTGGATGGAGTCAAACAGATCTTATTTATCAGTGTCCTCACGCTGTTACTGTCAATGTCACCTTTGTGGTCATATACACACACACACACCCCTCCACTGCTGAGTGACAACTGAGCTAATGTAGTCACAGACGGGTAAAGCACGGGGACGGGGGTGTGGGGGCAGAGCGAGGGTCGGCGAGTTTTAGTCGCGGGTCAGCAGGACACACAGCAGATGGGCCTGGCAAACGGAGATCCACAGGAAATGGTTTTTGTATTTAGCATTTGATCGCAAATGGGCTTTTTGTGGTTCCAGAGACAAAAAGACAGTGAAACGCTGAGTGGGCAGAAAAAGAGAAGCAACCATCAAGGATTCAAAGTTCACAAAAAACCACACTGAAGAGATGTTCTTGCGTTACATTTCTCACACAAATTCGTTTGCGTTTGTGTGTGTGAGAGTACAAACGACTCATTTATAAATGATCACAACAAGAACACAACACTCTTGACGTTACGACTTCAACTGGCTGCGTCCTTCCTCCTCTAATCGTCTATTAGCTCCTCGCCTCTCCTCTCTTCCTCATGAAGGGAAAACAAGGCAACACAAATACACAATCAGTCCTTTAGACACTCACACAGCTGCTCATTGGGATGATTGATACTCTGGCCAATTCAGTGTTGAGGACACTGAGGTCATCACTGAATAAAAGGACTCAAACAAAGATTCGGTCAGGAGGGGAGGGTGGGGTGAGGGGACGGGGGCGTGGGGGTGGACGCAAGAAGAAGTAAATTAAACGAAGGTGATAATGTTTCGTTCGGTAGATTTGTCAGCACGCGGAGGGGATTTAAGTGGCAATTGACTCGGATGGAGGAAACCGAACGTTGTTGTTGTTGTTGTTGCGCTCCCATTACGCGCAGTCAATATTTCCATTTCATCCGAGGATGCTCAGAAATAGTATCCCGCATCATCACAAGCAATTTGCAGCGGTGCAACATGAAGCATGAAGTGTATTCACGCACAATGAGTACCAGTCTGCCACATACCAGCCCAGGCTACAGTAGCCACATCACAAAATCACATCATCCATCAAGGTAGAGTCCTCTCCTCTCCTGTCTGCAACTCATCCAAGATAATGTTAGAACATTGCCAACTACTAATTATCCATTAGTTTTGGATTCATCAAGCAATTAATCAGTGTATGAAATAACAGAAAAAAACAACGCCTATCACGACTGACATCACACGTCCACATTAGCTGATTGATTAGTGTTAGCTGCTGTTGATTGGGTTTCTGATTGAGCTAATGCTCTGGGTTTTCATTCCATGTGTGCTGTCGCATCTTTTGCTCGTCTGCACCACTGTGTTTCCAAAGTTTCAGGATACGTTATAACATGAATCAAAGTGTGAGGACCCCCCCCCACCCCCCCCACCCCGAAAAGTGTCTCGGCTCTCAGGTGAGCACACACGCCTCTTGTCTCGTCAGCACGCCATTTTGTAGTGGTGTCCGAAACCTTAGGGATCATAGCATGTCCACTATATAGTGCACTCAATGTATCCCACAATTCACCGCGAAATGTAGTGTACATCCGATGGTCACTAACCAGACCAAGATATCCCATCATGCATTGCCAGAAATTCTCTGGGCTGCGCGGAAGTAAAAATGGCGGACGGATGGGAGGGAAACATACATAAATATTATAAAATATAACAAAATACGAAAATAAAAAGTACAGTAAAGTAATCAAAAGCCTCTAATTTAATAAAAATGCAGTGGTAAACAAACAAGTATTTTGTGAGACGACAATAATGTAATACGTTTTAATTGTGCGACAGCGATGACGTAATTACCGGCGCCGAGAGTAGTGTCAGAAAGATTTTTCTGTTGAGCTCACTATATAGTGCACTACATTTATTTCCCTATGTAGGGAGTAGGGAGTAGGGGTTAGGGGGCGATTTCGGACACAGCCCATGTGTTTCCAAAGTTTCAGGATACGTTATAACTGCATGAATCAAAGTGTGAGGACCACCCCCCCCCCAAAAGTGTCTCGGCTCTCAGGTGGGCACACACGCCTCTTGTCTCGTCTTGTGAGCGTGCTTATGTGGTAACACGTACCTGAGCATCCACGAGGAGGTGCCTCATCAGGGTCATTGACTTCTGCAGGGTCTCCTTCTCAGGGGGAACGAAGGCATGCTCCTCCTGCTCCAGGGTCGTGGGTCCAGTCACTATGAAGCTTGCAATCTGGTCGTTCAGGCTGTTCAGCGACTGCACAGCTAGAGGGAGACACAGAAGTGGAAGTGGCCTTATGTGAGCTGTAGAGGGCTTCTGGGTCAGTCTGTAGTGACCTGACCTGACCTTTCTGACCACACAGAGGAAAACAACAAAATAAATGTATGAATTAAAAATGTAAGATTCTGACTTATAGGTTGCTTTTAATATTGCAGCACCATCACACACACACACACTGAGCAGGAAGAGATAAGACAGTGGAAGAACTCGGTTTCCTTCATTCACACTGTCATCGACTTTCTCCGTCAACGCCCCCCTCTGATCCACAGTTTTCCATATCGGTCCGAGAGCCATCCTGTTTTTGTTTCCTTGTTCTTGGCCTTTCGTGTCCCGGGTAAACCTCTTGCTTTCAGGCTTCCGCTCCAGGCAGGCTCCGACATTAAAAATTAGCCATCCCCACTGTATTACACACACACACACACACACACACTTCCTCAATCCTCTTCTTCCCTTTTCCCTTACCCCCCCCCCCCCCCCCACCCCGTCTCTGAAAGGTCACCACGGCTGTTTCCGAGGCCACGCACACGATAGAAACATTAAATAAATGAAAGGGTTGAGGAAAAACCTATTTACATATGTTTGTGCCTTTTTAGCATAAGTATCTTTTGTGTTTTTCATAAGCTACTGCATTAAACTCTAATTCCGCATTATCTGGCTGTCCACAGCATTTTAACTTCAACACCTCCAACTTAGAGCTTTGTCAGTTATGCAGAGACTGAGGGGGGGGGGGGGTTCAGCGACCACAGGCCGACCTTCTGCCCAGAGGTCATCTGATACAGTCTGATTCAGACTTTAAGCCACTAAATCTCTTGTGTTCTGCACTGACACGTCTCTGTCAAACAAAGAAATCCAACCTGCTAAATCCAAACAGAGGATCCGAGGAGGGATTTGAAGCCAAGAATCTGCACAGGGTCTTTTCATGATGCAAAGTATAAAGCCTCTTTCACACGCAAAAGCCCACGCAGGAAAAAGAGAGCGTAGATTAAAGTATTGCGTAACCCAGATAATTTTTTTAACGGTTGCTGACATTTCCAAGCAAAACAGGCTGTCTGTTCGGAAATCTGACAAGTCGGCTCTGAAGGCGACAAAGATAAGAAGGGAATGATGGGGGAGGCAGAGGAGGACGACTGTCTCCCCTCCCTCCAAGTGAGAGCTGAGGAGACATCTGATGTTTGATTGGGTGAATGGTTTAATGTGTTCAGCTGATGTGAATACACTGCTATTGCATTGCTATACAGAAAAAAACATAGTACTTTACACTGTTTACCCCCAGCATTTGAGTTTGGCAGTTGGAAAATTCAGCTGCTTTCTATTGGTGCCCTCTTCTGGAAAAAGAGGGAACATGCAGTGATGTGATAGCACTGACTTTGTGGTCAGTACACACATTGAGGCCATTTCATTGGACATAACTTTTAACTTTAATGCAATTAAATACACAAGTTTGACTAAAAAATCTAAAATTCCACCTTTACAAAGACAAAAGTTGTGATCAATGTATAGGCAGATTATGTGATTTTAATTGATGCTTATACTGTTGAATTTGAATTTACTCTGAATTGTTATGGGGTTTTTTTTAATTAAGTTTATTAGATAACTCACACGGATGGAATCTAACACAACCCCCCCACAAACTGTCATCACATAATCATATAAATAATCAATTATTTTCTGCCAAAAGGGCTTTGTGTGTGATAAAGCAACAACCAACAGTAAAAACACACACACAGCTATTGTTCACTGAAGCTACTCCATACACCATGCACCGAATCAATAAAGATAATTTGCTGCAGCACTGTGGGTCTCACACTCACAATAACCTCTCTACTGGATAGTAAACATCAAACATTGTTTGCCGGCTAATCAATACTGCGATCATAACGCCTGAACACAAATTCAGTGGTGTTTCCATCACACATATCAACAGAATTTGATTTAACATACACACACACATACAGGCCAAACATAGACCCAACAGCAATGATTATTGATCACCGGTTCCATTATAAATGGTGGAGTATAAAATTATTACATGATATACACTGCCACTCAGGTTTTGCTGTGGCAAATGGACAAAGATCCAAAACACAACAAGATAAAAGCGATGTCATTGTGTAACTGAAGAAGAAGAAAAGTGGGGTAAAGATAAATGCATATGTAATTGCACCAGTTTTGTCGCATTGATATGAAATTGTTATTCTGCCTCAGCCCCTGCACTGCTCCCGTCTCTTTCCCTTTCTCTGGGTTTCCCATCTATTACTGTCTCCGCAGCGTTGCCAGATCTCAAAGTGTCCTACGTGTCCTCCTATAGAGCAGGAACAGCACAACAAATGAGGAGCAGAGGCCACAGCAGCATCCCATAAGGCCTTTATCTGTTCAGGTGGGAGAAGCGCTGCTGCCAAGGGAAATAAGATCGCTGGGGCTGAAAAATGTTGGAACAAACGTACGCAGGGAATTGAAATAGGTCAGGACGAAGCAGGAGACATTCCAAAGTCAGAGTAACAGGACGCTTACATGACGCAAAGTGGAAAGTATGAGGATAAATTGTATTTATAGCGAGTATATTATTGGTGATGTAAAATATTTTTCAAATGAGGTAATTATTGTAAGCAATAAGCAATTGTAAACAAAACACCACCTGCTTGTCATTTGTGCTATACAACACTGCCCCCTATAGACACCAATCGAAACAGCACAGTATTTACTTACTAATACAAATGTCTTGACATTACAGTTGTTGTAGGTTTTGGTTTACACAACCTCATTGTATTGAAAAAACACACACAGTGAATTGACTATAATTGGGTGAGAAATATTTCAGTTTCACCTCATTTGAGATGAAAACAATCATTTGGTTATATAATATTTAAATTTATTACACGTCTGTCTGCGACTGAGAATACAATACATGCACTGTTGCACAGCATTCACATTACTGCTTCACACACTATCTTCTGCCATTCTTCCAATAATGTATAGGTGCATAACCCGCATTGGTATTATGCACATGATATCACATCACATTACATCACATTACACTGGATTCCAACACAATACATTACAGCAAATCACATTCTGCATCATCTGTCGTCACTCGAGATCAGCAAGGGGGAGCTAGGGACCTGTGCATATTGTTTCCAGCCTCTCAATGAAATATTTTAAAAAGTGAGGAAATTATACTGGTTGCTGTGTGTGTAATTAAAAATTTACTATCTTTGTGCTTTGGACTGAAGCATAAAGTATATAACTGTTAAATATATCTGCAGCCTAACTCTGCATGCATCACACAAGCGAGACTTTCACGTTCATGAATAATCCAAGGTTCATGGACACACTATGAGGCTGCACATATGCTCCTGCGTTATGCATGTTTACAAGCTCGTACACAAGTGGGAAATAGGCAACAAAGTCCCCACTGAAGATTTCAGGGCTGACAATAAAAAAAAGATGGAGTCAAACAGTGAGGAACACATTTTGTGCGTCTGATGGCGTTCTGAAGCTGTGAAGCAGACAGCAGCGAGCAGAACTCTCATCTCAGCAGAGCTCATTAAACTGCACTAATCGTATCCCTTACTGCTGTAATGGGAAAACTAAAGGGAGAGAGCCAGAAATGGGACATGGCTTCCTGGAGGTAGTTAGCTGTGCACTTAAAAAAAAAAAGTTTTTTTGTCTATTTGTGTCTGTGTGTGTGTGTAATACACACATAATACAAAAATCCAGCAGTCGCTTACCATATCTGCCTATTTCTCCCTCTATATACACACACACACACACACACACACACATATGGACGGATGGATGGATGGATGGATGGATGGATGGATGGATGGATGGATGAATGGATGTGTATATGTACTGTATACACACACACACACACACACACACACACACACACACATAGATGGATGGATGGATGGATGGATGGATGGATGGCTGTGTATATGTACACACACACACACACATACATATATGGATGGATGGATGGATGGATGGATGGATGGATGGATGGATGGATGGATGGATGAATGGATGTGTATATGTACTGTATACACACACACACACACACACGCACACACACACACATATATGGATGGATGGATGGATGGATGTGTATATGTACACACACACACACACACACATATATATGGCCTGTTTCTGTTTCAGCTTTACATGAACAAGCCGCTCTTCTCCCCACTGCCCCAAATCTGTGTTGTTTTCTTCTCTGCTGCAGTTGGAACAACGTCCTCAGATGCTGAATGGGTTACAGACCAGCTTGAGCTTGTGCTTCATCCTAGCGTGTGAAATCGAATAATGAAAACAGTATCTGATGTCTGGGCATAAAGGGACGACAGCTGCAACATAAGAGCACTAATGCTGTTTGTGCGTTTACTTTATCGTTCCAATAATGTAGCCTCATAAAGCCCATTAGCTCATACGCAGTCAGGGCTCTTAAGTTGAAAGGAAGAGCCTGGTCTCTAATGCTTTGTAGTCTCGCGTTCATTTTGATTTTGATCATGGCCAACTAAAAGCCCTGCGCAAACAGGAAGGATTCGACGGACAGGCGCTTCTGCCAAGTCTAATATCAACTCCTGCTGTCTGGCTTTTAAACCTCTGAAACATTCTGTGGAGTCTTTTCATAGACACTGTGTGGTCTGAGAGTCTGTGCTGCTCTCAGCGCATCTCTGAACCCCAGACGTCTTTGTAAATACTGTGACAGTTTGGATCCAGGCCAAGTATCAAGAGGCTGATGGATCTTCTGTCTCGGTGTTTGCTGTAAAAACAGACTTTCATTTGTTTGTTAAATCTGCCTGACTATAGCGACTAACATGTGCAGGCCAGGAGAAACACCTCCAACTCTCCATACGTCCATGAGGCAGGATGTTTTTCTTTACAGCAGCATTTTTTATTTTCTCTGCAACAAGGAGTGAGTTTTAAAAAACAAACAACGGCCAACACTGAGTGCATCAGCAGAATCGTTCTAGCTAATGAAAGCTTTGGAGAAACTTAACTTCAGGGTCCAGTATCTTACTCGTCTCCGATCCCTTTTTTAAAAGCTGGGATACGTTATTGACAGGTCCGGTTTAGGTCTGATGAGTCGTCTCTTGGATTCAGACATGAGCAGACATATGCTGTACTGCAGACTTCTCACATTGCATGTGAGGAGTCTGCATACTGGCACTGTGAGGGGGTCGGGCCGTGGGAGTTGGGAGGAGATGGGTTGGTGGGGGGGGGTTGCGCATGAATCACACTTGACAAGACCATTTTCTTTCACCGTCATCCCTGCTGATGTGGCAGAAGGGGCTCAAGGCTGTTTCCAAAATATAAACAAGACGAAGTGCATGAGTAGTGCAAGTCTTCTTTCAGGGTTTAGTGTTTTTGATAAAATAGAGCATAATAATAATAATAATAATAATAATAATAATAATAATAATAATAATGATGATGAAATTGCATCCACGAAACTGTGCCTAATTAAATAAAAATGTACATTTGGAGCACTGATATTATGGGGGGGGGTCGGGGGGTGGGAGTTGGGGGGAGAGGGGTGGGGGGGGGGGGGTTGCGCATGAATCACACTTGACAAGACCATTTTCTTTCACTGTCATCCCTGCTGATGTGGCAGAAGGGGCTCAAGGCTGTTTCCAAAATATAAACAAGACGAAGTGCATGAGTAGTGCAAGTCTTCTTTCAGGCTTTAGTGTTTTTGATAAAATAGAGCATAATAATAATAATAATAATGAAATTGCATCCAGGAAACTGTGGCTAATTAAATAAAAATGTACATTTGGAGCACTGATATTAAATTGCTGTGCTGTTCTTTCCTGCAGAACTACAGACATCCGATATCTGGGGTCAGCCAAGTTTTCACAGCCCCGTGTGGGTTGGTAAACCGCTGTGCTGTGCCGTCCTAACACCTCAGCGAGAGTGAGATTACTCCCTGAGGCAGCAGGGCCTCTGATAATTACAGTGGAAGGTGCGATCTTAAGCCTCCACACACATCCTGAGAATAAAACACACTCCTCTAACCTTGGTTAGATAATGGAAGGACATCATTTTATTATCTCATTTCCCTGTGACCTGCATCTGACATTAATCATATTCAGTTGGCCTTGATAGACTATTCAGATTTCAATTAGTGTTAAACAGCAGCTAATTGTATTTCACAATATCTCTGAGAGAGAAGGTATACAATACATAATACAAAAGACATTATGTGTCTCAAGTTGTTTTTTATGTGAATGCTGAAAGCCTTACTGTACAATATACTGTATAGTCTACTGTACAATCTACAGTATACCCTACTGTACAATCGACTGTATAGCCTACTGTACAATCTACTGTATAGTCTACTGCAGTGATTTTCAACCACTGTGCCGTGGCACAGCAGTGTGCCGTGAGAGATCGTCAGATGTGCCATGGGAAATTATCCAATTTCACTTAATTGGTCAAAAAAAAGAATTTGTCACTGCAAATGATTGTTTGTGCCTGTGTTATGGCCGAGGGCCAGGGCTGAAAGTTGCCAGACGCATTGATGACATGTCTGCAGACACTGAAAGTGTTGTTCTGGAAACTTTTTGTAACATTTTCTAACTTTTTTAATTGCTGGTGTGCCACAGGATTTTGTTTCATGTAAAAAAAAAACATCTAGTTGTCTTTGTAATCACTTTGTTATTCATCCTGCAATATATTAGTATATAAGTTGTTGGGTTTTTTTTGCAATTGTTACTAGTAGCTACGATGGATATTGATTTGACTTATACCTGCTGTGTTTGATGTTTTTTAAATAAATGATTACCAAACGTTATATTCCCACTACATGATTTCAAAGAAACAACAGGGGCTGTTGCGTTCCTTCAGGTGCAACACTCATGTGCTATAATCCTGTAGGTGTTGGGAAAGCTTTTATCGCTCATCAGTGATCTCGTCTCACAGAGGAAGCTTGGCGGAGGTGAATTGTGTAGCTGGGAGAGGCACGGGTGCCTGCAGTGAGGATTTAGATGCAGAAAAGTAAAGGATTAGCGATTATGAGCGACGTGACTGGCAGAAGAGTCACACGCTGCTGCTGATGTGTCATCTACCTGCCGCTGCAGATAAATGGAGCTAGCATGAAAAATAACGTTCTCTGCATACCAGAAACATCAGGCTGTGAAAGAATCACAACTGATCACTGCAGATTACAGTTGGCGAGCAGAAAAGCCAAAAGGGAAACAGCTGCTGTCGCCAAAATACAGCCTGACCTTTATTAATCTCCAATATACAGTCAAACTGTTCATCTGATTTCCATTGCTGAATTGTTGACAGCAGGAAAAGTAAATCTGGTGCCATTTTTTGCCTTTGTTTTTATGTTAATCTATCCAATTATGTTTTTCTCTGAAAATATATTTTGGAATTGTAATAATAGAAGACAGATAAAATGCTACATAATTGATGTGAAGGACAATGGTGGCTGTTGCCTGTGATGAAATTCCAATCCAATTCCAATTTAGTATATAAAGTTTCGTTGCATGAGCACCTTTGACCTCTTGACACTTTTTTAGGTTGAGTGTCACATATCTCATTGTCTTTTTTATTTCTGAGCTTAACTAAGGATACAAATGTGATTGTGTCCTTACATAAAAAACACATACAGTAAAAAAAACTGTTAGAATCAGCATGCAATAGTAGCAAATGGGAATAATTAGATTCTCTGGCAACCCAAACAGAAGTCTGCTTTCACGCGTCATCAATAAATGATGACAAGTATAACAGACGTGCAGAGAAACACACAAAGCGCAGCCCTTCAACTGTCCGGCATCTATCGCTGCAGCAGCCTACCCATCAACCGCACAACACAGCAGAGGTCCAAAAACAAAAACACCCCTGTAGATGATATATGAAATTCATAGCGTTTCAGGCAACAGGCGCATAAATATGTGATGTCTGGCAAAAAAAACAAAAAACAAAAAAAAACACAGGGTTGTGGGATTCAAAGGCTTCAAATCAAAGGATCCAACGCACACCTGTGAATAACTCGCCACACAACATCACATGTTCTCTGATACTGATCGGCACAACCTAATTGCACTTGTTCTCTTTGCTGGAAGCGAAGAAGCCTGTCCTTTAAAAACATTAGCGTTAGCATGTTAATTTACCTTATGAAAGCTGGTGTTTCCTTACTCTCCTCTGTGCTGGAGCAAACATACACGTGACCCAGAGCAGCACACAGACTCAACTCGTTACCTCGTTATGGCTGCTCAAGTGTTCTCAGCCGTAACATAGTATTTCTGTTTTTAACTTAAAAGGAATAAAGATGGTATTGGGTGCAATTTGACAGTACTAAGCATCTTTTTATTAAAAAAAACTACACAGTCATCAAAAGCTGTAACCTAACAAATTCAAAAATCTCTGCGTGCAGTGAACATGGAGCCGTCATGCTGCACTGATCAGCCGTTTGAAATGTGCATCAGAGTAGTGGACTGTGTCGAGAGGATCAGCGAGCAGCAAAAAAAAAAAAGAAAATAAAGGGAAATATTACAGGAAACAGTTTTGGATGAATCATAACGAATGTGTTGTAGCTTACCCCCAAAGCACAGATACCATCTGCTGTAACGTCCTTGAAGGTATTTTTACAGCACAGGATATCCAGATGTTCTGCAGCGTTATATCTTTTTAATTCTGTCATCACTCGGCAGATAAAATCAGCTCACTAAAGTGTATTTGTGTCTGACTAATAGCTCATAGTATTTTTTTTTAGTTTTTGTTGTTGTATTTTATCGCCACGACTCCCGACAAGTTTGAGCGTGTGTGATCTGTATTCAGAGGGGCCACGTTGTGTGACAGGATGTGCCAACACACCGGGTTTATGTTAGAAAAAGTGGCGCGGCAGAGGACAGATAAGTAGGATGGGGCGAGGAACGCATAGACGGAACTCTATAGTCAATCAGGCTCCTCTGGCAGCATACTCATTCATCTGAAGGTTAATGGAAGCTGGAGGTGTCCGCTTAAAGCACAGGAGCGGGTAGGGGTGCGCAGGCATTGTAAATTTGTCCGAGTGCTCCAGATGTCCCATGGTCTGCCGCTTAAACTCAAATGACTGCCTTGACAGCAGTTTCTCACCGTGCAACGTTTTGAATAATAAACTCCAAAGGGGGATGGTTACTGTAAAAAATGGGTCCCAGAACTTTGAGAACAACTGCATTGCTGGATCTGGGGCGGCATTTGAATCAATAAATAACATACGGTTCCAAAAGATCATTATTTGCACAATACATGCGTCTGCATGGTGGCACACGTATAACAACGCTTATATAATTCACATGTGATTCCGATCGTGCTTTTTCGCCCATGCGAGGAGGTGTAGGTCCAACTGATGCAGATGAATGACCTGCACTGACCTGTCAATAACAGGTCTAGACTCCCAGTGTGTCTGTGCGTGCCGCACAATTTGTCGACTGTAAACCCTTGATTCCAAACCAGAGATCCACTAGTGTGAAGATGCACGTCCAACACAAAAGTTTACTAGAGTTTCAGTAATATTTAAGAATATTATATTATATATATAGGGCAGCACGGTGGCGCAGTGGTTAGCGCTCGTGCCTCACAGCAAGAAGGTCCCTGGTTCGAATCTCGGTTCGGGGGATCTTTCTGTGTGGAGTTTGCATGTTCTCTCCGTGTCTGCGTGGGTTCTCTCCGGGTACTCCGGCTTCCTCCCACCGCCCAAAAACATGCATTGTGGGGGTTAGGTTAATTGGCCACTCTCTAAATTGTCCATAGGTGTGCATGTGAGTGTGAATGGTTGTTTGTTTGTATATGTATTCTGTGTTGGCCCTGCGATGGACTGGCGACCTGTCCAGGGTGTACCCTGCCTCTCGCCCGATGTCAGCTGGGATCGGCTCCAGCTCCCCCCGCGACCCTTAACAGGATAAAGCGGTAGAAAATGAATGAATGAATGAATTTGGTCTGGTCAAAGAAGTTTCTTGGACTTTAGCATTGCCTCAATATTAGCTGCTTCTGTGATAATGGTAGATGGGAAGTTCCCGTCTGTAGCTCGACTAAAAAGGCGCATCAGGGTGAGACTAGACATGATCCGTTCTAAGTCAAAGTTTTGTAGAGTACATTAATAACTGACGCAGGGTAGTACAACTGGGACCCAATAGGATAAAAGGTTTTGCATGATCTGAGTGATGTCATCTAGATTTTATAAATATGTGTTTGGGTGTTTTCCAGCTCTGGTTTGTGCGGCTGGCCCTTCTCACTAAGCTAAACCTCTTCCAAAACGCTGAACTGGAGTTTGAACCCTTTGGCAACCTTGATCATCCCGACCTCTTCTATGAGTACTACCCCACTGTTTACCAAAAAAAAAAAAAAAAAAAAAAAAACCACACAGGGTTGTGGGAGTCAAAGGCTTCAAATCAAAGGATCCAACGCACACCTGTGAATAACTCGCCACACAACATCACATATTCTCTGATACTGATCGGCACAACCTAATGGCACTTGTTCTCTTTGCTGGAAGCCGAAGAAGCCTGTCCTTTAAAAACATTAGCGTTAGCATGTTAATTTACCTTATTAAAGCTGGTGTTTCCTTACTCTCCTCCTGTGCTGGAGCAAACATACACGTGACCCAGAGCAGCACACAGACTCAACTCGTTACCTCGTTATGGCTGCTCTGTTGTTCTCAGCCGTTAACAGAGTATTTCTGTTTTTAACTTAAAAGGAATAAAGATGGTATTGGGTGTCAGACTCAATCGATGTAAATATAAAATCACTGTCAGTTTTCACAATCCAGCAGGAACATTACAAATTCAGAGTATTACTATAAACGAGCTACAGTCAAGGCACAAACAAAAAGTGTGTGTCTGTACTATATCAGAGTGTATTTTTTTTCGTGTGGCCTTATATGTGGAAGCAGGCTGCAATTTGACAGTACTAAGCATCTTTTTATTTAAAAAAAACTACACAGTCATCAAAAGCTGTAACCTAACAAATTCAAAAATCTCTGCGTGCAGTGAACATGGAGCCGTCATGCTGCACTGATCAGCTGTTCGAAATGTGCATCAGAGTAGTGGACTGTGTCGAGAGGATCAGCGAACTGCAAAAAAAAAAGAAAATAAAGGGAACTATTACAGGAAACAGTTTTGGATGAATCATAATGAATGTGTGGTAGCTCACCCCCAAAGCACAGATACCATCTGCTGTAACGTCCTTGAAGGTATTTTTACAGCACAGGATATCCAGATGTTCTGCAGCGTTCTATCTTTTTAATTCTGTCATCACTCGGCAGATAAAATCAGATCACTAAAGTGTATTTGTGTCTGACTAATAGCTCATAGTATTTTTTTTAGTATTTTTTTTTTGTATTTTATCGTCACGACTCCCGACAAGTTTGAGCGTGTGTGATCTGTATTCAGAGGGGCCACGTTGTGTGACAGGATGTGCCACCACACCGGGTTTATGTTAGAAAAAGTGGCGCGGCAGAGGACAGATAAGTAGGATGGGGCGAGGAACGCATAGACGGAACTCTATAGTCAATCAGGCTCCTCTGGCAGCATACTCATTCATCTGAAGGTTAATGGAAGCTGGAGGTGTCCGCTTAAAGCACAGGAGCGGGTAGGGGTGCGCAGGCATTGTAAATTTGTCCGAGTGCTCCAGATGTCCCATGGTCTGCCGCTTAAACTCAAATGACTGCCTTGACAGCAGTTTCTCACCGTGCAACGTTTTGAATAATAAACTCCAAAGGGGGATGGTTACTGTAAAAAATGGGTCCCAGAACTTTGAGAACAACTGCATTGCTGGATCTGGGGCGGCATTTGAATCAATAAATAATCACCAACATACGGTTCCAAAAGATCATTATTTGCACAATACATGCGTCTGCATGGTGGCACACATAGCAACGCTTATATAATTCACATGTGATTCCAATTGTGCTTTTTCGCCCATGCGAGGAGGTGTAGGTCCAACTGATGCAGATGAGTGACCTGCACTGACCTGTCAATAACAGGTCTAGACTCCCAGTGTGTCTGTGCGTGCTGCACAATTTGTCGACTGTAAACCCTTGATTCCAAACCAGAGATCCACTAGGGTGAAAATGGACGTCCAACACAAAAGTTTACTAGAGTTTCAGTAATATTTAAGAATATTATATTTTATATATATAATATTCAACTGTCTCAGTAATATTATCTGACTTACGAGGCAAAATCCTGCAGATAAACCCCCGTGATTTAAAAAACACATCCTCGTTAAGTCGTCCGTGTTTGTTAGCACAAGGAATGAGCAGTCTTCTGAGAACGGCAACATTATTTATGCTCTTTGTAGAAGGCTCAACTTGTTATGATGTCAGCACACTTTTCACGGCAATGAATATTAATAAAGTTACAGTATAAAGAACATAATGTGGTAAGGTTTATTCATTGGAAATATCTGAAGCATTTTGTTCCACAGATAAACCACAACTATTGTTTATCTGTTTATATCTACAACTTGCACATTATTTGAAAACTCCAAACACATGTTACTGCAACAAACAATTGAATGCTGCGATAGAATTACGCCAGCAAATCTAATGCATCATTGCAACATAAAAACAAAATCCAACTCAGTGATTAAAGAAAGGAATAGCAAAGGGAATTTGGGGAAATTATAAACCAGGAAATAATGACAGACAGGGAACTTTTTTTCACAAACTGAGTTTTATATGCTGTGTAAGAGATGCTATTGATCCACAATCCCCACAAAACATGTCATGTCCTGCGGCTGAGCAGTAAACTCTTGCTTATTGGCTTTTTTAATAGACCTGACTGCACTATTTGTTGCAGGAACTGAAAATGTAAATGGCTTTGATAGCACAATTACACACAAGGGATTTCTGCTTTTAAGTGGTGCTCAAACTTAAATGGTCTGACCATGAAAAGTCGTTAGAAATAAACTTTTCCACTAATAAACTATTTTTAGGGCAGGAATTGTTACCAACAAACTTTTTTTTTCTTTTCTTTTTTTTTGACAACCCGCTGAAGCATCGGAGCTCTCAGGAATTTCAGTTACCACATCACAACACTGAACACATCACAAATTCGCAGCGCCGCCAGCAGGGAACAAGAGCACTGTAGCAGGATTATGCACCTGGCGCTGCCACGTGAATGGGGGAGAAAAAAAAAAGTGTTTATTCTGTCAGGGCGCCGTCAGGAAGCTGTTAATATTTAAGTCTTCGGGCCGCGTGCAACAGACTTGCAATGGATTTGCTCTCTGCGTTTCAGGCAGGCCCTTTGCACATAGCCGAGGGACTTGTGATCCAATGATGGGTGACAGCCGCAGATAACCCAAAAATCCCCCCATAATTACTTTTCAAATATTGCGAGCCAGCACTTCTGTGGATTAGTCTCCCAGCAGCCGTGTGACGGTATATATGAGGCTGTAGCTAAAAATAGAAGAAAACACTCATTTCTTATTCACACAATTTGCAGCTTATACACTTTCTTTCCCCCACCCCCCCCTATCCTCTGCCCCCCCCCCCCACCCTCTCACACATTGGAAATCGCAGACATGCAGCACAAGCTTCAAAGAGCATAGATAAGTTGGGGAGAGCGGGGCTGACTGTAATTCACCACAGCACACGAAAACGATAATGGCGTTCTCACAACCTGAGTGTGGTCGTGTGGCACTTGGGATGAATGCACCCAGCGCTCTTCTCGTCCATGCTGTGACTGATATGAAGGCACTGGAGGAGAGGAGAGGATCGGCGAATGAGCAACCGCCGGGGTGACGTCAAGTTGTTTTTAAGTTGGGTTTGAATTACCCATAATGACCCGGCACGCCATTTGTAAACACCAACTTTGCAACAAACACTGAAAATTCACTGTGAAAAAAGCTGGATGTTTATCCAACCATTGGGCGGGTCATGTCTCCTTGGTGTTATGGTAACAGCCAATGGATTTATGGTTCAATTTACACTTCAAATCAAACCTTATCATCTAAAATCGCTTTAATTGCAGCAAAGCAGTGAAACAAAATGTGTCATTGACAGAAATCTAATGTTTCCACTGTAAGTGAAGGCCATCACAATCCTATAGCAGCCTGAAAGTAAATAGTTTTTATCAATGAATGAAAAATAAAGAAATAAAGAGCTGCACAACTCACTACTAAAAAGCTAATGTTTCTGCCTCATATGGCACCAGAACTGAAGAGGGAAATAACAAACGTACAAACGTACGTGATGTCACAATGGATGACCTCGTCAAAGTGTTTATATACATGTTCATGTTCATATGCATACAACCTGTGGGACATGACAACCGACTGTGTTTTTCACAAGGTCGACAAAAACGTCCAACTTCCTGCTTAAGGAACCGTGTGACAACTTATGACAGATGACCTCAGGCGAGTTTTTTTTTCTCATGCTGTGAGATTTACCCCAAAAAAAACTGCAAGGCTGCATTTGTCAAAAGCTCGAGCAAACAATTCACACCGATACAACCAGCACATAAAAAAATAACACAAATAATACCGTCAGTGTATGCACCCGCAAAATTTTCCATAATGTGCTTGAATTAAATATTTAGCAAACATTATTCATTTTTCAGTGATAACGTTAATTAGTCCGGAATCACTCATCAGCCTCAGACACGTTTGCAAAGAGGAAATGACTTAATGACTCAAAAAAACACATTTGTTTGACTATTGTGTTTTATCATTTTCACTATTCAAGCTAATGTGTACACTTACTCAGTATTAATGGTGTTACTTGCAAAATTAGCCTGCTGAAGACTATTTTTCATCTTTGTCATGGTCGGGATCAGATGATTTTAGCCAACGCGAGGTGTTCCTGCCCTCAACACACACACGCACACATACACACACTCTCATACTTAGAATTAAATAGGGTCAGTCACTGATATACTGCTTTACTTAGATAACAAATGAATTCCCGACATTAACCCGAAGTCCACACTTTCCCAAAATGTCCCCATTTCGTACATAAGGTACATCTTCAAAATGGTCCTCAGAAAGCTCTAAGTACAAGTGCACACCCAACGTGCACATTTCTCAAGAAATCCTGCATATTATCCTTATTTAAATTACTGAAACATTTTTAGACTTAAAAATACTGAGTTGATTTGAAAGCTCTACTTGAATACATAAATTCTACATAAATTTTGATTTTGTCAACTCAAATACACATCATTTGTTAGCGTATGTTTTCCCACATGAAAGGAACATCACATCCTATTAGCATTAACACATCCCGGTGTTGAACTGCATTACACTGAATTCATCTGACGGCTATAAACCGTATAGGAACAATAAAATAGTGGAACGTTTCGAAAATTTGATCTTGGGCCATCATTCAACACCGCATGCAGATAAGTTCAACTCAATCAGAATCAGAACTTCTGATGTTCTGCAGACGTGATACGTGAACACTCACTGGCTTGCATGAGCTGACCCTGACGCCCAAACACCTGAGAGAAGGGGCTTCGGCTGCAGGTCAGCATCTCCTCCATGGCTGAGATCCACAGGGATGCGGGGAGGTAAGGTCCTATGTCTTCGGAAACAGAGAGTGCACTGAGGGTCAGCCTCCCAGTCGACTGTTGCACCGGATCAGTCCTCCCCTCTCTTCAACTGACCACTCATTCGCCTCTTGAAGCCACCTCACGACCTCTGCTACGCCGCTGTCTCCAGCTGCTTCCCCGCTGACTGCAGATCAGCCCTGCGCCTTGTCGCCTCTGATGCCGCCAGAGTGGCTGCTGCTCCTCAGCTGATGTGAGATCTGTGTTGGGTTGCTCTCTGCCAGCTCATTAGTGCACCAGTGTGGCGCTGCTTCAGACAGAGAGCACAGCAAACACAGTGTGAACAGAGCGAGGGAGAGCGAGAGAGAGAGAGAGAGAGCAAAGAGAGGAAGAAGCCTGCTGCAGAGAGAAGACATACTCCCCCCTGACAAAAGTGAAAATAGAGATAACTGTGTGTGTGTGTGTGTGTGTATGCATGCGTGTGTGTGTGTGTAAGTGCGTGTACAGCTACTTCTAACATAATTGCATAGCCAGTGCCGCTGCCTCTCAGTTGTTATCTCCCTCCCTTTAATCCAACGATACCTGCACGTTCGGCTGACAAGTGTAAATGTTGGGATATTGACGGGACACACAATAAGATAAGAGCAAAAAAAAAAGAAAAGAAAAAGAAAAGAAAAGAAAAAGAAAAAAGAAAGTGCCTGCATAATCTGGTGAAGCCTGGGGTCTGTTTATTAAGATGTCACCCGTATCAGATTGAAGCCTGGAGAAACTGCAGTTCACTATGGCGAGGGAGCCTACAGGTAAACACAACATTATCACCAGCAACCAATCCGAACGCTGTTGAGCAGTTGCAGGGAGCAAATGGATTCATAACTGTCATCCCTGTATCTGCAAAAGCCAAGAAAACAGCACGTTCTCCAGTCCCTCTCCAAGACTCCAAAAGAGAAATCTCGGAAATCTGCTTCAAACTAAAGGGGCCAGTGGATCATTAAAAATGGATCCCCATCCTTTATTAATGCCCTCATTACCATGTCTGTTCTGCTTTGACATGAAGAGCAGGCGAGGGGTGGGGGGGGTTGTGTAAAATATTTTATCTCTATATCCCGTTGTTATTGTTGTTATTGTTGTTGGAGGATGCTTGGTTACCTTTGTAATGCCAGAGACGGGTTCTTTGCTTTGAACTTAATATTGGGAATGTGACTGTTCAGTGGCGTTGTGAATTCTTGATGCACAGTGACGTCCTGATGATTTTTCTGAAAGCATCAGTCACTTTCGGGCCAGAACAAGCGTTGCAGAGGGGATGCGAGCCTCGCCTCTCTCTCCATGTGAAACCCTCTGATCCATGGCAGGTGCCTGTCATCATCCCACACTCTGTTCACCTGCAGATTCAAAATGAATGCATCGCTCAGATTTGACTAGTCTTTTGAGGACAGACCTCAAATAAAAGGCATAGGAATAAAACAGGCATGTCAGTTCGCCATTCATAGTGGTTTTCAATTCTTCAGCCTGGATGATGAAATTAATAGGAAGGGGATCAAAGGTTTCTCTTCTGACTTCTGGGCTGTATGTTTTTGTTTTGGATCATCTCTGATCACATGTCCTCACTTCTCATCATCGCATCCTTTGAGAATTCAGCATGGCCCTGGGCGTCGATCGGAAGCCGTGCTGAGCATACAAATGCAGCCTCGCGGTTTGAAGTTACTGCTGAGCTCATGAGCACCGGGGGATCCTGTACCTCCGGGCTGTGGTGTGACGCCACAGGTACACGGGCACGACTTCTTCCAAAATATCATCTGCCATCCAACCGCTGCTGCACTCACATTCTCACCTCCAGTCATTTTAGAGTCTCTAATGAACCTAACCTCATAATGCAGACATGAAGAGAACATGCAAACTCCAGAACCGTGCCACTACACAACAACAGTGACTGCGGCCAGAATTCTTTTAAGCCTTACTGCTTCCCTAACATAGAGATAGCACTTGTTCACACTGCTGCAATGTTATTTATATGTTGAATGAAATGTAACAAATGATATTTTACTATGGGGGATTGCATAGCATCCTTCTTCTTTAGACACACAACACTAAGTTTTTATTTACCAGCAATAATAATAATAATATTAACAATAATAATAGCATAATTATTTACCATTTTGCTTTTAAAACAGTTCATAGGCTTTGGATGTCTCTGCACAGGGAATGTGAGCAGTGGCATTACATCTTTACTGAAGCTACAGCTCTGAAGGTTACAGTGTGGAAAGTGTGCCACCTTCTGGTTATTTTGGCACCATGCAGTCAGGCAAACAACACTCTAGGACGAATATATTAAAAGTCTAGAATTAAAATGAAATAACAGTCCCTTAAATCACAGTGCCATTTTCCTGTTTTCATTGTAAAGTGCTTTTTAATGGTGGTCTGTAAACATACTACATACCAAAGTTATCATTAGTACTGATTTATTGAGGAAAGCGGCACATACAACCTTGACATTCTCCGTTTATTTTTGAACACTCCCTTGGAAAAACATTAGTGCAAATCATACAAAGAAACCATGTAAAGATCAATAACATGATTTTAAATTATTAATAAATATACATGACTCAATTTACACTAAGAAATGCTACAAGCACTTTTCACAGTTAGGTAGCTGTCTCCCAGACGATCTTGTACACCCGACACGTTACAGTCTATCCGAATGAAAGCAATATAACCAGCAAGGGCTGAAAAGGCATGAACAGAAAACAGATGTACCAATACACACATAGTAACAAATGTCAAGTTCTTGTTTGCCAAAATTAGTATAACTCAGTTTGAACATACTGAATTAATTACCCTGTATAGCACTGTTTTTAAACCAGTAGCGTATGAAAACTTGAAATCAAACAGACACAAAGTTACACTCACTGTTGAAGATTAATGACTCCTGGCCACAATCATTTCAATATGCAGCTACGAGGTTTCAGCAACAATAACCGCATTACTGATTTCCATGTTGGGAGTTATACATGATGGAATTCAGTTTCTATACATAATAAACTATCGACAACTCAGATTACATGTACATGCAGAGATGAAGTGCATTTGCGCAACAGAAGAACATACTATACTTCTTTGAACCAGAAAAAATATTTAAAAAAAAAAAACAAAACATACAGTCATATTTTGACAGGGACATTTGGTAGAAGTGCAAAAAAGCCAAAAAGCAAATTGGACTAGACAGATCATATAAAATGTGGTATAGTCATATGCTGGCGTGTCAATGCTGTTCAGATTTGAACACTTCTCATTGTAGAACTAGTCTTGATTTATCCAATCTGTACAGAATATATTACTTTTACAAAACTATGATTGTTAGATTATTAGAGTGAAACCTGCAGCTTTCCCCAAAAAGTTGAGAATTTCTTGTAGCAGCCTTGGAAAGCTATAACAAAAGATCCGGATGTGATGTAAATTTTTTTTTTTCTTAACTAATATACATCAGTGGCTGCTCCCACAAAGTGACAGCCGTTGTGGGAAAATTTGTATTAGTGGGGGTGAAACTACCAGAATAAATTCTTCATGCAGGAAATGCTCAACATTGCTTAATCGTTTACTTTTCATTACACTTACGCCACATTTACATTAGATGGCATGTAAATAGCATTATTCTCAAATCCTTCATGTAAATATATAGAAACTAGGCCGACCAGATAATACACAATTTTCATTTTAACAGGCCACAGTATTAAATCTACTTGAAGTTACATTCACACCAATAATGAACCTAACATCCCTAATAGTAATCAACAGTGCTGAAATCTTGGCTTGTGGCCAATGTTGATAGACTATAGATCGTATTTATTTCTATGACTCTATGTTTTATGTGTCTTACATGTAATTACATAGTTTTTTTCCCCCTTTTAGACAAACAGAGCTACACTAGATTTACTGTTTAAGGCCAAATTGCATCAACATAATCCATCCTAAATGAAAGTAGATGTAGTACAAGCTCGTGGCATGCAGTAAGAGTTTAACCCAAAAGGCCACAGACAACAGATAAGGAAAAGTGCAAATGCATGCTGAAAATGATTGCCACCTTCCATCCTCCCTAAATAATCAACCTTTGTGACCTGTAGCAGTCAGATTAACAAAGTGCAAATTTTACAAAACAAGGGATAAACATACAAAACTTCAAGCCACAACTAAAGCATTCAAATGCTCAAATTAAAGACATCCACTCACAGCAGTAGCATGAGACATCTGATTAATCCTCTCTGAATTCAGTCATTGATACTGTACAGTATAACGTAGTCTACAAGGTTCATACTGTGATGATCAGTTGCCTCCCTCTGATGTGTGTTCCATACAGCAGGACCCTAAAAGTGACAAAACAAAACACAATGTGTATTGATAAAGCTGTGGACATCTTCCTGAGCGCACACATACCTCACCTTGACGAAAGCTGTGCTTTTTTGCATTAAGCTAATTAAGTCCTGTTGTATTTATGCTTGTCATTTATGGTATCTATATTTACATAACAACGATCACTCAGCTTGTTTGCAAGACCGAGCCTTTGTGGGTCCTTACACAAGTACACACTTCACACGAAAATGCATACAAAACAAAGATAATGCAAGAAATGTTTAAAAAAAAAAAAAAGCAAACAAACTAATCCAGTGTTTTAGCTTACAAGCACCTCAGCACCTGACGATCCCAGTATATATGGATGAGTTCAGCAGAAGCTCATTTTTAGAATTTTGAAAATGTTATTTTGTAACTTTTAATTTGGCCGTACTCCTGTCTCATCTCCCTATCTTAACTACAACTGAAGTAATACTATAATTTCTGATTGTATTTAAATGTATATGCCTGTTTTGTATTGTATCTGTTTTGTAATGTATCAGATTAATTTAAGAGACAAACAACTGAAAATACCTTCAGATCCTCTGGAGGGAGTGAGTTAGTCTTCAAGTCCTAGCACTCTGCTCAGAGCTGCTAGTAATGTCGCCCGTCACATCTTCTCGGCTCTGGGTGGGCAGCAGCTCGTCCTTCTGTGGTGCAGTCTGCTGTGGTTTCACTAAGGCTATTTTAATGGGAATTCCTTTAACGCTATGCTGCACTCTGCTATACTGCCGCATAGAGGGGTTGAAAGTGCGGACAACGGGAAGTTCATTCAGAGTTGGTGTCTCTTGTTTTGGCTGCATGCTCTCCTTTATGATTATTTTACTTCTTTTGTTTGAAAAGACAGTCTGCACCGGTAGGATGGCGGGCCTCTTGGTGAGGCCGGAGGTCTGGAATCGGGTCTTATGCTGCGGTGAGGCTTGCTGTCGTACCTCATCAACACGAGCGATCCCTCTGTGCAGGCGCCCGTCATTTTCATTTGTCACGGACAGTCCACCTTCTTTTCGTTTCTTCACCTCTTTCGGCTTCTGGGGGCACACTGCCATGTGTTTGGTTCTGCTGCGACGCATTGTGAACTCCCTGCTACAGTGTGGGCAGACAAAGAACTCCTGTCGCCCATCCACCTGCGCGGACGATTCTTTATTTAATGAAGAAACAGACTTGTTCCTCTGTGGCATGACCCTTTGGCCCAACTTCTTTTTTTTGTTCAGTAACTTGAATTTCATTTTTATTGGAGATTCCTGGTTAGGTCTGGACCTGTTTGACAGGCTAGTTCTGTTGGAAGCATTTAGTCCATTGGTAGAATTAGTCGTCGACAGCACTCCATTTTGAGTTTTTGCAAAGTGCCTCAGAGGGATAGGATTCTTTTTGGGTGTGTATCGCCTTTTATCACTGGCATTTGCACAAGCCAGGATGTGCTTGTGTAGCTCTGGCATGTTATCAAAGCTCTTCCCGCATTTTGTGCACCGAATAGCTGTGCTAAACGTTTGTGGGATGTTGTGGGTGGTAAAATTTGTGGCTGTTGCTCCTGAGCCCGCAGGTGATCTGTTATGATATGGAAATGGAGGCGGCTTGAAGCTGGGATAATGCTGGTTGATGCCAAGACGAACATCAGGTCCTTTCATTTTCACTCCATCTGAGGCCATGATTTTTATTGTTGTAAACAGCTCTTCAGTAGCCACATCTACTTCACTTTCCTCCTTTTTCACCACTTTCTTGGGTTCCTCTGACACAAGGGGCGCTGAAAGTTCAGCGTGGACCTTGGTGCAGTTGTTGTAGTTCTGAGGTCTTAGTTTTCCCTTTTCGTCTTCGGTGTATGCACACTGCTGGCCTGGATGTAATTCCTCCTGATGCTGTTTCAGATTGCAGAGGAAGACAAATTCTTTTGTACAAATGCTGCAAACGTACATCTTCCCGACACCGTGCAGGCTTGATCGATGGTCAAGCAAAGCAGAAGTCTTGCTGAAGAGTAGCAGGCAGAATTCACATTTGTAGAGCCATTCATCAGCGTGGTCGCCTACATGATGCCCGAGTTCTTTCATTGAATGGAAAAGGGTATCACACACGTTGCAGATGAAATTCTTTGTGAATGTCTGCTGCTGTGCATCATCTGGTGTGTTATTCGAGGGTTTCTCCTCTTCAGCCCTCTCAGCAAGGGGTGGAGTTTTGGATGGTATTTCAGGTATGGAAACAGCATCGTCAGCAGCTTCATCTCTGTTTGTAGTTGTTGGCTCTGCATTAACAAGTTCTGGGCCGGGACCTGATTCCAACACCGCAGGACAATCCGATACGACTGAAGTGGCGGTGGACAGAGTTACTGACTCTGCAATGGAGGACACAAGAATAGTGGGGTCCACAGGTGGAGCACTAGGCAGAGATACAATCTGCTGCTCTTCAATGTGATTAACAACCATATGTGTCGGTACCGGAGCCTCAGAAGTGTTTTCTTGTATGGCAATTGCAGCAGGGACTACACTACCTGGGGTTTCTAGAGCTATTGTGCACTCTATCAACACTGTGTTGCTGGTAATGTTATAAGAGTTTATGAGGGAGTCACTTAAACTAACAGTGGGTGTGAATGGGACTCCCGACACAGGAGCTGAGTCGAGTATAGGTGGAGTGAGAGCAATCGGATCAGTGAGAAACAAATGGCCGGGTAGATTTAGAGTTGGGTCAAGGGGTTGTGAGAGAGTAACAAGATCTGATGGACTTGTGGCGGCAAATGCAGTGGTTAAATCACACTGTGAGGAATTTAATGCCTTGTCTGTGCAGATTACCATGGGCTCAGGTGACATATTTGGAGCTAATACCTGGATTGGCTGGCTTGTAGGGTTAGTAATGGGTGGTGGAGGCGCCAAAACTGTGATTAATGATGGAGTAGAATGGAGCATGGTCTGTGAAGCCGGAGAGGCAAATGCTATAGCGCATGGTGAAGCTTGTTGCAAGGTAACAGGGGTAAGGGCGCTGGATGAAGGGGAAAGAGAAGTGGGGGCCACCGCAAGTCCATAAACAAGACCTTGTGCCATGGGATCCACTGGCGTCACCATCTCTGGACCTGTGACTATAGTAAAGTCTGTGACTAAAGGTGTATCGGGAGTCCCCACACTGACAGTTTGTTCTCCAGTATTCATTAAGGGTTTCTCCAACATGCATGACTTAAAGGTTCCTTCTCTAAAAATTGCATCCGAAATTAAACGCAATGCAATTTCTGATTCATCAAGGTTCTTTTTTTGCAAACTCAAATCCAGCGCAGCATCAGCATCAGCTAAACCCTCGTTTCTTTTGACTGTATGTGACAGATCCAGTGGTTGCTGGTTACAGGAATTACCACCGGTCATGGGGGGCCAGCTCTCCATTAAGACGGGTTTCACGACTGGCTCGTCCACAGATGGTGGGGTGTCATCCTTCTCGCTGACTGAAAGGTTCAAAGACGATAACTGCGGCGTCTCCATCTGTCCAGTACTTAAGGTAACAAAAGGTTCTGTATCTGGCAGTGGTATTTCCTCATGAGACGTTAGATTTTGCTGTGAAGACTTTGTTGGAGATCCAGTCCTCCTTTTGAATTTTCCTGTTCCCATTGGCAGGACAGAGAGAGAGACCGGTGAACAGGGCTTCTGACCGTCTGTGATCAGGGCAAGTGTAGGTTTAAGGCCATCTTGCTTCTCCAGAAGCTGCTTCAACTTGGGAGACAGAAACACTCTTCGTTCCTTCTGAACAATTGTGGACTCTACATTCAGAGGAAGGAGATTCTCCATTAAAGATGATACAAGTGACGACGAAGATGAGGACACAACTACCTCAGACTCCAGTTCCGTTTTAATTTGTGGTAAGATTGGGGGTGTTGTTGTTCTCCTCTTAGCCGGTGATTGACCTGCTATCTCTTTGGCTATGACTGAATCTGTATTTAAAACCTGGCTGATTTGAGCTGGATCCAGAATCAGGGCATCCAGTCCAACTACAGCCGAAGAACCCGCATGAACTTCAGCTGCTTCACAACTACTTACTGTACTTGTTGATACTATCTTTCCATCAATGTAAAAGCTGAGATTCTCTGAAATGTTGCTGGACACATCAAGCATGTAATGGTCTGTGTCTTTCCCTTCATTCTGCAGATCACTTGCAGGTGTTGCAGTATCACCTAAGTGTGTCTCCTGTTTAGAAGCGTCACTGAATAGCCTGTGAAGATTTTCCTGCTGGGGTTTTTCTACATGTGTGAGTTGCTGCTTTTGGGTCATGGGTTCACCTTGTGAATCCTCGTCCTCTTGCTGCAACTGACCAAGAGTTGAACCAAAAGATGTGCCGCTCTTATTGGTTTTATCTGCATGTGCCTCGTGGTTTTCCAAAGTATGGATGTGTATGTGTCTTTCCAAGTCTTGTTTGCAGGTAAAATGTCTCTCACAGTGCTGACAGGGAAAAGAATCCCAAACCCTCTCTGTATCCTGATTTGGAATCTCTGTGTGTAGAGGGTTACTCGTGTCTGGTTCCATATTAGTTTCCTCTTGATGAATGATGTCTTCATCTATATCCTCATTGTTGCCAAATTCAGAGTTGTAGGTGCAAGGGGAGTCCATCTGCTGTGCAGGTTATATCCGGCTCTCACAAGGAAGTCTGTCACACTGTACTCAGTTTTCACACCTGTAGAATAGATTAAGTTGCTGTAATTTATGTATTACATATGTATATAGATGAATAGTTATTTATGGATGCATTATAACATGGAGTTTAATCACTGAAACTACGCAATTCAAAAAGATACACAGAATTCTGTATACCTGCTATTTGAGGTATCTTTCTATTGAAACTATGCAAGACTTCTATTCTATTCTACTATTCTAATTACCATGTGGTATACTGCCATTCACAGAGAATATTACTGCAATGATTGCGATACAAATACGTTTTTCATTCTATAATAATCCCTAATATGATACAACAATCTAAGATTTTCATAAATAGATTTTATAGACCGCAGCATTGTTGTAGGCCACATACTAGCTATATAATATTTTCCAAACAACAAAAAGAGTGTGTAAATTCTACCATTTTAATGATCTTTTCAGGGCAGAAGACGTGTTGTTGACAGATGATCACAAAGGCATGTCTCCTCCTTCTGCCTGAGGAGAAGTAAAAAAAAAAAACAGCACATCACAATCCAAAAAAAACTTCCATAACACAAAATGACACCTGAACAGGACTCCTGTTTGTCCCTCAAGCACAACAAGGTTACATTATGAACCAACAGTTGCAGCACAGGCCAACACCTTACCATTAATTCAAATGGTAAATATAGTTATTATTCACCTAAAATACAACAAACATGTCTTATTATGACCTAATTTCACCTTGCCTTGTTGCCTCACAACACCTGCTACGCTGATTTCGCAAATTCACAACTGCCACACACACACACCATTATCATTTCCAAACAAATACATTTACTATGGTAAAATGGGACTTTGACAAAATGGCAGGCCCATCATAGGTGCCAAGGCTGTCATGAACCCTTAAAGCCCACAAGTCTGTCGTAATATCCTCTTTTAAATTTTAGAATGTCTCGTTTATTTAACATCTTTCCCGTAAATAAGCGCACCATTATCACACTGAGAGCGCAGCTGATTTTTCATGCGTATAAAAAGGCATAAGGAAGATGTAAACATACTCTTTATAGCTCGTGTTTATTATACACGTTATTTTTCGATTTTATGAAGACTATATCGTAATCAAAATCAATCACTCACAAAATCATTCTGGCAGAACCCAAAATTCAACTGCCTCTACGTATTTAATAACTGGAGCTAGTTTCTTCGTTTTCAACTTCTCTTTTCCTCTACCTGTACCTCAGCTGACTTATTCGGACACATTCATACATTAAATCAATTCAAAGCAAAAACTGTTATTTTGTTCCACCAAAAGAAGTGGGTTTAGTTTAGGCGTGCGTTAATACGCATCTACTTCACCTGCTTTGATGACGCTCCCCCGTCCCTGCACCATTGCTAACTGGCCACACAACACGTCGTCACATTAATGTTTTGCTACTGAGCTTGCTAGCTCGACCACCGAAAGGTCAACACGCTTCTCCGTGGCAGCCCCTTTACAGTCCTCCACACACCAGACAGGTCCTTGCCAATCATACACTTCTCCTAATCGAGGTCCCGTGACAACATTTCACTTACCAGGTGCAAGGGATCAGCCGTCATCGCCATTAAACTAATGACAATATAGTACTTACTACAATGCTAGCTCGCAAGCCCTGGCTACATGTAGGATGCAAAGCTCGCCACGCCAACTGTTACAATAAACTTCACGTTGCAGTTTCTGTACATACTTGTATTTGCAGTTATATTCTGAAGAACGGTTTAATATGATCTTCTAGTGCAGGTTGTGGACGTAGGTGATTTTTTTTTTTCTTCCTTTATGCACCAACAAGGTTCTGGCGTCCTCATTGGCCAGAGACTGAGGATGTCAAATTTAGACCAATCAGCAACAGGTTTGTTAAGGCGTCAAAAGAAGAAGAAAAAAATATCGTCATAGTAAAAGGCAGCTGTCCCCTTCTGACTAAATGAAATCAGTGGCGC
>JAFBJQ010000226.1:143389-155939 GCA_016785345.1 Trinectes maculatus | reverse complement strand
TCTATCTATCTATCTATATATACACACGCACACACATACATACATACATACATTCATACATACGTGTGTGTGTGTGTGTGTGTATATATACCTTTATATAGATATAAAGGTGCTAAATTTCACCCACCTTGCTTATGTTGCACTAGTCAGGGGATGAAGGTAATAGTTTCAAACAAAGACCCACTAGTGAGGAAATTATGCAAATTTTTTAATGTATTAATGGTATAAGAGGCAGAACTTATTCCTTGTTGTTTAATTTTCGTCACTTTTTAGGAATTTTTTCTTAATTTTCCTAAAAAAAAAGTTTTCACTTTAAATGAGAATCAGTCGAATGTCTCATGATCCTTTCAAGTCCCCTAAACCTTACTGAAAAATCCCCATTCCTCCAGTTTCATACATCTGTGCCAGTGTTAAGATTATAATTTGCTGAGTGTGCATTAAAAGTTTTCCTTTGAGTATTAAAATGACCAGACCGTGGTTTTGTGGTACATACGACAAACGTGATCACAGTCAGCCAAAAAATAAGCTTTTACCTCTGGTTGTTGCAAAAATAAACACACATTCTTATTTGAAATCAAGAATACACAGGTCTGGTTTTATCCGGACGGCGAGATGTTGCCTCATCCATGTCTCGGCCTGAGCGGTTTCTTCCTTCCTTTCAGACAGTTTCAGTCACCTCGAGACGAGCACAGGAAAAGGGGGAGGGGGAACTGCGGTGACTGAATTCCGATGACTGGGATTTGTTTCACTTGTCCTACATTTATTAAAAGACACCGTATGTATCATGTACAAGAGGCACACATGGCAAACCACACAAACACACACTCAGCTCGTTTTTTTTGCCTGGCCTCAGCACAAGCCACCGGTTTTTGAGTCTAATAATTAAATATGAGACACGTATGACTGTTGTAACTGTGTGTCATGAATCAGAGACTCATTCTGTGAATCACAAACTTTTATGGTGAGTTAATAACTGCTTCTCTGGGACGTCTCGCTGGAGCGTGACTGTTATGATTGGTTTAGCATGTGTGTATCTGCGCAGAGGGCAGAGAGTTGGCGCATTAGGTCTCAGTTTGTGTATTTCTAAAAGTGTGCGTGTGCATGTAAGTGCACATGATGGGATGCTGGCAAGCCCACCCAGGAAGTGACTCCACCCTGTAGCGATGCACAGAATTCCCCTTTGCAGAAGGGGAGAGAGGGAGCTACTGGCAAGCAGCTTCACAGCCATGGCCCAGAGCCTCTCCATCTGCCCCTCTCAAAAGACTCCATTGTTCCCAGCAGTCTCCTGCAAGAGGGAGAGCTACAGAGTCATGAAGCTCAGTGGTGGTGCAGAGGTTGGGGCGGTGGTGGGCGTTGGACTGCTGCCTAAAACCACACACAGGAGATGGAGGCAGACAGAGAGCATCTCTGTGCGACTTGCAGTCCACCGTTGGAGCCCTGCCACGGCTTAACAGCACAGTATGAAAAACTCCACAACACGACATAAAACACACACCTAACTGTCAGAGGGGCTCAACCGACTCAACGGTTCGAGGTCACGCGGTCCTTTCGCATTTGACGCCGTTTGCCTGCCCCCTGAAAAAGAGACGCTGTTTATTTTTAAATTTGAGGCATGACTCAAATGGACGAATCGGAGTGGGCGGCTGGACGCTGGTGGTGCGTACGAGTTGCGCTCGGAAATTGAAAACAAGTGTCATGGGACTTCAACTGTCACATGTAATTGAGCAAGATCGAGCATGGGTGTGGTGACTTTCGGACGTCACCACGGTAACCGTGTGATCTAACTGATTAGATACGGATGACAACTGGAAAAGCGGCTAAGAGAAATTCAAAAAACAACAGACCAAAACAAACAAAAAAAAAACTTTCAGAAAAAAACTTGCGGGACTTTTGGTGAATTGTTTTAGTCTTTTTTTTTATTGAAACAGTATGAACAAAAACACTGCAATTAAATACAAGGGTCAAACAAATCAGACGGCACAAATGAAAGCCCTTAGAAATGATAATATGTGGCAAAGCTGAGGGGAGGACAACGTGTCGTTGCAAACGTTTGCAGTGTCTAAAGCTGGGTCATTAAACATAACATCACTCAGTCAGTGCACATATTACAGGAGTTTGCAAAGCTAGCCGAGCTAAGCTGAGTCTTCAGAAATTGGACACTCATGTTGCACACTTACAGTTGCAAAAATAACCAAAAAGTGCAACTGTAAATGTCGTCCCGTGCACGCGCTCAGGGGTTAAGTCCAATTTAAAGACGACTGTTCTGGTCATCGACCTATTAAAACAAGTACTATGAACGCATTGTCAAAACAATGCTATCACCATGTCTGACAGCCAGTGGCTGCTGCGTTAACGGCTTCATAGGGAACAAGCCTACAGTCAACAATGCGTTTTTTTTTTCCTTTTTGGAATGGCAGTCAAAAAGTACAGTCAACCCACATTACCCATGCACCTCAAAACTTGATATCCTCCCCCCAACTACCTAGAGAATACTCGAGACAGTGGCACAAACCCTTCTGCTAAATTTCACAGATATGTATTAGGTTTTTATAAGTCAGTGTCAAAGTGGGCAGAATGTCGCGTTATTCTCGCACACGAGGGTGCGTTGGTTTTCTTTGAGGTGCCGTACTAGCCAGCGGAGCTCGTGAGACTTATGTCAGGAACCCTTCTGCACGCTGTGCTTCATTCAGTTGGCCAACATGTCTGGGATCTTGGCTACGTAAGAAGATGATTTACGTGTGTGCTCGGGGGTGTGTCATAGGCCTCAACAATAGCCAAGGTCTGCCTGTATGTACTGTGTATTCCGCTATATCAAATGCTATCCCATGCAGCTGCATTATAAAAAGTCATTAGCTGTATACTGTGTAGTCCCCTTTGCATGTATATACATCCTGTGGAATCTCGTAAGGTTTGTCTCCTGTTCCCTCCTTTCATGTGTATTATTTCTTTTGTCAGTATTTCCCATTTTTTTCAAAAGTACTAATCACAAACGTAAAATTCAAATCTAAGTCACTACATTGGTTTAAAGGAGAGACCACCCCCCCGCCCCACCCCCCTGCAGGTCAGATAATCCCCCACTTCTCTCTCTTTCTTCTTTTTTTCTTTCTTTTTTTTTTTTTTAGCAAAATGCATGTGAAAAGCCCTGAAATTCTTTGTGACATCCTGCTGTCACCTTATTTTGTTCTCTCTGATGGAGCAGGGCCTTTTATATCCGAGGCTTTAGGGGGTCAGGGAGAAAGCGGGGGGGAGGGCGAGGATGTCTGCTCATGTACCCCTCTTGTCTCGCACTCATTCAGTACATACATAAACACACACACAGGCCTCCCTCCCCCATTTTTTTTTTTTTTAAAGCAGTCCAGAGTCCTGGTTCGATTGGTTCCGTTCTGGCATCATGCTCGTTTTAATGATGGGAAATGATGTCACAGTTCAGTAGTTCAGAATTTCCAGAACTTTGGGTTCTGCTGCTGCTTGGCAGATTTTCTCTTCAAGGGCTATGGAGGGGAAAAAAGGAGGAGAGAAAAATCAGTGTTTGTGCATATAATCACAGAATGTCAGTCAGTGGTTGTAAAGGGAGGATTAACTGGATGTTACCTATATGTTTTTCCCACGTTAATCCATTTAAGCATTATCATTTTAGAGTGTAACATTGATTTATCCATTATAAAGGCAGAGGGAAAAACCTGGTTGGTACGTCAGAGTGAAAGATTAAAGATGTGGGTCAATAAACAAGAAGGAAAGAACTTTTGATGGAGACGATTCGATACACATACAGAGAATTAGCTTGTTTAAAGTAGACCAACAATGACATAGAGAGTAATAATTAGTACCTAAAAGTTAAATAGTCGAATGACTTTATGTTGCTGCCCCCTTCTGACAACCACAAGGCCTCTGTTATAAAACCAGCCTGCTTTATGAACGCTGGCCACACTGACAGACACTGAGTCAATAAAAATGCTAATTGGATGCTAAAGGACAAATGGAGCCACCATGAATGAAAAATTTTCCTCTTACGACAACGGGTCTGTGGAATACAGGTCTACGGAAGCAGCAACTGTTAATCTTTGTCAGTTAGTTTCTAGGGGAAACGACATCTGTGAATCTTGACGGCCGGCAGGTTAAAATGATCAGCTGAAAGACTCTGACTGAGAAATTTACAGAAATCGTAACGCTGTCTTTTTTCATTGGTTTTTTGTTCCGGGCAGACCTGTGACACAAGAAACATTCCACATTAGTCAGTCATGCAGTGCGCGGCTGTTTTCTGCGTGTGGCCAGTGTGCTATCTGGGAATATTATCACTGGGATGGGTCCCAGGAATTACAGTACATGTGTTTGGCACTGGAGATGGATATGGGTAACAAGTTTGTGTTGGACATATGAGATCACCTTATCGGACACCACAGAGACCAACTACATCATAAAATACAACACTAGCGACCAAGATCTCATTCCCTTTCTGTCCATATTTACAGCGAAAAGGAAGTGATGACATGGTGAACAACATCTGTGTGCAATCATGTGGGTTCAATTACAGCGGGACCAGATGTACTTACGTGTATTTGCCCATCCTCCTCACCACCGCTATCACCACGGCGATGACGAGGACCACGGCTAATAGAGCACCGATCACAATGCCGACTATCTGGCCGGATGTACTGTCACCTGGAAGACAGAGCGACAAGTTGGTCAGATTTCCATACATTACAAATTACATCCAATCCATCCATCCATCCATCCATCCATCTCACCCTCTGGAATGTCTTCAAGGACAACCGCGCCTTTTGTGGCTGTCTCCGCAGCTGCGGTCACCGCAGGTAGGACCTCAGTGTCTGTCTGCTCAGTGGGGGCTGAGGTCTCCACAGAAGCACCATCAGTGGTAAGAGGCTCTGCTACTTCAGGAGCAGCAGCGGTCGGAGCTTCAGTCTTAAAGACAGGCACTTCAGTAGCGGCCGTAAAGTCGGGAGTGACGCCCTCTGTGACGGATTCCGTGGTGACCTCCGCAGGGGCCACTTCGGGTTCAGTCGTAGGGAGGGCGGCGATAACAGTTAAGTTCTCTTTAGCAGTCTCGGCACCTTCAATGACATGTGTCACACTCTCACCCATGATCCATGTAGTCAATTCTGCAGGGAGATCTGTGGGGCCTGGGGAGAGCATTCAGGAGAAAGGTCATCGATGGGTGTAGTTGCAGGTAAAACATAGGGTAATACATGAACGCAGACTTTTTCGATGACAGTTGACCTCCTTTTTTAAAAATAATTCTATGTTATATACAATCTTCCTCCAGACAATGTAATTGTTGTAAAACAATGTGTGTAGTTATTTATTATTCTAAATACAGGGGGTCCTCGAGTTATGACGGAGATCCGTTCCTGAGAATGTGTCGTAACCAAATTTCGACGTTAGTCGGAACATACATTCATTGTGCCATTGTGCATACATTGTGCCACTAGATGTCGCTATAACACCACCCTACAATAAGAGTTTACTATGGTGAATTGCCTTTTGTCACTGTAGGGGTTGACATCTCGAGTGTAATGGGCATTTCCTTTAGATTTCTGATATCAACCGTGTAGACCCTGTGTTGTGAATAATCCCACGGTATTGCCACGATCCCGAACGCATCTGTGTCCGTGTGCATCTTCTTACCGGCTGCCGCTGCACCCCCCGCCAGCCGTCCTTTTCACATAAGTAAACACAAGGCAGAGTAGCCTAGCTGTGCTGTGGAGGTGCTGGAGAGCCAGCAGGTGCGCTGAGAGACAGAGAGAGCGCTCACCAACTAGTTCCCGTGTGAAGTCTGTACGTATTTACGGGGCAAACTGCTTAAGCCGAAACAAGGAAGTTCACGGGAGATGTGTCGTAACCACGAAAACAACGTATCTCGCGACCGATGTAACTCGAAGGACCCCCTGTATATCATCATATTTTCTCCATTGTAATAAAATATTCAAACCCACATTTACAAAAATGTTATGTTTACGTTCCTGATTGTTTTTTTTTTTTACTGTTTTACAAAACAACTGCAAACCTTATAACGCAAACCCAAGAGTGCAGTTAGGTAAAGCGGAATATGGTAATATGATAAAGTCACAGTGACACAATCGAGAAAGACGTGTGTGTTATGGCTGAGACAAAAACCTGGTTAAAAAAAAACAACAACAAGGCTGCTGTTTGGATTCCTCCTTCACACGGAGCCATGACATGACCTTTGCTCACTGTCACACTTTCTTGTAACCGTTCCCCCGTCATCAGCACGCGGCCACCATGACAGCATGACCGCCACACCCCGTGACTTTATTAAAGGTGCATCCTGCCTTCATTCCTCCACCCCTCCATCCTGTCTTTAAGGCGCTGGGTTTGTGTACAGTCATGCCACATCCTCTGCCTCACTTCCTGTGGAAGAGGCAGCCAGCGAGGACGGACGCCGGGGGGAAGGCTCGTTAACTCTCAGCTGCTCAACACGTGCACTTAGTGGAGGGTGGGGCTGCAGAGACGACGCCTGAACACACCGCAACTTGGTAATTTGAAGATTCGTAAAGTCAGGAGCACGACTAAAGTTTGACAAACTGTTGGAGTGAACACCTTGAGGAAATTTCAGTCTCATATTCTGAAAGAGTAGAACTTTTTTCCAATAATACTGAATCCCCTGTAATTATATGAATATTGAAAATCTAAAGACAGATATTAAGGTTTTAGGGCCTGGACCATGAAGTGGCCTCGCTCCAATAACCCTGGTGCCATCTCCCCATGTTCAGCATCCTCCCAGCCACAACTGAAAACTTCGTCTGGACAGCGCCGCTTCAAAATTAAGGAGGAAGATTTCAGCGTGGCACCAAAATTATGGGCCACAGTTAACTTTCCCCTGACACAACGCTGGCCTGGAAGTCTATCTTCTTTTTTATTTTTTCCTTGGAGGGAAAAAAAACCCCAACTTATTCATACGGTAGAGAGCAGGAAGGAGCATCTGTGCGAGCCTTATAAACTTAGCGCCTGACGTCATCCTCTCTCCGTCTCACTTTGCTCTAATTGTTCTGAATTCTTCAGAGAACAGGGAACACTTCACTCGGCTAAAAATAACTCGGAATGGCTGGACACAATCGCTGCAGTTATTCCCAGTCCTGGACAGTGTGGTCATTAGCAACACGCAGGGTAAATATAACAAAACATTTGCTCCTACTCAGGCAGAGACCTGAAAGTGGAGGGGGGGGGTTCAAACAGTGACTCAGACTTCGCGGAGCGTGGCGTAATTGTCCTCTCTGACTCCGCTAACAATCGTTTCATTATGTGCACAGTTCCCACAATTAACTCTGAGCCAGATTTCCTCCTGACTATCCCGGGACAACGCAGTCGGGACTACTGCAGTCTACATCCCATCTCCTCTTGTTTCCTTTTAATCATCTCCTTACTCATCCTCCCCCTCTGTGACACACCGCCGCTCCCGGAGGGCCCGCTGATGATGCCTCTCAGAGGGATGATTCCCTGTGGTGAGAGAAACAAAGTGAACGGAGATGCGGAAAGCAAAACAGTTGGTGGTTGGGCTGAGGTTGGGGGGAGGGAAATGGGAGCATTAAATGTAGTAGCTCCACTTTATTTGGCAACTGTGGTGATGTTCCAGATTATTAGTGGTCATTTAATCCACCATTACGTCATTTCGACCACACCTCTCTCTCTCTTGTGCATTCACTTCCATATCAAACAAGCGACGGCCCAAAGTCATCCTGCCACTCAACAACCACTGAGGTCATGAGCACAGGAAGTGATGCTGCGTAACGTCGCGTACTGGAACTGATTTCATCCCCTCGTATAAATATGGTTCAGCAGTGAACTCTATAAACAGGGCTATATGGCGTGAGACAGGAAAGGAGGGCGTAGCAGTTTCCATCCATTACGATCCCAATCAGCTGTCACCGAGCTCCTGTGTTTGTGTGTGTGTGGGAGCTACTAATTCACAGCCCTGTATGGGAGGCGGCCGGTGCGAGGGAGTGTGAGTGTATCCAGCTTTTCAGGCCCAGGAATGTTTTTGCAGCGCTGGGGGAGTGAAAAGCGAGAGAGAGATAGGCACACCGCCCTCCTCCTCGCAGTACCAGCACGATGGCGGACGGCGTCGACTCCACCAATAAACCAGCGGGAGATACCAGGGCGTGCCATGCACTGCACACAGGGGATTTATAAACAGACAGGAGACAGAGTGAATACTCTCAGCTGCTCTTACCACCGATGCAACACAATAACACAATGACGTCCGCACTTCCACAGGAAGTGAGATAAGAGGACGTGCAGCACATCCCATCTGGACTCTATCTGGTGGCAACTGGTACCAGACGTTACACAGGGACGGCCTTTAATCTTCCGCCTTAACGAGTTCCTGCAACGTAATGATTCATGAAATGAGATGAATGACGGCGTAAACAGACCATGCTGCAGCATCGCTCTGAGACCTCCGCCACCCCAACCCCCCCGTCTTACTAACAAAACACTTAACGTGACCTGACCTCGGCAGTTTTATCAAGCGAGCCTCTTAATGTATTCCTAAACCTGCGAACCTTCACATCCAGCTCCCACATCATAAAACATCCTCCCTGTTCCCTAAGTGTTCCTTACTCAGCAGCTCCATGTTTTTTACTCTCCCTTACACTATGAGGTGCTAGAAAGGGAAGGTGCAAAAAATTTAAAAAAATAAAAAACCCTGCACAGGCAAATCTGGGCCATACACTGCTACTTTTTTTTAAAGTCATACTTTTCTTGGAGTGCCACTCAGTCTGAGAGAAGCTGAAGCCCGGCTACTGTCTAGTCTTCAGGGCTCGGTCCAGCCTGAAACGGCCAATGCCTCTTTTTCCATAAACAGATATGTCGTTCTCCGTGCGGAAATTTTTGGAAGTATGACTGAGCAGGTTTTCTTTTTTCACTGAAACGAGACTTGATGACGCGCCCCCTTCCCAGCCCCTGTCTCATTCGCGAAGTATGCAACAATTGGGTGGTTTCTAAAAGTGGGCACGCACAAAGGGCACTGACCTCTGCCTCCTGCGGCCAGATGTGGCGGCCATGTTATTGGCCCCGAGACGCAGACCAAACTCATTAACAAGGAGACCTGGGGACGGGGAGGTGGAGGAGTACAATAGTGAGGAAGGAGGTGGAATGTTTTACAGGATACGTGGGATTTGCTTGTTATCTGAGTGGGCACACGAGAGAACAGCACCCAATGTAAGAGGCATAGAAGTGAAGCAGCAAATGATTCTCCTTTAACTTTACTTTGGAAAAGTGGGAAGTTAAGGATCGGTTCTCAGAGTCTAAGGAATCTTAGGGAAAACCTTAATGGAAAGGGGACAGGCATGTTGTCTCTGACCAGTAAAGGGTGTTTAAAAGTAGATCCAGCCCTGTCACTGCCCCCCCCCAAAACCCCACCTCTACTGTCCCCCAGGGTCTAGACTCATCAAACTGGAACAGGGACGGGGGGGCAGAGAGTTGTAGAAAGGCTGAGGACTGTTAAGCAGCAGAGGGAGAAATGGGTGTGTGTGCATCCGTGTGCGGGGGGGGGGGGGGGGGGGGGGGGTGGTAGAGCCTGATACCCCACCAAAGATGGGTAAATGCCAGGAGGTGGCGTGGCACACAGTTTCATAACATGTGGGTAGGAGAGGGAGGGTGGGGCACACATGCTCTGTTCCTGTCTCTTCTGCTCCTCTCTCATGCACATGACCCAACATATACAGCCCCTCTATTAATACACACACACACACACACACACACACACACACACACACACACACACACATGCGCACACCGTCCACCACCCTGCTGCCCCAGGACACACAGCACTGGTCCAGGCCGAGGGGGGGACAGATTAATAAAAGTGTCCCAGCAAGAGAGAAATTGGGGGGTGGGGGGTGGGGGGTGGGGGGTGTAGTTAAGTGAGGAGGCTGGTGGATAAGCTTTCACATGAATGTTGGAGGAGTACAATAGTGAGGAAGGAGGTGGAATGTTTTACAGGATACGTGGGATTTGCTTGTTATCTGAGTGGGCACACGAGAGAACAGCACCCAATGTAAGAGGCATAGAAGTGAAGCAGCAAATGATTCTCCTTTAACTTTACTTTGGAAAAGTGGGAAGTTAAGGATCGGTTCTCAGAGTCTAAGGAATCTTAGGGAAAACCTTAATGGAAAGGGGACAGGCATGTTGTCTCTGACCAGTAAAGGGTGTTTAAAAGTAGATCCAGCCCTGTCACTGCCCCCCCCCAAAACCCCACCTCTACTGTCCCCCAGGGTCTAGACTCATCAAACTGGAACAGGGACGGGGGGGCAGAGAGTTGTAGAAAGGCTGAGGACTGTTAAGCAGCAGAGGGAGAAATGGGTGTGTGTGCATCCGTGTGTGTGTCGGGGGGGTGGGGGGGCTGAAGTGGTAGAGCCTGATACCCCACCAAAGATGGGTAAATGCCAGGAGGTGGCGCGGCACACAGTTTCATAACATGTGGGTAGGAGAGGGAGGGTGGGGCACACATGCCCTGTTCCTGTCTCTTCTGCTCCTCTCCCATGCACATGACCCAACATATACAGCCCCTCTATTAATACACACACACACACACACACACACACACACACCGTCCACCACCCTGCTGCCCCAGGACACACAGCACTGGTCCAGGCAGAGGGGGGGGACAGATTAATAAAAGTGTCCCAGCAAGAGAGAAATGGGGGGGGGGGGGGGTGGGGGGTGTAGTTAAGGGGGGGGGCTGGTGGATAAGCTTTCACATGAATGTGTATGGTGTACGTTACAGTTTACAGACCCCCCCCTCCCCTCTTTGAGAATGAGGCATTAAAAGGATATTCCCTTCTCCTCTTTGCCAGTGCCAAGAATTTCCAGACACGAGGCAGCTGAGCTACTGCTATTAGATCACATTTCTCCCTCGTGTCGGCAAATAGAACTTTTCCTCCCGTCCTGGGCGCAGGCGATACGTGTCCCACACGGAGACAGTCGTCCAAGGCTGCTGATTTGTCAATATCAAGTTTTTTTTTCTTTTTTTTTTTTACATTACTCGCAGATTTGTTTTCACCCATGACTTTAAACTGAATGAAAACTATGAAAACAGATAACAAATATATACTATGAGTGTTTCTTCATACAGTTTAAATGTATTTGAATTTAATTAAGTGCAGTTTAGTGGTTAATTGATTCAAAAGTTAAAATTGAGTCCACGGCGAAGGCAGCCTCTAGTGTCTCTACTGTACAGTCAGCAGGGAATAAAGCAGCAGACAAAGAGTGGTGTGGCTTAAGCACATGGAGAGAGAGAGAGAGACAGAGCGATGGAGAGAGAGACAGAGAGAGAGAAAGAGAGAGGGAGAGGGGACATGGTGTGCTCGCAGCAGGATGGTGACTGAGGAGCAGGAGTTCACTTACTTGCACGTGTGAAGGGGCCGACCAGGGCCAACAGGAGCAGCAGCTGAACATTCATGGTGGTGGCGACTCAGTCACAACCTTTAGGGTCTCCCTCAGCACAAAGAGCAGGACGCCAATGCCCTCACACACGCCTCTGCACACACACACACACACACACGCTCACACACCAGACACAGAACACACCAGCCGACCTCTCTGGAGGGGAAGACCGAGCAACCACAAAAAGGTCAAGAGCGAAAGCAAAGGTCTTCACGGGAAGTTTTGGTATCCTTTAAAACCCGGGGGTGATGGTGGACGGCCTGAGCCGCAGCTGGTCGCTCTGGCAGCTGGAGGAGGAAGACGAGGAGTGGTGGAGGGATGGAGAGAGAACCAGACAAAATAGAGGAGCCGTGGCCACTTTGAGGAAGTGGAGAGAGAGAGAGAGAGAGTGGGGGTGGGGGGGGGGTGGACTGGCACACAGCAGGAGGGAGAGAGAGAGAGAGAGAGAGAAAAAAGGAGTTTAAGTGACGGTGGTAAGGATGGAGGAGGGGTGCTGGCACGGGTGGTGGGCTGAGCGGTTGAGGAGCACAGGGGCCTCGGCAAACACACAGATAAACACATGGTTATCACGGGCGACACAGACATCTGGTCAGCTTCTGATTTACTGTCCTACAGCAACAACATCTCCAAATCCTCTCTGAATGAATGGACAAAGAGAGAGAGAGAGAGAAAAAAACTGAGGTTCACTAAATTCACTAATTATCACAATTAACCGTCAACAGAAACAAACAGTGAATGAGACTGTTTGGATTTTGAAAAAGAGGTTTTCACCAGTGTGGAAACGCTGTGAACACAGTGAGAACACTGTGTGACTTTCACTCGGGCCAACATGCGAGGGCCGTGGCGTTTTACCGCCGACAAAACGTTGCCTGGACGTAGGCTGACACCTGTTGGACAACAAGTGACGAGGGTCAGCGCGGCACAGAGTTGTTGTTTTTCTATTGCTCCTGTATTAACCTTAATACACTTAGAGCAGCATCTCAATGGTTCCTCCTTACTCGCAAAGTCCATAATGTTTTGGCACCATCATATCTTATAGTGCGCATAGTTCCATATTATCCATTTGGAGATCTATGCTCCCAGCATCAAGGCTTAGTTACGACCCCACCGTCTCCAAAAGGATCATAAA
>JAFBJQ010000226.1:95636-143141 GCA_016785345.1 Trinectes maculatus | reverse complement strand
GAGAGAGAGAGAGAGAGAGAGGGGGTGGGGGGGGGGTGGACTGGCACACAGCAGGAGGGAGAGAGAGAGAGAGAGAGAGAAAAAAGGAGTTTAAGTGACGGGGGTAAGGATGGAGGAGGGGTGCTGGCACGGGTGGTGGGCTGGGCGGTTGAGGAGCACAGGGGCCTCGGCAAACACACAGATAAACACATGGTTATCACGGGCGACACAGACATCTGGTCAGCTTCTGATTTACTGTCCTACAGCAACAACATCTCCAAATCCTCTCTGAATGAATGGACAAAGAGAGAGAGAGAGAAAAATACAGAGGTTCACTAAATTCGCTAATTATCACAATTAACCGTCAACAGAAACAAACAGCGAATGAGACTGTTTTGATTTTGAAAAACAGCTTTCACCAGTGTGGAAACACTGTGAAAACAGTGAGGACACTGTGTGACTTTCACTCGGGCCAACATGCGAGGGCCGTGGCGTTGTACCGGCGACAAAACGTTGCCTGGACGTAGGCTGACACCTGTTGGACAACAAGTGACGAGGGTCAGCGCGGCACAGAGCTGTTGTTTTTCTATTGCTCCTGTATTAACCTTAATACATTTAGAGCAGCATCTCAATGGTTCCTCCTTACTCGCAAAGTCCATAATGTTTTGGCACCATCATATCTTATAGTGCGCGTAGTTCCATATTATCCATTTGGAGATCTATGCTCCCAGCATCAAGGCTTAGTTACGACCCCACCGTCTCCAAAAGGATCATAAACAGGACCATGTGGATTATTCTTACAGCTAGATGGTAAATTTATAGTATAGTATTATTACTGGCAATAACTCTATTATGACAGCTGTTATTGTTGCTCTGAAATATGGCTTCCTCCCCCTGTATCTGTCAGACGTTTTCTTATCTTATATAAGAGATACATTTTATTTATTTATTTATTTATTATTATATTAGTGTGTACTTATATAAGCCTAACTACTATGCTATATACATATATATATATATATATATATATATTTATACTTTTATATATATATTTATATATATATATATATAAAAGCCTAAATGAGACTGGATTTGAACTTCTTCACATGTTCTGGCCCGACGACTGAATTTCAAAACAAACAGGCGCCGTGTTTAGCGTTAAAATCATGGACGGCACAGAAACTTGTTCTGCGCCTTGTAAAAGCAGCTGCTGAAATAACAAGAGCAGATGTGAGGTTAGCGCAGTAAAAATGTCCAATTACATTTTTAATAAACACAGAAACAAACTTTAACTGCCGATCGGCCACACACAGATTGTTTAGGACACAAAACGCCATTTTTTTCCCCCCGGCCTTTAACCACTTATTTACAATATACTGAAGGTATGTACAGAATGTGTCTCCTGAATGACAGATAACAAAATACGTCTCTCCATAAGATGTTTTCAACTGTATGTGTTTTTCAAGGGCAAACAGAGTAACATACTGTTATTTACAAGGACAACAACACACAAACATACAAGATATATATGCTGGTCACTGTAATACAGCATTTAATGGCAATAATAAAGAGCGTTTTTCTTTTTTTTTCTGTAGTGAGACCTATTTTTCACCATATAAACGGTCACTGAGAGCTTCCAAACCAAAGAGCACTTTAAGGTCCCACACTTCACTTAATACAAACAATGTATTAATTACTTTTGTGTATTTTTTTTTCGTGCTGAATGCTGAAGGAACTAAGAGAGGACTATACGCACTTGCACACACAGACAAAATTAAACGTCACAGTAAAAAATAAAGTTGATCACTTGAATATTTTGCTTCATCGTTGCTCTTTTCTTCTAAATTCTTCTGAAATGTCTTTTGAAACAAAGAAATAGACGGTTCACCAATTTATTTTTATTTTTCCCATTCACTAGACGCTATCGAGCTTCACCTTGTGCAAAAAACTGCTTGTCTTCTCTGAAATGAGGCATCGTAAATATCACGGCCAGTCTCGTCTGCCTGGTCGTGAGTGATATGCACTTTCCCAAAACATTATGAAACCTTGAAAATACGAAATCCGTGTCTAGCCAGCTTATGAGCTGACAAGTGAAGATTTAAACGTTTTACCAGGACGCTCGCTGTTGGTCTACAGGAAATGATCACTGAGTGCACTGTACAACACGTCACATGTCGATATGTAAATAAAAGAAAGGTAACAGATGTTAGTGAATGCGACACCCTGAGAACATGGCACCATGGACAGTTCCACGCACACGCACGCAAAAAGTGACATTTAAAAATATAAACTGCCCATTACGGCATGAAAAAAAGACAAAGAAAAGCTTGTGGTGCATAGAAGAAACAAAATGACGTTTGTGTTAACCAGCAGATGTGGGTCCACTCGGTCGTCACTAAATAGATACACCGCTGTTACCTTATTCATCATCCCTCTTCAAAGAGCTGATGAATCGCAGGGACGCGAGATTTGAGTGAACGCAAATATGCCGCAAGGAGAAAAGGATGTAATCACTCCCCCTGCTGGACGTTCAAGCGCATGAACCATTTTCAGCTTTCTCTACGCGTTTCACAAACATGTGATTGAATTTTACAGACACCGGACACAAGTGGCAGCAAGAGACACAAGAGACCTTTAAGAAAATGAAAAGGTAAATAATTCACAGACAGGTAGACAACACTTTGGCGACTTTGTAACCCTGTTGGCATTGAGGGGACACAACATGAGACTATTCCGCTAGCATCAGCAGTCTTTTTACTCCGGAGGATGCGTGTTTACATCTTGGTTTGGTCTTGTCCCATTTACAGTTCTCTCTTTTTTTTTTTTAATGATTGTCTTTAATCATCCATCACCTCTGCCAGAAAGAAAAGGCCAGGAAGATTAGAAAGAAAAAAAAAACAAACAAACTCTGCATCTGTTTTCTGTTGGATTGTCTTCTGTTTTTCACACCGGTTGGCCCAATCCTTACCTCAGCTGGCATCACATGACACCTCTCTGTCTCTGTCTGCATCCCTCTGTTTAACTGACGGCTCCGTTTTAAACGATGGAGTCCCAGTCAAAGTCATCCTGGATGTCGTCAGCAGCGAGCATGCGTCTCACCTGAAAGTGTCCTGGTGTGAGTGTGTGTTGCTGCTGCGGACCCAGCTGGCTGTGATGACCTAGACATGGTGGATAATGGGAGTAAGAATTAATACTGATTGATTTCACGCTGCCGCAGCGCCACTGCCAATGTTCCGATATTTATTTTAAATATGTACAAATAAAACTGAACGGACATTTCTGGGAAAAGTCTTTCAAAAATGTTCACTGGAAAAACAGGCTCAAATGTATAATATCTATTATAGAGATTCAAAGATTCAGCAGATTTTTTTTTTATTTAGCTGTTTACCTGTTGTGAATCTCTGACCCCATGAATGCAACACTAAATGACTGGAGCAAAGCTTCAAATTTGTATGAATTAGTGGCGCCTAGTGGTGAAGTTGAATATTACAGATTACTGAAGACCCCAAAACACTTTTACAAGCATGTGGGAGAAACTATGATGATCTTAAAGGAAACATAAAAATATGAAAGGTCTTCTGTATATGGCCACGGCAACATATTGATTATAATTATTTATTTGGTATACATTCACTCTAAATTAATCTATATGGTAATTAACATATACATATTGTTAATATATCAGTGTTCTCACTGCAGAGGTTAACATTTAGACATTGGGAGATTTGAAACATCCTGATATTCATTTATGGTTCTTTTATATATATTTTTATAAGTCGTCTGTGGTCTATTCCAGAATTAATATATTTGGATATTACCATGGAATAGCTGCTATTAGCACAGACGCTAATACTGATAAACATACACACACTGCATTCCAGCAGTTCCTCCTGACTTATTATAAGAGATGGAGGAGTCACCTGTCATGGCTGGAGCAGTGCTGCTCATAGGAGGCATGTGAGGGTATCCTGGTGGGCCCATCAGAGAGGAAATGTTCTGTCTCGAGTCCATGTACATGTTTCCTGTGGGAGAACAGACAAAAGGGCAATGACGAACTGTCAGATCACCATCTCGCTTGCGTATGTGTCTTCGCAGAACACAAGGCGTTATCGTGTACATGCACAGATTTATTGGCGTCTAATGTTAAGCTTGAGCGCTCAGTCTCTGAGTGGGTTTTCCCACTGGTAAATTATTACCCCCCCCCCAATCACGTCTTTACACCAGTTCCAATAAGGCTGTCAAAATCCGAGTGTTTCTTGGAAATATACAGTGAGATGGAGAACCGACAGCACAGTGAGGAGACAGACTGTAAATCAGTTTCATAGCCTCAGATTTCAGTCCTCATCACAGCGAAAAATTGCAAAAACATGGAAAACCTCCTGCTGAGGTGGGAAGTCAGTAAGGGCCTTTACTAACTCTGTGGCACTTTGGCGATCTAAGCGATTTTTTATTTATTTATCCTCCTCTGAACTTCAGAAAATAAATCTTCACCAATACAACTATACATTGTCTTAACAGCGTGTACTTTGGTGAATGCTGCAAACGCAAACGTATCGTTGTACGTGCTCACTGACCCGTGCTGATGTGTTGGCTATGTTGGTTGTGTTGCCCGTGCTGATTGTGCTGGCTGGCCTTTGGGTGCATGGCCCCGTGCGGCTGAGCTGGGTGTTGCGCTGCCCCTGGTGGTGTCTGGTGTTGGACCTGAGCTTGCGGGTGGGGGCCTCCCTGAGGTGGGATGACCCCTGTGGCTGTGAAGAACTGGTTAATGGAGGAGCAGAGGTCGGCCATCTGGCCAGCATCCAGAGACCAGTTGTTGAGCTCAGCCTGCCGCATGCTCTCCTTTAGGCCTTAGTCACACAGACACACACACAGGAGGTAATGACAGACTGCGACAGTGACTCACTGTGGCTCAATGTGGATCATGTTATGTTCTTAAACCAAATGTTCCTAAATAATATAAATCCAAAAGGTCACTGCATAATTACACCCAATAGTTAGAGCTGAACTGTTCGTAGCTTCCATACATTGCATGTAGAAGTTGCCGGCTTTGTGCGCTGACTGTGATAAGAGGTGGTTACTGAACAGGGGCCTAATTGGATTATTCACGTCATACAATTTGGTAGGGATTCTCTGTCTCCCTCTTTGTGTGTGTGTGTGTGTGTTTGTGCTTGTTTGTGCGTGATTGAGAACGAGAGAGGGTGTGAGAGGAACAGGATGTGGAAAAGCACAGTGATGACTTTCATTACGCCAATACTATTACGGAACTGGATATTTTAATATTGGGCCTCAAGGGTGAGTTTATATTAAAGTGTGCGGAGGAAACATATTGGTTTAATCAAAATAGTTGATCAGCATCAAAAGCATTGGTTATTTGCTCTCACTGTGCAAAACCAGGCTGCAATGGACAGCTGTTCAAAAATGATGACACTGTGTGTGTGTGTGTGTGTGTGTGTGTGTGCGTGTGTGTGTGTGTGTGTGTGTGTGTGTATGTTACCTTGAAATGGGGAAAGGTCTACATCAGACCAGTTGTAGCTAGTAGCAATGCGGCAGCTCTCCTTCAGCCAGTCCAGGTTGGGGTACCAGTCTGATGAAACACACACACACACACATACAAACACTTCTTACTCTGCTGTGACAAACTGCCAGTTTTATCAAGTAACTAATTTACAAATGGAAACAAATACTAGAGTAAGACTAAGCTACTGAGCAGAGCAGGATCAACAATGCCAAATAATATGAAACTGATTATTATTTAATACGAGTCATTTTGGATCCAACTTTTAAATTAGTTATCAACCACAAGGTGGTGCCACTGATCATAGAAAATTCCAGCCACAGCTGGAAGAGAAAAGACAAGAAAAAAAAAGAAAAGAAAGCAGGAGGAAAATGCTTTTCAGGAGCCTTTCAGCCATAAACTAAACAACAACACATTCTAAGACTGTGGCTGGGAGACAGAGGTATTGCTGTGATTCATCCTTGGTCTGGTTGAGGGGAATACTAACCTAGATAAAATAAAATCTGAATAGTCCTTTTCTCTGGCCTATGAGTTATGATGCAGAGGCACAGGAGATGGGGTGGGAGGGGGGGGGGCAGCAGGAGTATGAGGTTAAAAAGCTGTGCTGAAGCTTTGGAGATACCAGCTGCATAATGTCAAATACTCTGGCACCTTACTGAGGAAGGAGTGTAATATAAATGCAATGAGTCTGCGCAGAGTCAGACTTATTCCGATGTGTTAGGAGAATGTCATTTACACCACGGTGGCTTGGGGAGTCTTGAAAGGTAGAATTTTTGTTTGGTGATCTACCAATATATAGGAAATTTTAAACTGCTGCATAATGTACATTGCATAGGCAAAAAGCAATGTCTAATGTTACATTGGCATTGGAAGAAAAACGTTCTTATACATGATGTGATAGTGGGAGCACTTTAAACATAATATATGAAATATTGAGATTATCCTATGACTCATGTCATGGAGTTTTCTTCTAATGCTGTATTCACATCACAGCATCAGAATGGAAAAAACCTCAAAAGGCTTTTGTTCAGTTGAGACACTTTATTGACAAATATTGTGTGTATGTAAAACCTAGGCCATTTTCTAGCTTCTGCTTTAATTTATAATGCGAATTGAAAACTGCTATTCACAAAACCACACTCAAGGAAGCATAGGATTAAGGCCTCCTGCGCAAAGTTGTCATATTTCATAACCATCCTCATCCGACTTCACCCTGTGTGCTACCAGCAGGTGTCACTAAAGTTAGAAAAGTTCATCACTTACACATACTGTATATACGTCTTACCAACCGTTCTCACCTGTTGTGGGGCAAGTCTGTCCGGTGTGACTCTGGTGGGAGAGAGACGGGTGTTGTTGGTGTTGACCATGCTGACCGTGGGCCTGGTGCTGGCTGTGAGAGGAGTGAGGGGACAGGTGCTGCTGAGGGTGGTGGGGGTGATGGGACGCTTGGCCATGGTTGTGTTGGTGGTGGAGCCCACCGCTGCCTCCAGCGCCAGGTGAGTGCTGGTAAGAGCAGGCGGTCCGGGTCTGCTGACTGGAATCGCCAGGCAAACCCATCAAGCCTGCAGAGAGAACAACGATTGTGCACAACATTAAGACTGATACCTGGTTCTCATGTTGTGGCAGATCAGCGTATATTTATGCATATTGTGTAACATTATGTAACTGGAAATTAAGTTATTGTGGGTTTCATGGAAACGTGCCACTTTTTAAATATTTTTTATTTTAATGTGGAATTAGGGAAAGTAGAGTTTTATTATTATTGTTGTTGTTGTTGTTGTTGTTATGTGTGTAACTTTTCATGTTGCTGCAGCTAATTATAATAGAAGGCAGAGGATCTGGTAGAAATGGCTGCACGTCCACCTGAGTTGGTTACAGTTGGGTGTGTGTGTGGTTGTGGACACGCTGTGACAGTGGGCTCTGACTCACCGTGACTCAAATGCGCAAATACTGTGAATACAGTGACTGCCGGCTAAACCTCGTGCCTATGGGGTAAATCCATTTTCTTTTTAATTTTCTTTCTGGATCTCTGTGCCCATTTCTGTGTATGTGGATTTATTTTTTCTTTGGTTACAGCTAGCATTCTCATTATCTTATCTTTTTTTTTCAGACCGCATATGAAAAGGGACCTTACACGTCAATGGAGTGTGTCAGTCTCTCCGGCTACAGAGCCAACGCGGATGTGTATGGGGAGAAGAAAGTAGTAGAGGGAAGGTGATAGGAGGATTGTTTGGGGGAGGGGGGGGGGTTACCATGTGGGAGGAGGCCTGGTGACCCGAAAGCTTCACAAAGCAATTAGCGAAATGCTGCACAAACTTTAGAACCAATCTAATTAGCTGCTATCAAAGCTCCAGAACCCTTTTTTGCTCGACTGCAGTCGTGTTCGGGTTTCTCCCCCCCCCCCCCCTCTCCTTCTGTTGAATTCTTGCTCTTAATTGCCGTTACTCATTTGACTGAGCCAGTTGTAAAATGCAGATACGCGGAACGAGAAATTGTTTATTTAGCTAAACCTCGTGCCTATGGGGTAAATCCATTTTCTTTTTAATTTTCTTTCTGGATCTCTGTGCCCATTTCTGTGTATGTGGATTTATTTTTTCTTTGGTTACGGCTAGCATTCTCATTATCTTATCTTTTTTTTTCAGACCGCATATGAAAAGGGACCTTACAAGTCAATGGAGTGTGTCAGTCTCTCCGGCTACAGAGCCAGCGCGGATGTGTATGGGGAGAAGAAAGTAGTAGAGGGAAGGTGATAGGAGGATTGTTTGGGGGGGGGGGGGGGGGTACCATGTGGGAGGAGGCCTGGTGACCCGAAAGCTTCACAAAGCAATTAGCGAAATGCTGCACAAACTTTAGAACCAATCTAATTAGCTGCTATCAAAGCTCCAGAACCCTTTTTTGCTCGACTGCAGTCGTGTTCGGGTTTCTGTCCCCCCCCCCCTTCTCCTTCTGTTGAATTCTTGCTCTTAATTGCCGTTACTCATTTGACTGAGCCAGTTGTAAAATGCAGATACGCGGAACGAGAAATTGTTTATTTATTAATATACAATAGAGTAGGAGCGGCGTGCGGTGGAGGTTAATCCTGAAACCATTTTACTGCTTGGGAAGAAACTCAATTTGAGAAGTAGCTTAAGGCTGACAGTTAATTACGCGCATGAAACCTGACTGAGGTTTTTTTTTTTTTAATTTTTTTTTTTCCCCTTTCAGTGTTCATGTTAAACAAGCTCACATGTATGAAGCACACAGAGCGAGGCACCCACCGTGCTGTGAGAAAGACTGCTCAAAGACGCACTTGTAAAGACTGCGGAAGGAGGCGCTGAGGTCCTCGAAGTCTGAGAAACACAGCTGCTTGTCCCGGGACTCCGGGACGGGCAAACCGTACTGGGGCTGCGAGGAAGGAGGGGGCGGCGGCGGCGGCTGCGTGGGCTGCTGAAGGCTCAGGGACTGGGACGAAGGTTCCGAGTGGTTGCTGACCTTCAAGACAGAGGAGAGAAAGGAGAGAGAGACGAGACTGAGAGAGGTACAAATATACAAACAGGAAAGTGACTGAGGTTCGAGATGTTAATAATAATAATAATAATAATAATGTATAGGACTGGACAGAATGTAGAACGGCATCTCTCCGGCTGTTCCTGTGACCCCTTCGTATTCTGTTATATCATTTATACATAATGACAAGCAGCACTAACATTCGGCCATTGTCAGGTTCCTCACAAACACTGAGATGCAGTAAAAAAAAAACTGTAGGTTGTGATGTTAAAGAGAAACATGCATGAAATGTCTTTTTTTATTTTTTCACCAGTACCAGCAGAAACGCACAACAATAACACAACCATTCCATTCTTATAAACACACAGCAAGAGGCTCTGAACAAAAGATATCATACAGGAAAATTATTTTTTTTTTTGTCATATGTATGTTTTTGTCCTCATTCGTCCAGGAAAGTAAAAGCAGACAAGCACAACCTCGAAAGTCTGAGGCCACCGGCATGAGCACTGGTGTGGACTGCCGCCGCCTGTCAGTCAACACGCAGGGAAACAAAGAGCGTCTATGAGTGGAATGTAAATAGAGAACCCTTTCAATTGAGAGAACCCGCGTTGTACTGTAAAAGACATACAAATCCCAACTCAATAATAATGACTTCCTGTCTGGACGATTTAATTCAATCAAAATGGTGCCTTTCAATCTTAAATAAGTGGATGCAGCAATTCATTCGGCGCAATGATGAAGCCAAATTCAGTTTTGTACAGTTCAAATCAAATCTTCCCTCGCAGCTCGTTCTGCTTTTCACATAAACACACAAAACCAAAACCTGTGAGTGCCTCACATTTCAACACGTCTTCCTCCACCCTCAATAATCTCATCCCAGCTCTCCTCTACCTCGCCATCCACCCAGCAAATACACACAATTCGCCGTGACCAGCGTGCCTCTGCAAATATGAGACAACTTAGCGTGACACCCAACCACACACACACACATATTGTCAGCCTTCCCATCCACTCTCTTGGTGCTTCTGAGATGTCTGCCAGTGATGCCACCGGTAATCACCGTCAGACAGGAGAGCATCACCTGCACCAGGTAATGAGGCAGAACTAACCCCGATCCCGGCGGACTAGACCACAGACGAGGTCTGAAACGAAAGGGGAGAAGGGGCGAGAGGTGTGGGAGCCGACGCCCGGGCGGAGGAAAACAAAAGATGGCCTCTGGAAACGAGGGGTTAACGAGATGAGATTGCGCTGACCTTTGCTAATGCAGGTGGGAGGTGAGTGGGGAAAAGTGATTGATGGTGAAAAGGTGAGCAGCTATTACAAGGGAAATGTAATGACGGGACTGCGTTGGGGTTTTTTTTTAGCGCCTGTAATTTTGGACCAAATGTTTTGGGTGCAGACTGGCCTTGAGAATTGATGTACACAAACACACAAACACAAACAGAGGTGAATCTAATAAAAATCTCCATAATCTGATCGAACAAATGAGCTTCAATGACCCCAGTGGCCCAGTTAAGCTGGAACAAGGATTTATAAATATAACAAATATTTACCAACACTGTATTTTAACAATGGTTTATCATAAATGTTATCATGAGTGGACAACATGAACTCACACACTGAACTTAACTGTACTATAGATACACTACGCTACTACTCATTTTACTCCACTACAATTATTAAAAGATCTACAATTTTTCATTTTAACAAAATTTTAAATCATGTTATTGATTTTATTTGTGTCACTCTCAGAGCAACAGACACATTTATAACAACACAGAGCAATGCATGTGTGTGTATACGTGTGTGTGTGTGTGTGTGTGTGTGTGTGTGTACATTGCTTGCAGCCTGATTAAAAATAAAAAGTCATGGTGAGCGTGAGGTGGCCACAGGTTACATCATTAACAACAGTCCTACGTTCACCTTTCCCTGAAAATCCACACCGCAGTATCTGTGCTTAAATGCTGCCTAACAGAACCGCGTTACTCTTAATTGTGTGCGCTTTGTTGTCATTTTGTTTCATCTCTGCTAATTCTGGAGCGGCCAGGCGTCATGCATATGCATCGGAGGCAGTTTCGGCGACACAAAGGGATGACTCCGATGTTTCCTGCTGTTTCAGCTTTGCATGAGAGAAGCACTTTATCAAAGCACAGCAGCGTTTTCCCTCAGACCCACAGGCTGCAAAACAAAACTCAACACAAAAGCTAAATAATCACTGCACATGAATGCACCACTCACCAAACAACAAGGCATCTGCATTCTTTAACTGCAACGTGCAACTTTTTTGTGGAAAAGGGGCAACCTGATTTGTTTGCAAAGATTTCTCCACACGGGAAACACTTTGTGAAATTGCCCTTTTTTTACCGTTTGCTTACATGAGCAATAAATAAAAAAATATTTTGAATTAAAAAGTTACTGAGAAAAAAAAAGAAAATATAGGACTTTTGCAGGTTCAATGGGGTCTGATAAACACAAACACACTGCGAAAGACCAATGAAAATATCTCTGCTTGTCTGAACTGGATATTTCATGATAAAATTAATATAAGGAAAAAGAAGTGGGGGAAAATATTATGACAGGCCTTTTAAACCACACACTGTGTCTCAGCAGCTTAAGGGCAGCAGTTGTCCTTGTGCAAACAGACAATACTGTAGAGAAAGGATATAATATCCTGCAGCAATCGTACGCCCGGCAGTAAAGGAAAACTAAAGGAAAAGTCTTACTGGTGTGTAGCTGTGTACGTTGCTGCTGCCGCTGCTGCTGACGGCTGAGTTCAGGTTGTTCAGGTTGACGGACGCCAAACTCTGCTCCGACAGGCTGTTGCTCAGGCTGCCGCCCAGACTCCCAGGACTCTCGCTGCCTTCGGCCTCGGGTTTGTACAGCGCGACCTGTCCACACACACACACAACAACAAGACAGCGAGTCATCATTTTCATCTTTGCCAATTGTCTTGCCCTTTTGTGACTCTTCTGTTTTGTCCATTTGCCACTTCGTATCCGACGTGATCGGAAAGATCTTTCTTGCCATTATACGTATTATTGTTATTGTCTACGAGTCTGAGTTCCACCAATAAGGACGTTGAAGCTTCACATCACAGGAAGTGCACTGCATGTTGCCGAGTGGTGACAGATCACACAGCTTTTAAAAGCAATGCCTCAGGACCACGTTAAATCATATTTCTCTCGATTCCTTGGTTCTCTCAGTGGTTGTGAGGCGCAGCGCACCGACTTCACCTCCAGGCTACATTTAAGTCTACCGACAAATCTAACAACATAGCCTTAAGGTGAGACACACAGACAAGTGCAGTTTACTACCCTGTAGAACATCCTATAACAGAAAGGTAAGTGTTTTTGAATGTGACTGGAAGTGAGTGAGCCTGTAATTATCTTTGCAGTAATAAGGAAATTATGAAGTATTTTTGTTAAGTACGTTTTTGCATCCCTGTGTTATCATGTACGAAGAATTAGTCATTAATTTCCTTTTAGAATTCGCAGAACTCCGCTTATTACGGATTCCAGTAAAAACATTACATTACCGAAATGTCACAATGGCTATGAGTCTTTCTCCACTAAAACGCCTTCTGTGTTTACCTCCCAGGTTCCTCGCCTCATATTATAAGAATGCCTTTTGCAAACCGCAGCTTGTCCACAGCAACCAGAGTATTAGCAAATGTGTTATTGCAGAGTCTCTGACACACTGCTGCGCCTGTGGGACACCACCTGTCTGGATGTGGGTGGATTTCATTGATGTTGTCACCAGCCTCATTATCATCAGGATCGTCCTCTTGCTGCTCTGAATCATCAAAACGTATAGTGAGCACAAACAAATAACTGCTTTCCTACATGGGAAAGCAGTTATTTGTTCGTTAGCAACTATTTTGTTCATTATTTAATTATCTATGTGTTACTTTTTAGATGCATATATTCAGTATAAATGTGGATAAGCGACAAATAAATGATCACGCGTGCACACAAGTACGGTGACACACTGCATATTGGGAAATATGAGTCAAGAGCAGAATGGGAACCTGCTAAGCTGTTAAGCCCAGACCTTCACATCACATCCAGACCAAACAAGTCAAGAGTTATGGGATCTGCTGCTGTGCTGGACACCTTTTCTCTTTGGTCAGGTTATGGAGTGGTTACGTATCACACATCATCTGACACAGATTCCAGTTTGGGAGAGTTTTGTACTTGTACCTCCATCAGTCTCCAAAGTCAGCAAATATTTGTTAAATAGAGTCAAAATCAGAGGATGCTGCATCTTGTACAGATTGTTAATCCCTATGTGGCAAATTGGGATTTGTGAATATGGGGTATCGCAGTAAAATTTGATTTGATTTGAAGTACAGACACGCCTATCGATGCGATCTCTTTTTACACGTGACTTCTTATCTACACGTCTACAAACGTGTCAGTGTGCCGCAGCAGTTATTCAGCCCACATACCAACGCTGGCTGGTAGTGTCAGGTGTGTTTTCGACGGCAGTCCGGCTGTCATTCACCCATTCGCTCTATGTTCAAACCCGCCGCTCCTCTATTTTGATCTTCATCATAAATCCGCGAGAACATTTTCTCCAATTCCAAACGTGAAAGACAGAGTGAGGCGAGGAAACACAAGACGACTGATCAAGCGGGAAGGATACTGCAAAGATACATGTGTGACTATGTGAGGTTAATTAACACCCAAACTCTCCAATGTAAGCAGGTCATGGACTAACTTTCTATGGATGAAGTAGGATCTCATAAGCTTGTGCCGTACCTTGTTGGCGACAGCATTAATAGCCAGAGTGGGTGATGCCCCTCCTGACATGATGCAGTCCATTCTCAGAGACTCCGACTCCAGGCTGTACGGAGTAGACGCCTGACGGGAAAAAGAGACGCTTAGCATAAATAATTGAGGCACCAAAACTGCCTTTGATAGTAGGTGTGCCAAAAGCAAAAGTGAACATCAGTCGATCAATAATGAGTCACGTTTTATCTGCGTCATCAAGAAAGTTAACAAAAGATAAATAAATGATGATAATATCATCCACTCTGTGTGTGGGCTAAGTATGCAGGTTCCACTATGTAACGTCCTTGGGTTATACAGCTATTAAGGAATATCAATTTCTTCCTAATTAAACTAATTAGCTCACTTAATTGCTCAGAACACCTTTGTCTTTTCAGACCACATACCTGGTATCAATTCACTTGTTACAATGAGGCGTTAAGGAGTTGTCGCAATTCCAGGGAAATTGTTTTTTACCCCTCATTAATATGCAAATGTAAACGGAGAGATGCTCCAACATTTAATCAGATGATCTCACTATGTGGGGAACCTGTGTGTAACTGCTAAGTGGCTACTATGTGTTTTTTTTCCCCAAAAAATGTTCTGTCTTTGCTGGTTAAATTATTGGCAAAATGAAAATAAAAGGTGCAAACACTGTTTCTTGATAATTAATATGCGCAAGTATTTCAAAAATGGCCCCCGCTGACTGGAAACATGCAGGAGAGCGGCAGTAAAAATGAGAAAGGTGGTGAGATGCGACAAAGGTTAGGAGAATTTTCTGAAGGCTGCATGTTCACCAATTCTGTACCGAGCCTTCTGAGTCACCACGGGGGCCCGGGGCTCCTGCTACGCCGGGGAGTTGAGGCGCCATTCATTTAAATGGATTAACACTTGCGCGGCCTTGAACGTGGCCGCATCACTTGCACTTGATAAGATAAATCAGGCCGTTCTCATGCATTATTCACATACCTAAAACGTATGCACCGCCAGCTGCTTTTTTTCTGTCGGCTAAAGTAGGCGACGCCGGTGCGGGGATAGACAGTGCATGAGGAACTATTCAAAGATCGATGGGAGGCTAAATTGGCGCCCACCAAAAAGAAAAGGGGGGGGTGTAGAAAATGAGGACAATATTTTTTCTCCTCGCCTGACTCCTCTCCCCAAACTGCTTACTGTAAGAGGATTGGTTGGCAACAATGCTATCTTTAATTTATGATAAACTCGGAGTGAAACGGGTTGCCAGCTCCCCGCTGGAGGCACTTAAAAAGGAGACAATGGAGAGGTGAGGAGAGGCTGGTGGGAGAGGGAGGGGGGGAGGAGGAAGAAATAAGTGAGTGGTGATGGACAGACAGTAAGACGGAGGGGGAAAGGGTGATTATGCAAAAGGGAAACGCAACGCAGACACAGGTGCACAATTTACAAAACGCATTTATGCAACTGACGTTTATCCTTGTTGTCAACTTCAAATATAATAAATACTGGGATATTTGCATGGATGCTGTCATCAGAGCATCCATGCAAACACTTTAAAAGACTGCGACTGTGTAGCCCCGGTGCAAAAAAAAAAACACAACAAAAAAACACACTATGACATATTGAGCCCACCTTTTTTTTTTCCAGGCAGCAACACTGCCATAACTCTTACCGCATTAAAACCTCTGTGTTTCTCCTTAGCCCCTGTGACAGCCCACAGTGTGTCTGCCAACAGTGCAAGTGAGGCGTAAAAAAAAGGGGTCGAAGGGCCCATCTATGTAAGAGGAGATGACAAGCCTCTGAATTAATTAATGTTTGTAATAAAAAAAAAAATCGTTGGTGAAGAAAATATGTCTAATGGCAGCCCTGGGGCCTTCTGTGGTAATTAACTGGAACACAAGCCTCGAAGACTCCCCCTCCTTCCCCATGCAGCTTGACTTTTTCCTCTCTGCTCTCTCCACCTTGATGTCTTTTTTTGCATCCTCCATCCTTCCTTTCACACTTTTTCCTCCAACCCTAAACCCCCTCCCCACCCCCCTTCTGTTTTTACCTCAATTCCTCCTCCAATGAGCAACTGTGATTGTGCACTTTGCCGCTCGGCGCCTGCCTGCGCTCCCCGGAGAGGAGGAGGCTGAAGCGGCGATACGGGCGGGGAGGCAGAGAGAGACGGAGGGAGGAGTGGCAGACACACAAACACACAACCGGGGAAATAATGATCAGGATGCACAACTGGAGACGGAGGCTGGGGATGAGACGGGATGAGAAAAGAAGGGCGATGACTCGCTGTGCTGCACGGTGATGAAAGATAATGTGCGTGTACATTCAGAAAACCCTCAGTGGGCTTTGCTGATGGTGTTTGGATATAGCGTTGCCCACTACAGCAGCTCGTTTCACTAATTGGTTGCTCAACCTTGGCTGAAGGAAGTGTTGTCATGCAACCAAACACGAAGCAGTGATAGTGGTATCTAATCTTTTTTTAGAGGAGCGACTTCAGCAGTGTCTTTAATTATTTTTGTTTGTTAACTCCCATATAGATGCGATGTAGCAGTAGTAAAACTAAAAACTAGTTTGGTTTTGAAGAAGTATTAAAAGTTTGAGTCCTAAAATCAACACTAGGTTTTGATCAGGTGAACACAAAACACGATAAGAGGGCAAAACAACACAGATGCCGACAGAGGCAATATACGTCGCGGTTCTCACAGTGCGCCGCTTTTGTATTTAAAACAACAGGTTAATGACGGAACAGCAGCTGCATTATGCAGCGCTGACGCAGGGCTTCATATACTGATCATTTTCATTCCGGCACCTCTCTGTTCCCATCATGCCGCGCTGCTCTATTCAGCCTGTTCCTGCTGTTAAAACTAAAAGGGCGTGTGATTAACAAGTATTAACGTGCAGGTCAACTCTACCTGACCTGGACAAATACACAATTATGGCTTTGTTTAATCAAGGCGACGCGCTGCACTTCTGTTGTTGCGCTTGGCGTGGGGGGGTGGGGGGGTGGGGGGTGGAATAAAGCAAAGGAAAGGAAAATATCAGACACGGGCGCCGTCTCCTCTAGGACAAAGACCCGTGATAATTGTCAATATCATAGACGCGAAAGCAAAGCGAGGACAAAAGCCTGACAGGAAACCGGCGACAAAATTGATTGAGCTCATCGTGTTTTTTTTTCCAGAGTAATAATAAGACAAATGGATCCTATTCTGTGCCCTAAATATATACAGGGGGTCCTCGTGTTACGACGGAGATCCGTTCCTGAGAATGTGTCATAACCGAATTTCGACATTAGTCGGAACATACATTCATGTGTATGTAATCCTATGTAAATAATAAGTTGTGCCACTAGATGTCGCTATAACACCACCCTACAATAAGAGTTTACTATGGTGAATTGCCTTTTGTCACTGTTGGGGTTGACATCGTGAGTGTAATGAGCATTTCCTTTAGATTTCTGATATCAACCTTGTAGACCCTGTGTTGTGAATAAACCGCCCTAAATATATACAGGGGGTCCTCGTGTGACAACGGAGATCCGTTCCTGAGAATGTGTCGTAACCGAATTTCGACGTAAGTCGGAACATACATTCATAGGTAAGGTAGTTACAAAGTTGTGCCACTAGATGTCGCTATAACACCACCCTACAATAAGAGTTTACTGTGGTGAATTGCCTTTTGTCCCTCTTGACCCTCTTGACACACCATAGGGGTTGACATCGCGAGTGTAATGAGCATTTCCTTTAGATTTCAGATAGCGCTCACCAGCTAGTTCCCGTGTGAAGTCTGTACGTATTTACGGTGCAAACCGCTGAAGCCGAAACAAGAAAGTTCACGGGAGATGTGTCGTAACCACGAAAACGACGTAATTCGCGACCGTCGTAACTCAAGGACCCCCTGTATATATATATTCTGTTGTGGTTCACAATTAACTGGATAAAAAAACCCAAAAACCCACACATGACATACAGGAATACACAAACACACCAAGCAAAGATAGGATAACTGACCAAATTCTAACAACTGGGGATCTGAGATTCTTCGTCTCAAACACTGTATGTTTTTGTCAATATGTTTACAGTGTACATCTGGGTACAGAGTGAGACCTTTGTAGCAAGAACTAGCTCGGAGGGACAGTTTGTCTTGTTTGCTATATTATGTGTTGCTGTGACCCTGAACATCCCACTCAACCAGACAATTCAACATAAAGGAAGAAACCATCAAATATTCCTATGACAGACAAATGTGACTCACCCTTGGCACAGACCTCACCACATTATATGGCCACAACAAACGTTTAACACCTAAAGATTGATTTTATAAGGAACGGTGAAGCCACTTACTCTCTCTCCAGATCGTGGTCTCTTCTTTGGCCTGCTGGGCACTGTGTCTTCTTTAGGATTGGTATCGATTGCCCAGTAGGAACCCTGGAAAGTGACCCCAACAAAAAAAAAACAAGCTGACTATGCATTTTTTTAAAAAACGTTTTTGGTTGCTGTGTGGGTTTAGGTACACTTTTATATTCTTTTTCATCTTTTTTTAATGAGGAGTGGTGAACTTTTAGCCTCAAACTAAAATAGAAACACCACGAGGGGATGAGGGGATTTCAGATTGTTACTTGTAAACTAAACCGCACATATCAAATCGTCTAGGTGGCTGAGTTTCCATAGCCGAACTCTTCTAAAGGGTAAAAAAAGCAATTTTTATTAGTGGATATTTGAAATTGAATTAATAAACATTTTCCAAATTAATAACACAACGTTGTATTTTATATAGTGCAACGCTTGTACAAGTAATTTTATAGTTTCAACATCTTTCCATCAGGGAAGCTACTTTTCTTACCTTGGCAAAGTGACATATCCATAAATCTGCCAGTAAGTAACAAGACATTGGGCAGGGGCCATTTATTTGTCTATTACATGGTTCACCAGCAATGTGGATATGAAGCATCCTTCAAACTGTATGAATCCAGATATTTGTTTATCCAGTTCTTAACCTTGGCGGAAATGCTGTTAACACAACATACAATCAAGCACAGCAGCTGATAAAAAGAGAAACTCGGTCAATTAATTTGAATCACCTAAAACGAGCTGCAGCTTCCTGAAGAGAATAATAATAAAAATAAAATAACAGTCAAAGTTCGGGTCAAATCAGCAGATATTAGTATAAGAAAGCTCATACGCCGATAAATTATTATCATAAATAATGGTGTTGCTTTGATTTTATTATTATTTTTATTCTTTTTTTTTCTTACTGATCTAAATGTACAGTTCACACACTGAATTATTCACTGTACGGGAAAAAGAAAATCAGCCTCAGCTAATAGGGCGAACTGAGTGTCACTAAAGAGAAGACGTGCAGTAGATGGATCTCCATCCAGTCTGTCTCTGTTGTTATTCCAGCTCTGTAGCCAATCACTTTCCTCTGCGTTCAGTTTTACTGTGGACCAACGCTCCTGCTGCCTCTCTCCAGAAAATCCAGCCAAATCCTTTTGATACACAGTGTTAAAACGCTGCAGCCTCCTGAATAAACACGCGCGGCCAGAGAGGGGGAAATCAATTGCTTTTAGGTCCTTGATTTCCTACTGGTCTGATTTTCTCTCTCTCTCACTCTCTCTCTCTATTTCTTTCATTTGTTCCCCCCATCCCTGCCAAGGAGGTCCAAAGCAGCAGACTGAATTCAAGAGGTTCATCTCAACCACACACACACACACACGCACACATACACACACACACACACACCCCAACCTCACCCCTTCCCCTCCCTCCGTCTCTCAGTCCCACATCACCGAACAGTATACAGCCAATTAACGTTAGCACATGCATGATTTAGCTTCTCGCCTCTCTCTATGGCTTCAAACAGAGCATGTACATTCAACTTCTCCTGACACGCGTGGCCCTCACCCACCCACCACCCCCCACCACGGTATCGACCACTTCGATCCATGGTGTGAGTTAAGGTGCCGGTCAGGTCCGAGTCCGACTAATCAGAGGAGCAGCCCAGTCTCTTTTTGTCTTTGCAGGCTCCAGCAAAGCCCAAGGATTTGGTTTGAATTATTGAAACCTTCTTCCCCCTAATTCATTTTTGAATGGCTCCAAAATCCCCGCAGCCTGGAGCCACACACCCCCTCCTTCCCCCCCAAACAAAATGAGTTTTTTTTTTTTGAAAACTCTATGAAAAGTTTTGGCTTTTTCTAAAAGTTGGATTCTAACATTATCCATGTGATGAGCAGAAATGCAGACATTTACGTTTTATTGAAAAATCTCGCAAGGACAAGCTTTGGCGATCGCCCGTAATTATACAGTCTTCCCGTCTGAGCGATTCCGTCGGTTCAGCACAAACAGGGACCTGACAAATTGTTGTTATACAACCTGCGTCGGTGAAGTGGCCTTGATAAGTAACTGCTTCCTAATCGCAGTGGTCGCCGAGGTGAAACAGGTCGACAACATCCTCCCACTGCTCGTGTACGCGTGGGAGACGGAGACGGAAGTAAGGCTTCATACATTATAAGAGATATGTGAGTAGCTTTGCGTCTAAAGGAGCGTTCCCATGTATATGTGTTACACATTATGGTGTGTACCACCGGATTATTTCGCAGAGCTGATATCAGAAGAACTGCAGAAAGCATAAAAGCAGCATTAGGCATTCAGCGCGGGTGGTTAGGACGTACAAATTGCTTTTAAGTGCAGACACTTTGCATGTGTGTGCGCATGTGTACGCGGAAAAGTGTGCACACGTGCGGCACAAGGGCGCCAAAACACGTGTGAGGCCGTAATCGCCGCAGTCCTTCTGCTGAAATGGGTTCGCATTTTCAAATCGGCGTCTCGCCATAATTTCACGCTGAGCTTTTCAGTCACGTTACATTGTTCAGGAAATACTTACTTTCCCGGGGTCGTCTTTGGAGCGAGGCACTTTGAGGAAACACTTGTTCAAGGACAGGTTGTGTCGTATGGAGTTCTGCGGGGAGAGGGACAGGGAGGCGACGGAGAGGGAGAGACAGGCAGGGAAAGAAAAACAAACAAAAAGGAGTTAAATCCACGTTTTCGGAATAAGTAAATTACATTTGCGCTCGCATTACAGTCATCTGATTTTGGCCCCAGTATAACAGAGCAAGACAAAATAGTCTGTCCTCTGATGCACTGGTTCACAGCCAATGGGGGCCCAGAGGGGCCACAAGATAAAGGTCTCGGGTCAGGAAAGATATTCTAATATTCTCATTTTTTATTCTAATATCTTTTGATTCGTCCAACCACTCAGACATAATTAGTACCTCGGTCCTCTCAACTGCATCTGCTGCATCTGCTAACCAGTCTGGCTCACAATGTCGGGGTGGGAGGGGGGGGGGGGCGGGAGTGGGGGGGTGGGGGGGGTCCTCGAGGTCACAGTTACCCAAGAGTGAAAGGCGACATCAGACAGCAGACGTACACAGCTCTATCATAAAAACTGAGGCGATGTGTTCAGGCGCTGGGAAAAGAGGCATCAGACTTGCGCGGGTGATGTGATGTGAGCGTCATGCGTTTGCTAATGAGGCCAAGATGACATCGCTAAAATCTGTATCAGCTCCCACAGTTTGGACGAGGAGGGGAGAACACAACAGCGTGGTGCTAACCTGACATGAACCTGTTCTCCTTCAGGCTCCCGTTCGCCGCTCGTCTGCTGCTGTTAATTAATACCACTGCGGAGGGGAGGGGGGGGGAGGAGGGGGAAAAGACAGAGGGGTGGGAGGAATAGCTCCTCTCTTTCTCCTGGATGACAGTCGGTTTCTGCTACAGTACAACAACGCCGGCCTCACTGGCTGTTGGCGGCCGTCAATCGAGGAAGCGCGCGGCGGTCTTGGTGGTGAAAACGGCGAGGAGGACTGCCGCCGGCTTGGCACACAAAGGCAACCATCTGTTCCAAAAACTTATCCTGTGGGAGGCCGTGTACGATCATTAACACAGACTCTGCCCGTCACGACAGCAGCGAGCACGTCCAACTCACTAACCTCTGCCTACTGTTTATTTACATGCTCTACTTTTCTTTCTTTTTTTAATTACCTCAGCAGTTATTGCACACCTGTGCATTTTCAGTTTCAAGCATGCGTCTTTACTGTCGAGGTTGGGAAGTGCACGACAATGAGGAAGTCGCAAATGTTTTATTGGCTTGAATTTGAGTTTCCCACAGCGTGGGGCCATAAACTGTAAATCAAGGGGGATATATTTTTTTCTAGGATGGGTTGGGGCACAGGAAGGTTGTTGTTTTGTTGTTGTTGTTGTTGTTGTTGGCCACATGCACAAAAAGTTATACCTTGTATGTACAGCTTGTGGTGATGTCAGGGTTCTTAACTGTAACATTAACACACATACTCACACCAAATTAATTCCCTTGGAGGAAATTGTGTACTTCCCCACCTTGTTCAAGAGATGAATGGCTTTAAAGAAGATTGTGGGCGGAGCTGGAGACATACTGTTGAAGTTGCCTACCTATCACAGGGCCAACATTCAGAGACACTTATATTCACACCTGAAGTCAACGTAGAGTCATTGACTTTGAATGAAATATAGTGGGAGCTTACATCTTTGTGTGTAGTAAATGTGTTGTCGGGAAAGACATATTATCCTTCCATATAGAAAGCATATAGAGTGCCTTCTTTTGTACATGTTACAGAAACAGTAATCTCCTCCTACTGAATGGGAACGGTCACCATCAATAAATGTACTGATTCGAAGTAAGATAATGATAATTCACTGCTCTGTCCTCCGTCCAACCCACTTCTCTCCCTGCCTGATTAATGAGCACATTGGTGTTAGGGCTACGGCCATGCCATTCCTATCACACAGTCACCATGTGTGAGCGTGCGTCTGCACACGTTTGTAGGAAGGACGCTGTGGAGGACTACTGGTTTACCCCCAACACTTTGGCATGAATATTAAAACGCATCATACGGCAGGTAAACATGAATACAGTTTATCAGTTTTGGCCCCTGATCTATACGCAGCAGTTCCAGACAAACGCTTGGTGGAGCGTGATCCCTGCTGCAGTGCTGCATCTCAACACAGGGGGCGGCTTTCCTGATTTAGAGAGGTTCGTTAATTAAGGTGGGTTTGATAAGCAGGGATGACTTTTTGACTAAAATGCTATGTAGTATACTGTGATGGGAGACAAAACGTGCGTTTGGGGTGGACACGCGCATGTGTGTGTGTTAATGAGGTCAAGGTGGCAAAAGTATATGCAGGTTAAAGGCTCTATTTATATCTATTTATAGGGAAGCAGTGTGTGTGTGCGTGCATGTGTGCATAGGTCAAGGCCTGAATTTTCCAGAAGGCTCAGTGTCACTCATGGAAATATGCAAGGTGACTTAAAGACTTAGCACGTCAACGCTTATGTTGCTTTAAAGCTGCTCGAACCCCCAAATGTGAAACAGTCGGCAAATATCTGGTTGACACGCACAAGAACATGTACATAAACAGGAGACGAGACAAAAAGTCAACTGTGACTCCGATCCAACCATCCAGCACATAAAACACAAAGCCTCCTGTTTTCTGCTGCTCAGCTCTGTCATGCAAATTTAATATTTTCCCCCTTTCACATTAACTCTTCCCACCTTCAGGCGTTCACAGGAAATAATCACTTTCTTTTGCCTGGAAGGCTTTTATTGTGAAGAATCTGCAGCGGTGTGTTAACAGCAAGTTAACATTATCCAGTGCAACAAAGAGCAGTCAGTAGAAATATAAGTATAAATGAATGAGTATTATATGTTACCAGTGGAATAAATGCACAGTACAATAATAAAGTTTAAGTTCAGATGTCTGTACTGTTTTATTCCTCGGTTTTGAGAAATTGGATCTTTACATCTTTGTTTGTTGCAGGATTAGATCAGAGGCTTTGGCGCAAGGTAAGAATAGAACCCTGAATTTGTGTGGTTGTGTAAATCCCGCTGCGACGCCTGCTCATCTGTGCATCTGCAGGGAGGTCAAAGGGCAAAAGGTTTGCAGGCCAGGGTATCAACCACTATGAGTCTGCCATGCACGCACAAACGCAGCCGTATTCAGCAGACTCTCTCCCATGCCCTTCAGGATGAATTTATTGTGGTGTCACAGAGTTAGTCCACAGAAACAACAAGAGGTGGGGGAACAGAAAGTTTCCGCTGAACCTATGCGGTGCACTAAGAGGGCAAAATGTAGTGAAGTTTGAAGGAAAGCCAGAGGAGAAGGAGCCGGGAGGAGGGAGGGATGGAGGGAGGGAGGGTGGCGAGAGGCACAAAGAATTAAAGAGCTTGAGTCAGCAGGAAGAGGGAGTGTGGAGGTACGTGCACACGCGGACAGGTGTCTCAGATGTGAAAGTCTCCTGGGTTCTGAGCGTCGCTGAGAGACGCCTTATTATATCCTGATAGTGACAGAGTGACAGACACTCGGTGAGAATGCCGGGTTGAATACGAGTCACTGCTTCAAACCCAGTCTAATACATATTCAGTTCATTTGATGGACCCTCCCCCCGCCCTCCTCACTCCCCCACTGATGTACTTCACACGAGTCAACCATACGATGAGAAGTGTGTGTGTGGGTGTGGGTGTGTGTGTGTAACAGTGCGGGATGTGTTTATACACTGATACGCATGCTTTGTGTGTGTGTTAATATCAATTTTGCATGAGCAAGTACCTCAACCAGTGCACCAGTGTGCACATAGGCAGCTGTGTGCGTCTGTGGATGTACAGTTATGTACACACTTATGCATTCCCTGTAGAAAAATTATATATATATATACATATATATATATATATATATATACACACACACACACACACACACGTACACATACATACATATATACATATACATAATCTCTTGTTCCACACTTCAGTCCAATTAGTGGCAGCAAAAGTCAGACATTTTTAAATATAATGAACTACAATCCCGTCAGGAATCAAATGTTGTGTTATCAATAATAATCCATATACAGGCTCTATACAAAATCCAAAATGTGTCTCAGGGTCCAAACTTCCGGGATGGTGATAACTGGTCAAAATACCAACCGTTAGAAATATTATTCACCAGAACTTATCTTTCCCACTGAGATTTTCCACTCCTGATTTTGAAGGACAAATCCAGTTAGCTGTTATTCATAAACAGCTCACCTTTCTCCGTATCGCGTCAAATGTCCTGGTGATCATAAAATACTGATTTAGCCAGTGCGTCTGTGAGGCAGCTTAAAGCCATTAACATTCAAATATGCAAATGAGAACAAATGATTTATGAGTCTTGGGGTTTAAGCACATTAGATTCAGTAACGATAGCAGACAGCTTCTGTCCCTCTTTCTTTTGTCTGGCAATGCCAAGATGACAAGCAGACTACACTGTATCACCAACACCTTTTAAATGAGTTCAGGACGTCCATTGCCGTTTCTTTTTTTCTCGTTTTATTGATTTTGTGAAAAGCTTAATGGAGCATTCACAACTGACGGGCCACTAAAAACAAATCTGCTTTGGTTCAGACACTTCAGCTGCAAATCAGCTGGCGATGGGCCTGTGTGTGTTCTCTGACTGGTTCTCTGCATAAAACACCACACACTGCGACGTCCAGTATTCACACACACACACACACACACACGGAACATACAACGTGGTGGCTACTTCTGCCAAAACAAACAACAACATCTACAGATTCTGCTTATGCTCTATGAAATAGCCTGATGTTATTTCAGGTCCCACAAAAGACAGACGTGTGTCTCTTCTCAGAGTCCAGACCTAGGGACTAGCGGATAAGCTCATTCTGTGGTATAATTATTGCATTCCAGAGAGCGAGGGAAACCAGCCTTAAGCCTATTATTAGCCATATGGAGAGTGCTACAGGCCTGGCTGGGTAGAGAGGGAAATGTGTCGCTGGATGGGCGCCAAATCCTCGAGGAGATAGCAAGAGAAATTCCTTGCTTTTAATTAAGAATTTAATACTGAGACTGCTATTAGTGATTAGTGTGTAATTAAAAGCTCTAGCAGTGTTTCACATACACGTTTAATTAGATTTAATTAGAAAACTTGCAGAGAAAGATGTATATTATGGGTGTTTCCATGTGGAGGTATTATATTGTGTGAAGGCATCAAACTGAAGCTGATGTTTCTAACCCAGTCTGTAGAATGGAGGGCATTGACCTTTAGGCCTACGTACAAACATCTGGCCAACACACTGGTCTACATGATACATCTAATGGGAATGTTGCGGAACATGTAACCGTTCTATATATGTTGCTTAGTGACAAGGGATTGAACACACATACTTGGAGGTGAGACTCAATAGAAGCATTTTATCCTGTCACCACTATCATACTCTTTAAAATGGCTCTCTGAGAAAAAAAAAACAGACAAAGGGTCCACTTAGCGACGTAGGCAGACACTAGAAAGCAGCCGCACACACAAACACGTCACCTTGTTAACGGAGCCGCACGTGCACGCACTGCAGATGCACCGACACACATTCTCCATGCATCTTCTAACGCCGACTCACAACTGAAATTTCACCACAGCCTCGATGCAGCTATATCCACATAATGAGCTCCAAGCAGCCAATGACAACAGCCATCCTCCACATACGTAAGTATACTTGACACCGCGCGCCGACCTGCGCTGCTCTCAGCTGCGGATCTTTTACTGAGCAGGCGGGAGGGGATGGGAGCCAGAATAATGGCCCGGCACTGATTCATATCAGGCGATTGTCTGTGACGTGGTGTTCAGCCAGAGGCCAAAGGCCATTGCGGCTGTGCTGCCCTTTACAATGTCAATTAGGCCTGGCTAATTTGCAGGCTCTTAGCCTGGCTGCATGGGAGCAAGCCGGAGGCGTCGGAGGTCGCAGGAGATCAGGTTAGTCGGCACAGATTGCAACAAACCATTTGGCGAATGTTCAGGTCTCCACTGCATTTCTCAAGTGGTAAATAATGGGAAAGCCGTCGCACGTCAGTAACACAACGGCGAGGGTTGAAATCACCGCCATCATTATATTCTGGATGAACGAAATGAAGCCGCACAGAATACAGATTAATGTGCGTTGACCTTTTCTTTTTTTGCAATTCTTTATTATTATATTTTTCCAATTTTGCAATTGTTTACTCTTTAAAAATGTGCAAAGCATAATGAGGAAAAAAAACATCACCAGCATCCAGAGCCAGATGTGTCAAGTTTAAATTGCTTGTTTTGCCCAACTCACATCCCAAACCCCAAACATATCCTATTCCCCATACTAACTAGACTGGCTGAAAGTGTGCGCCTCTCTGCTTTTTGTGTGTTGATGGAACACAATGCAGTGGGCTTATGGTGTATGACTGGTGTACCAGTGTGGGTGATTTCTAAAGGTGAAATCTAATGTATAAGTTTGTCTGCCTGTGTGAGTTTGTGTGTCTGTGACTGTGGATGCCCTGGTTTCAACTCCTGCTCCTGCGCTCTCACATTATCATACAGAGCAGACGGAGTGCGTGTGCTGGGTTGTAAACCTCTCCCCCCTCCCCCCTCCGTTTCCTCCCCGCTGAGCTCCCCCCCGTGTAATCTGCAGACTGCACACGTACTCTTGCCTACCTGAGTGGGCGTCTCTCCGTCGATGTACAAGCGCGCGTGTGTGTGTGCACAAGTGTGGCGGAGGGTGAAGGAAGCAGCATGCAGTGCCCACCCCCCCACCCCCCCGTATGAGGTGTATTCTGGAATGCTCGAGTGTTCAGAAAACACATTTCAAAGAGTGCGCTCGCAGACGTGTGCACGCGTGAGCCGACCACGTCTGCAGAAGATGGCAGCCAGACAATCTCTGTGCCTGTGTCCCACTGTGTACAGCTGACAGCAATCACCTGAACTGAAATGAACCAGGCTTATGTAACTTTCCCCCCGTGCCGGCCGTGGCTGGTATTGAAACAAGCCCCGCGCTGTGTTTGGTCGGGTCATCCAAGGAAGCACAAGTCTGCAGACCTGATTAATAACAGTGCGTCATCGTATTTTTGGATTAGCGTAGATAATTTTTTTAAACATCCAAAACATAGGTTCCATCATAATGTCACACTAAAAATACAAAAATATTTTATATTGTTTATTCATGTAACTATGGTTTTGCCTGTTCAAATTGTGCCTGCGCGTTCCCGGGTTCCTGGGTTTTATAAATTTAGTGCAAGAGATTTCTGGATTTGTTTGGAGAGCGGCCCCGGCTGAAGTGTAAAGAAAGTCAACATTATTATGTATCTAGCAATAAATTCACTGCGCCGATATCATATAGATGTGTCTGGATGCCATCGGTGCAGTGGTTCATGCTAACAGAATGCAGCCACACAAACAAATCAGTGCATCTAAATGTGTCATAAGAGGATACTAATGCATCCTGGCATCCAAATACAACTACGAGGAAAAAAGGCAGTCACGGGCTGCAGGGAACGGAAGCCTGATTGGTCTAAATAACCCCCATTGTCTCCCAGAAAATCTCAGTGATTGAATTCCACATGCAGGTTCGTAGCTCTGCCAACACCACCAGGCTCGTATCATAACCTTTTTGTCTCCATTTCTGGCGTGCGTCTCCGCTCAGGGAAAGGCATGTTGAAGATTATAGGCAGGGAAGACGCGCAGGTTCGTGCGACAGGGAAAGGAGAAGAGACGAGAGGAGTGAGTGACTGAGAGGGTGACGGAGAGATGAGGAGGGTGGCGATGGAGTGCGTGTGCTTGGGAGATGAAGACGGAGGGTTAAAGAGTGAAAAATAATGAGAGAGGAGGGAAAAAAGGCTCCCACTCTCTGAGAGATGAATAGGATGATAGTTTGCAGACAGCCTCTTTAATGTGTCAGCGCAAGGACTAGATCCATCCCCCTTTTCTCTAATAAGGTAGAGAATCCCCAAGACACATCCATAGGGAGCTAGTCATTTGTCACAGCCACCTTTCGGCTCGTATTAGCCAGGATTTGCATAGCTACGTTTAGATAAGGGTTTAATAATGTCGTCTGAGCGAGCTGAAATACACCTGTCAGTCCTGGTTCACTGAAAGGTTTCTGTGCTCCACTGAATCGGATTTCTGCGTTTGGAACACGGGCAAAACAGGGCTACCGTTTAATGACTTTTCCTTTTTCCAAATTAGACCCAGAATGAAATACAATTTCTTATCCGCCCTTATCATATCTATGCATAGCTTTCGACTTTTCTGATATTAATAACACACCTGAGACCTGACATTGGCTTTTGTTAGTTAGTGGGGTAAAAACGTTGCGACAACCTTAGTAGTTGCCACCCTTTCTCTTGGGTGCCTCTGACTGAATATTCCGTTTATTATGAGCTGCCTGCTCCACAACTGGAGTTTATTACCTGCCTAAAAAGGGGAAGCCTGCTGCCTGAATGTTTTATACTTTGCTCTGTCCTCACGTAAAACAGCAAGCAAAGGCACAAAATCTGTCAGTAGGACACAACTGAGTCTTTTGTCATCCTAGAATCAGACCAAAATTGGAACCAGCTACAAGGCAAGACCACAAATCACCAAGTTTATGTCCAGACTTACCTTCCAGCCGCTGCCTGCTTCTCTGTAGTAGGGGAAGTTGTCACAGATCCACTGGTAGATCTCACTGAGGGTCATCCGTTTGCGCGGCGAGCCATTGATGGCAAAGGTGATGAGACTGGCGTAGCTGTAGGGTGGTTTACCATCTCTGTGCTGTGCAGCTTCCTCCTGGTCAAGAGTCGTTCCTGGATCCAGATGAACTATTTTCTTGCCAGGCCCTTGCCCATGATGGTGACCGTGGTGGTGGTGGTGTCCGTGGAGGTGGCTGTGGTGGTGTCCGGTGTCGGCCTTCTGGATGGCTGCCCTCATGCTCAGCTGGGGGAGCCAGTCCATTGAGGTCAGGCTACTCTCCAGCTCAGAGGTCATGGTGCTTGGAAGTCGAGGGGTCAAAAGGGAAAGTTGAGAGGCTCAGTGACGTGGCGTATGCAGGATCTCCTGTTGGCTCACTGTGCTGTGCAGCAGCCTTGGCTCAAGTCTGGAAGAGCAGGAGGTTTGTTTACTATGCCTATTCATCTACTTCAGCGGGAGCAGAAAGCACATTTGGCACAGACACACAGATGTTAACTTGCACATTGTTTTCCAGACACAGTGTAGTTTTACAGAATAGAAAAGTAAATATTGTGGCATCTTCGTCGCTTGGTCTTTAACATGGCACATAATATGATCTACAATCTGAGTTACGGATAAAAAGACAGTGTAAAATGGTCCTGTTTTACTCCATTAATCACGCAGTGGAAGATAAATGCTATTGGGGACTAGGTAGGAATTCGGTGTCTTACTCTTCCCATTCCTTTCCATCTCTCTTTGGGCCAAAGCATCTGGACAAGTCACTGACGTGAAACGTAGAGTCCTTCCCTCGTGCATATTCACAAGTTCTTCATTAAGCCACTGCACGGGCCGCTGCTGCAACACACAAACACAAAACCACACAAGACGGTAAGCTTGCACTGTCAGACTGCCTTCATAAGATATTAATATCGCACAACTGCTCGACTGGCCTCGGCATCTATCCAGTGCGATTAAAAGTCCTCTCTTTCTCTCTCAGTGTTCTGTTTGTATCTAGACTGCCTCTCAGTCCTGTTCCCTCCGAAGTGGAAATGGCAATTGGATCTGCAGAGTGACTAAAAGCTGGGGAATTGTTTTCACAAGTGCCTGCCAAATGGGGGGAACAGCGCGGGAGGAATTCCAACCCTCTAGAGGAGCTGGAAGACTCGTCCCCTTTCCCTCCCCGTGTAAACCCCCCCACACCGTGTTCCTGTTCTCTGACTCTCGACGTGCCTCACTCTCCTGTCAACTCCACGTCCACCCCCCTACGGATTGCCATCCCCGCCATCAGAGCTCCATCTCAGACGGGCGCAAACAATGAAAAAAAAAACCTCAAGGAACCTAAAGATTATAAATTGGTAGCTATTTTTAGAAGGGTGGCTCAGCTTAAAAATGTGTCCTGTGCAAGAAGTGTAGGGACTTTTTTTCCTGTAGACTGTATAGTTATAACACGATTCAAGGCGAAACAAAGACAAAAGACGCGCGAGAGAAATTATTAATTGTTCTGTACTTTTGTCACAATGTCACATAACTCATGACTTAAGTGAAGATGTTGCAGCCATACCACGTTCTGACTGAACAAAGACGAACGGTTTGTTTGGAGCCTGGTGCCTCCAGAGGAAAAACATGCTACACTGCAAGAAAGGTATATGAATGTGCTCCGTTGAAGTGCTAGCAGAGTGGGGGATAAGGTTGGATTCCTGAGGACACAGAAATCTACATCTACATCTTCATCCACCGTCTCATGCAGTGACCTTCAAATGTCCTTGAGCAACAAAGAGCCTTCTGGCCCACGCATTTTCCATTCATGCTCATTGTATATAGGTGGGAGAACATCAATGAGTCTGCTTACCAAGAGGAACACAACCCCCCTCCACACATCTCTCCTTCCACCAACTCCCCTAGAGAGTCCGATATAACAGGATAAAAAAAAATGAAAAGGAGAAACACTGCTATCGCAAAATCCTTGTTTAATTACAAGTAGAAAAAAATGATTTTAAAAGAGCAGACTCCACAAGCCAAACAAGGTCCTGCCACTGTGGGAGAAACCACTGCACCCTCTCCCCGCCAAATCCCAGGAAGCCATCTTAATTAGTGCACCTTTTTCTGAAGGTAGCATTACTGGTTGTAGTGGTGGTGGGGAGGGGGTTGGGGATGGGGGTGGTGACACGCAAGACACAAAGCAACAAATACTTATTTCTCCCTCATTAAAAAGGAGGCGCAGGCTGCAAATCAGGCCCCGACCTGCTGTGCTGCCACGGCTGTTTCTGCTGAGAAGTTTGGGTGCGTGGGGGTGGCTGCATGGCGGCACGGTGAAGCTTTGCACCACTAGCCTGGTGAGCCATTGGGATGATGAGTAATAGAAGAGAGCAAAGAAAGAAGAGGTGGGGCTTGACTTCGCTTGTGGGGAGAGAGGGGCCCTGCTGGGCGGGTACACGCAACCAATTACCCAGTCGACTCAGTCAACTGGTCCCACAGTGACTGGTCCAACCCCAGCACTTTGTCTTTTGTTTCTGAGCTCTGCTGTGTTTCACATCAGGCTCAGAGGGCTGCGTGGTGCCAGGGAAAAAAAACCTGATGACTGCAGAGTAGACAGCTTGCAGTATATCTCTTCTCATCTTATGACTAGCAGTTTTCTATAGAAATGCATTGTGCCGTATGCATAGATACCTGAGTGTTTTGCCACAAAGGCTGCTTATTCATGCACTGTACATCACCTTGAAAGTTTTCTTTCATAGAAACGTCTGTCAAATGCTGTGGTTTTTCTATCTGTAATTGTGGACTCAATCTTCCAAACTCCACGGTGGTTTTTAAATTTAAAATAAATAATGTCCATTTTTTATAACTGTGTTCTACACATTGTTATATCATGACGATAAATAAAACGTATTATTCAAACAGCACAATCCAATAAATTGAACTCGTCAGAGACTGTTCCTAAATTAGGATTTCTTTGTTGCACCGCAGGGGAATTGTAATGCAATTATTAGGGACTAGGAACCAACCAACACAACCAACAGTCAAGATTTACCTCTGCATCGCATATTGGACTAATCTGAGACCTGCAGTTGAATAGGAAATAAGGGTAAGTAAAACAGGCTGACTGCCTATTTTTTAGAAATAGACATTTGGCTAATATAAGTGGGTATCAAAATGGTGGACGCCCAGGATTTGGCTGTTGAGGAACAGGAAATGTTTTTGTCCTTCAAAGAATCTTAAATACATCAGTCTTGTGACTGTGCGCACAACGTTCCCAACTGGGGACATTGTACCTTTAAACGAGTTGAGGGTGTGCGCGTGTGATTGGACGTATTCACCCATTAGACTTTGTAGCTGTGATGCACACACTCAGCTGTGTGCATCACTAACAACCAACAGTCCCCCGCTGCTAGCAGGCTTTTAGACTGAGAGAGGGGCTTTACAGTTCTGCATTTTAATAGAGAACTTCGAATGGAAAGACGGGGGATGGGTGAGAGACGGGGGGGTGGGGGAGCTGGGGAGCCAAAAGGAAAAAGGCATCAAAATATTTTCAGAGGAAAATGAAGCAATGACAAAATACCCACCCGCAGTGTGCTGAGCAGAGGGGGTTTCTGGGAGGGCTGCATTGGCAAGGGTAAGGCTAATGTGTCAAAAGAAAGTCTGCAGGCAGACTGAGTGCTGTCATGACTAGAAGTGTGAGCCGTTCAAAAGGAAGGAGGAAAAGGTCCAAAAAGCAGCATTGAATGTCTTAATTACTTTCTGCTTCAGTGCCAGACAACATGCTGCTGAAAAGGTTCAATTATAAGACATCAAGGCAAATCAGCTGGCCTTATGGAGGCTGCCTGCTCATCTCTCAATGGAGCTGGGTTAAGCAATTATCGCTTGATAGCGTCGGCTTATTTTAAAAGAAGACCTGGAGAGACATCGATGTAATGTAGCATTTCAAAGGGAAACACATTTTGTGGACTATAGGCGAAGGGTCAGGCAAACTATTTCCTGAAAGGAATGACAAGGAGAGTAATAAAAAGAGCGGACAACAATTTTTTTTTGTGACAGAACAACACTTTCTTCAGAGGCTTATGAAAACTGCTGGCCTGTCTGTGCCAGCGAAGTCAATCCGGTGACATCTCAACTGAAACAAAATACACCGATTCGGAAACTTTTCCTCAGGTCGGAGAGAAAATCTAATTGAAGGAAGACAAGAAAATCAGTGGGTTCCACTAAATCCCAGAGGGCCTAGAATAAAATATTAACTCACCTAGCCCACACAGAGTGTAACACCTGAAAACATCTGCCAAGGAAGAGGGAGTTAGCAACCCAGAAGACTTGCCACTGTCGACAAGGAAAGAGCGAACGCGATTCCAGATTCCGACAACGGCAAAGTTAAAAAGGCATATTTTGTCATAAATAAAACATCGGAGTGCGGCATTTCGGCAAACTCCCCCAACAAAAGGTCCCAAGAGAGACGGGATGCTGTTTGTGAACTCACACTTCGCACAGTAAAGGGGGTTATAGCACTGCGCCACCACGAATCAAACTACATCCCCACATCCAGCACTATTCAGCAAGGACTAGTCCTCTTTAAAAATTCATTAATTTACAGCAAAAATAGATTAAAGCGCCCAACTGCACCAACCTAAAAAGTTTGGCTTGTGAACAGCATTAATAATGGAAGTGAGCATCCAAAACCTAGAGGCCCCGGCTCGGAGGCATGACTTAGGTTTTGTTGCACTTTATAATGGAGAGTAATTTACATTTTTTAGAAGTCTTACAGCTTTTTGATGCTTGTTTATAATTACATTGTTTTACATGCAAATTGACCAACAATTGTTGCTCATTAAAAATAACCGGTAGAGAGCAACAACACAACACAGCTTGTGTAAGCAGGTTCACGATGGGAGCTCTGCACTCAACTCTTGTCGCTGGCAGCACCGCCACTGAGTTCAATTCAAATGATGGCCTTTCCAAGTGATCCCCCCCCCCCCCCCCCCCCCCCCCCCCCATCTTATCATCTTACATCTTTCCATTTCAAACCAAAGCTGTACTTTCCAAACAGAATCAAAGGGGATTTTGACAAGATAAAAGGATTTGCTGCATTTGAATTCTAATGAAGTCCTCTTTCCTGGGGATGAGACAAAAGTCACAGTGGCTGGGAGCCCTCGGAGAACTTAAAGGTACTTAAAAAGAGGCAAGCGGCTCTAATGTGTTTATTTTTTCCCACCTTCTGCGCCTACTGTTAGAGGTGTTCGCAGTGCTACGGAACACATAGGCACTGTAAGTCAGAAGGAGGAGCTGATGAACAGCAGATGGTTGATGGAGGTTTTCAGAGCAGAGCCAATCACCAGGGAATTGCTTGAGGTATCGGGTCATTTAAATAATCACTGTCTATGTGATGATTTGAACAGCTGATTATGGATATGGCATGAGGTAATTGAAATGACCCAAAGACCTAATAATGTTGTAGTGGCCTGATAACTGCAGAGGCAGATTAGATAGAAGGTAAGGAGACCTCCTCCTCCTCCACCTCCCGTCTTAATTGCTACCGCAAAGCAACCTTTGTGCAAAGCAGTTCACCAACAAGTGCTAATGTGATCATGATAGTAAAAGAGGCCTCAGTACATACAACCACAACACCTGGCTATTGGCAGTTGTTAAAAGCGTATGCTTCTTTGCAATATTGATTTTTGTTTTGACAAATCTTCCCAAGGTTAACCAGTGATTTTGTATAAGAGAAAACATGAGCCATTAGTCTGTGTACAGGGGTCAGCGCAACCAAATGTTGTGTGCCCAGCATGTCCAAAAGATTGCTTTTTACTTACGAGCCGCAAAACAGACATTTGAATGACACACGCCTGCATGAATCATGCTGGGATTTTCAATAAAATGAACTCAGTGTGATCACCGCAGACACACATAGACGCTAGGATTGCGTTTCTGCGTATACATCAACACGGATGCAAAACTAAACTAACAACTGTATGTTTTGTTCCCAAAACAAACTGCTACACCAAACACTTTTTTTCTTAGAATTTGTGACGAGCTACTAAGCGTCTTAATTCCGGCATCATCATTTTAATTGGTTGGCAAATCATCCTTGACAGGCACAAAAAGGACAGACTGGCTGCCCAACATTACTTTTGAAGTCGCGCAGAAAAGAGTACATTAAAAGTTAGTAATGAATATGCCACATAAAATCAAATAAAATCTTGACAGCCATAAATGATTCACATACTGGTATGCGGGGCTAATCTTTATCAAAGAAACTGGAACACATGTCGTGCAGCCACAAATAACCCTCAGTTCAACTTTCAAAAAGTCACTGGCGCACTCATTTCTTGGCATCGCATTTGCTGACATTGGCATTAATTACAACGACCTTTGCGATGGTAAAAACACAAATCAGCAAAACATTAGGAGAGTTCCTTCTCTTCGCGTTCCACGCGGCCCTGCGTAACGATTTAATGAGGCATTTAGGGGTCTCTGAGTGTTCTACCGAGAAAGTCTACAATGGCAATCAGCAGTTGAGTGTGGCAGCTGTTCGGCAATTAAAAAGCCAAATTACCCTCAATCAACAGCATTTACAAGCGCAAGTAAATCTCAGAGCAAATAATGATGAGAGAAATCTGCTCAGACAGCTCTCATCTTGATAGGAATTAGAGGTGCATCCAAATCAGGGGGCAGGATACTCTCTCAAACACTTTCCCAGCCCGTCGTACGCAAACACACACCAACGACTCCTCTTGACTGAGTGTTTTTGGGGAGGGATGTAATTGTAAAGTGTGCAGTGGCTCCCCACGCTGCAGGGCCATGAAAGAGAAGGAAATCGTTTCATGGTAACTGCAGTGAGAGACCACACTGATCCATCTGAAATACAATCCACAGTCCCCAAGAATTACTGCACCGTCAACACACTTGACTCATACTGGGAAGCAGCGAGTCAGAGTGGCCAGCATGTGGACTGCTATTTCCTCTCCCTGCACGGATGTTAAAACATTTGACCTGGTTTTAGATTGTTCATCCTTAAATGTCGCTGTATGTACATGAAGCGTGTGTTAATGTCAGCTCTGTAAACTTAATTACACACACACACACACACATATATGTATATATGGATAAACAGATAGATAGCAATAAGAAATACAGGGCATCCATATGGAAAATACACGTAAAACACATACGCATAAAAACAACCCAAAAGTATATAGAAACACACATCATGCAGACAGAAAATATACATATAAACAAAAAATAAAGTTGACACCATGTATTGTGTATGGAGGGACACGTTGGCTTGTATGCTGTGAGGCAAAGTTGGTCAAGTCCACTAATCCCCCCCCACACACACACACACACACACACACAAAACAAATGGTTTCTAATTTTCCCTTTTCCCTTCCAAACTATAAAAACTAATTTTGTTTGCGACTGCTTCCTGCTTCATAAAATCCTCTGCCCACAGTCACACATCAACGCTGCTGTCACCATCACTGGAGAAGAAGTGGTTTCAGCTGTGCACCAGCGCTGTCCTCGCGCACATCACCACCGCGCGGACAACTGCTTCATTAAAACACCACTTCCCACACACAGCCGGACACTGTCTCCGCGCGACACTATAACAACACACCTCAACTTGTTATTATGGAAGTTGACTTTACCTGACCGACATCTGGCATAAAGACAAACGCATGCATATGTTGACAGGCAGTTGAACTTGCCATCGCCTGTAACCACAGGCTTTCTGCGACTATTGTTTACAGGTAAATCATCATTCCATAACAAACCTTCATGACTGACGTGCAAACGCGCCTCTGTGCAGACTACTCACCGTCGTAGATGAACATGAACCGGCTCAGTGTTTTTTTATTTATTTTTTATTTTTTTGTGCACTCTGCTCCAGTAAGCTCCAGACGTCTATCCTGCACTTGGAGAGAAAAAAAAAATTCCCCCCCCGAAGACAAAAGCTGGAGCGGTGGCCGGACGCCGTCACCCCGGCTGCGTGTGCGCGGCGCTGCGCGGCGCAGGCGTCAAACTGACCGCTGCTGTGGCGGTCACTCGACAGTGATGACGGGCGGACTCGAGCCGCTGTACGCGTCTGCGCTGAGCGACGCGGCGGCGGCGAACCCGGCTCTCTGTGCTCCGCTCGCCTGCTACGCCACCGGAACTACTTCCAACGCCAGCCGGAGCACGTTGAAGATAAATTCATGCACCACAATAGGAAAAATGAAATCACATCCATTTAACTAGTTCCCACATTCATTGTGGATGGCACTTACCTTGGACATCCCATAGGCCCATACAATGCCAGAGAGGTATAATAATAATAATAATAATAATAATAATAATAATAATAATAATAATAATAATAATAATAATAATAACAATAATAACAATAACAATAATAATAATGATAGTATTCTGTCATGTGTTAGGTATATATACCTGAGGTTATGTTGGACCCTAAACACTATTTATATAATGTTATGCATGGCACTAACTTTTATTTTGGTTCATACATTTCTATAGGCTTTCAATAATCCTGCTGTGTGCACAAAACCCAAAGTGCAATGAAATGTTTGCTGCAAAACAGTTGCATATAGTGGCATCTAGTATGCTACAATTTGTGACACCACCTGTGTGTAGAATATCTGTTATGCAGTATGTTGGTAGTGTGTGGTATGAATGTGGAGGGAAGCCTGTGGTAAAGGTACAGTACACCTACATGTGCAGGACGTTGGGACAGGGGTACCTTGCTTGTTTTGCAGCCTAAGTACCTGTAAGGTTATGAAGTAATGAATGTGGATTTGAAGTTACATGTCATAGCTCTTTCTGAGAAAAAGAAGAAGGAAAAAAAAGAGAAGAAGCACAAAGCTAAAGCCATAATCCCATTGCAATGGTTGTAATTTGCGTGTATCCAGAGGAGATGACAGCAAGGATTCGCACAATAAAACAAGTTAGAATGTGGAGACATAGTTGTCTTATTCAAATAAACAAGCCATGTTTTGCCAAACTGCTGCCAAGATCGTTTCAGTCCTGGCAAATGAAAAAAGTGGATATTCAGCTTGATTGCAAACAGCAGTACTGTTTTTGGCCACAAGCCTTACAGTTATGAAACCCACACAGCCCATCTCCATTTAAAAATGTGTTTTACTTGCGTCACTTGTATACTCCAGTGTCACTGAAAAACAGTATGCCAACATAATGTGACACAATGTCTTTGTTTTGTATTTGTTTTGTTTTAGATATTTATATACCAAGAATTTCTCACTGAGACGGTCCAATTTTATTGAGGTAATTTATTTTTTGTAAAAGAAAAAAACCACAACAGTCAAAAAGTATTATTTCAAGCCCTGTGTTTTCTGGATCTTCTTTCTTGTAATGTAATTTCTCCACAACATTAAGTCACATTTAGAACTAATTGTGTGTGTTTGTCTGTGAGCCTGGTCACATGACCGTTCCCACATTAGTGCTCGGCTTAGAAACAACTCAGTGCTGCACTCATCTGGATGATGTGAGTGCATGCAGTGGTTAATGAACGAGGTTAAATATAAATGTGTCTTTTAAGCAGTAGAATAAAAGTGAATCGATGAATATGTTATATATTTTGTACTTTGGCTAAAAGAGAGCAAAAGACTGTAATGCTGAGAATTTGTTTGAAAAAAAAGTAGGGCTCTCTTTTCTCTTATTTCTAAAAATGATACAACAACACATAATATAAATGGATCAATTCGTTTCCATGTTGCAGATATGGATGTAGGGGGAAGAAAATAAAAAAAACAATAAATATGTGATTATGTATCTTGGAATTTCTTCTACGTGTGTTGTATTCTGACATTCAACCACCAGAGGGCTCTCCAGCCTAAGACAATATGTTTCCACATTTTAAAAGCCCATAACACTAACTTGTATGTGCGCTTACCTAAGATTTTCCATTATTTAATCAAATCGTTTTCAACGTTGGCAGCTGTGAAAACACTGTGGGTGGTTCAGGTCACTGCGTGAGTTCCCGTGTGTTTCGATTTTGTGTGTTCCCCGGTGAGCAGCCTCGTCCTCACCGCCAGCAACAATGAGCTGTTTGTTCACCTCGTGGTTTCACTGCGAGCAGCTGTTCAGCCCTCTTCAGTCATACTGTAGTGTAATCGTGACGCTCGCACATTGGGATCTGTCGCTATGTTGCAAGGCTCAGGTTAAAGTTGTGAGAGCAGCATCGGGTTCAAACGTCAGCAGCCTCCGCTTGTGGCAACATCGCTGGAGGTGAATCGTGCAGCAGGAAACGCCTTTGCTAATTGCGGCATGAGACGCATGCATCATGCCTACAAGCAAAACAGGATCTGACCGATTCAATCCTGTTGCTCGGATTTCTCCGAGGTTGCACAGCGTCATGAGTTCGTAGAAGAAGAAAGAGAAAAAAAAACCCACCCTTCCAGCTATATGGGCTATATTGTGTAATATTTTGTATCAATATTATTAGTTATCGATGATGATATGCTGTTTTACAGTTTCTGTCGACTATGCTCCATCGTGAACCGTGATAAAATACACGAATAAACGACGACATGACAGGACACGATGGATTATATTGGTGTGCATTAATCCGTATAAGCGTTTAACGGGAAACGCTAACGTGCGGGGGTTCTCAGAACTGCACATGCGCAGATGTTCCATCTGCTAAGAATACGTAAAGCGAAGCTTAAGGTCGTAGCCGACTTTGAGGCGTTTGTGTTTACTTTGCGGTCTGTCGCATGCCCTTTGATGTACAGTTCCGCCTCGACGCTATTTCGCTCCGTCACATGGTCCTAACAACACAAAGTGAAACATCAGCTGTAAATGATATGTAAATGTTAGGTATACAGACTTAACCTAACTACACAACTTTAGGCAGGCAGACCGACAAGTAGATAGATCAACACATCCCAGAATGCTTTTGAGCTCTAAATCTTTATTATAACGCCCAGGTCTGTAATTATAATCCACATTGATTCACAAATAGCAACATTGAAGTATGTCAAATTAGATATCATGAGTTTTCTGATCATCTTTCATCAAAGCGCGATGATTTTAAGTATAAGTTCTGTTCAGCATTGGCAATTTTTGTACACATTTTTGTACATGTGAGTTATGAAAGTAATGAAAAATGCCACTGATGATAATAACAATGTTACTGCTGCCCCGTGTTGACAGTCACTCAGTCGCTTATTCGCGGGCACCGACAGAGAGGAGGGAAAGAGAAGTGGGTCATTCGCATAATTTCCCTTCATTATCACATGGCAGCAGCCCCTTCCTCCCACGGAGCTGGGCTGTCCCCGGATGACATTATATGAGCAGCTACGTTGTTCTCAAAAGAAACCACTCTGTCTTTACAAAGGAGACTCGGCGGAAGAAAAGACACGGACATATGGTTCTGAGTTCGATTTTTTTTTTTCTCCTTCCCCCCCCCCCCCCCCCCTCCATATTTCCTGCCACTTCAGCATGGAGACAGCGCTGTCGGTATTCGCCAAACCTCCTTGCACCGTCTGGTCTGAACCGGTTCGGAAAGTGCGCGGTCTCGCGCGCACTGCAGGGCTGACTCCACGCACAGATTCACGCCGCGCTCCGCGCGCCCTCAAGCAGGCCCCGCCCCCTTTTTTTCCGGTTAGACCTCGCCCATTGGTTACAGCGACCGCGACTCGCCCACATCTTCCGCGTGCTGTTTGGGTAAGGACGCCGTTTGTGAGTCGCGATTGGCTCGCTCGCGTCCAAGCGCTTTATTTTGGGGGCAGGCCCCGTTTGTCGCGCACGGGCACGCGGAGAAGTGGAGTTGTAAACGAAGCGTGTGCACTTTTCAGCACCAATACCTCGTGGATAGCGGCCAAACGCAGAATAAATCGTGGTCGCCGCGTATAAGTTACGTTTCTTGTCGTAAACCGACGACTCTGCAGTTTGCTGCGCCGAACAACCGCCGACCCCACGGGGAAACTTCACCGGTAGTTTGGAGTCGACAACAGGAACATCTCTAGCGGCACAGCTTGAGCTTTGTCTGCTCCGGCGGGCGAATTGAGCCGAAAGCTGTATCTCGCTTGCCAGAGGCCAGGATAGAGCTAATTTTTATGCTAGTTTCGGTCGTGTTTTCTCGGACTGGCTTCGTCTGGCTGTAACCGGGAGGACTAAATGGCTGCAGATGACGGAAAGCAAAGGTGATAAATAGTATATATATATATTTTATTTTCATACTAGCCGGTTCGGCCCGGACAGCGGTTGTGTCGTGGTCCTGTTTTTAGCCACCCCACAGCCTGCTCGCACAGCTAGCCTCCGAGGTCTCCATTGTGTGAGCATCTCTTGTGCTATTCCGCTGCCGCCCGGCCCCCGGATCCCGCGCTACCACCACACACCTGCCCCTCCCACGCCTAATACTGTGTGCTTCTAGCCGATTTCTTTTGTTACTTTTTGAGTCTACGCATCCAAAATGTGCTCCCGGGTTTGGTTCGTGACCGACCGGCGCATTAGCCAGGAGTACCCACAAGTTCAGATCCTCCGGGCTCTGAAGGAGCGCTGCACCGAGGAAGATGTTGAATTCCGCTCCCTGCTCATGGATCAGATCGTGCTAACGATCACCGAGGGACAACTGGGTAAGTGTGAGCCAGCGAATCAAACCGATCAGTGTCCTTGGTCTGGTCTGTGAAAGTTACCGATGCTTTGTAACTTGCCTCGTTTTAAGATCAACAGCGCTGGCGGACCGTCATTGTTTGGGGGCTGCACACACGTAGGAGGGGAGGGTTAGCCTGGTCTGCTTGCTAGCAAGGGAGCAAATTGTGCCGTGACCGCCTAACCCACTTTCCAGCTAGATTGCCTCCAGACTGAGGGGGGCGATCATACGTGGTCACATTCGGCTGAGTACGTTGCAGCCGCAGAAACGGATGATAAGATTTGTTCGAGGCAGTAGGAGAATACTTTAAGTACACTTAAGCCTGGCTGTCACGTTACAAGTAAAACAGGACTGAAGGGATGTATTTTGTCTACAGATTACGTCTCTCGAAGGACGACGCTTTTGGTTTTCTTACGTTAGCTCACATGTTTGTGTGGGGGATTTTCACGTGGTCAGACCTGGCAACCACACGCATTTGCACTGGAATTAGGCCTGAGAATAACGTCACGCGAATGCACACAACACGTACACGGGATTTAAATATTACCTTATGTGTCCTTTTGGGTTGTAATGACACATATTGAGTCAGTGTTATTGTTTCACCTTTGTCCAGACCACACTTTTTTGTGTTTTACTATTACAACATTTCACAGCATTCACATTATTGGCCCCCAAGGCCTTGATAAAGTGATGGTAGAAGTAGGAAGACTCAAGAAACAGACACACATGGAATTTGTCAGGGCCGTGCGAAGTGGGGCTGTGTCACTGGACGAGAAGAGCACAAGTCTCAGTTAAAATCAGTGTTGACTGGCGTTAATACAGGGCGACTAGTTGGCAGAAGATGTGGTGGTCCTATTGTACCAGGACAGCATGTCTTTTGGAGACCACATGTTGTTGCTTCACACTGATGCCACTTCCCCATTACATTGCTGTTTACCCAACATGGCAATTTAAATGCCATCAATGAAAAGTTAAAGCAAAAGACAAGGCACTTAGTAAATCACCCATTGTTTATTGCACATATCTTTGTTAATCTATTGAATAAAACAAAATTCTAGATTTTTTGGCTGTTATGTCAAATTCCAAATTTCAAATTCCAAACTCCACCATATGAAAATCACATTAAATCAGTTCCTGCCACGGCTAAATAATCTAAGATCTAGACTGATCAGTTGATAACACAAACTGTGAAATGTACAAATCTTGTAGACACTTTGAAAAGGCGAGCATATTGTCCAACACAGAGAGTTAGAGAGAGAGCTGTCTAGAGCAAGGCAATAAGCGTGCCCTGTAATCCACGCTGGCCCCAAATTGCACGTACAGTAAACGTCTTCTGAGCCTTGTCTTGACATCACAGATTAACAGCCAATGGACAGACTGTCCACACAAAACGCAGGACGCTGCAGAGTGCCCGCTCTCTGGCAAGGGTCACAAGGTGCACACTGACCCTGTACATTAAGCATTTATCTAGATATGAATTACCTACAATTTATTTAAATGTAGACTACAGACACTCTTGATTTGAAAGATAATCTCCAAATTTACTGTACTGTATGACCGTGCCTATTTCCTTTTAAAATGGATTTGATCTTATCTAATCTTATTTTTCTACGAAGCAGAATTAGAATTAGAATCATTGTGTATTAGTATAGTAATACAAGATTATCATATGAAGTCGACGTGGCTTTTACGGAGTTGCATTCGTTTTCGTCTTGCCCTCAAAAATATTTGCAAAGCAAAACCAACAGAGGCATAACCACTAATGATTGAACGCCGGCTTTATCGCAGCCAAAGTTTTTTTTATATAAAGGCTTTAGAAAGGCAAGGAAGAAGCATAAAGCTGCCATAGAATGAAGTCCAGCCCCAACATGCCTCACTGTGTGCTAACAACGTCAAATACCTATAGCACTGGTACGCAACCTCCAGAGTCCAGACAGTGATAAGATTTACAACAATATTGAACTGGAGGTCCACTGAAAGCTCAATAGCTAAACGTCAGTCGCATAAAAGCACCAAAGGAAATTTTAGCTGACCTAAAGGATATTGAGAAGGAGATTGTGGCCAAGGAAAACAAGCTCAGATTTATGAAGCTTCTTTCGTGTGTACTTACAACTCTGTTTAGTAAAACCTGATTGTTGAATTTTTAAAATTTATTTTTACCTCGCAAAAATCCTTGTGTCATAACTTGCATTCACAGTGGTTTCATAAAGTTGTCGAGTTAAACCATTGAAATGTTTTCTTGTACAGATGGTACTTGTTTTATTGTAGGTCAGGATGCAGTCACAATTCTAAAACTGATAACACATTTATGGCTTACTGGCTTACTTTTTCAAAAGCTTCTCCTGCTGCTGGCTGCTTTGTGTGTAGACAAGTCAGGTTGAGGTCCATGTTTCCCGCTGAAGTTAATGGGTTCAGTCTGTTCTCAGGAGGAGAGGTGATTTCAGACATGTGCACATAGCACTGTTAGGTTTTAATGACCAATGATGAGCCTTCACATTAAACAGCCGCATGGAGGCATTTTACATCCCATGACTTGTGCTGCGAGATGTTACTACAAAGAATGGATTTGAATTGATGTCACAATCCTTTGTGATCATTGCACATTGCAGTGGCCACACTTTTATGGCCAACTTGATAAACCTAACACTGCTGTGGCATTGCTGCAGGCTCCGTATTTAAATGTATTCCGAGGCATGTGAGTGTGTGTCAGGATATGTGGTGTTTACATACTGTGTTTTTAATGCGAATCATTGACTATGTAATTGAACAGGTGAATAAGGAACCCAGCCAGTTTCTGTTAACCTGCAGGATCTCATTTGCAGGTTGTCACATGCTGCTGGGAAGCTGAATATTTGCATTTTATTGGTTTGGCCATAGAGACGTACAGTACTTACTATTTCCTGTAGATACAAGAGAAGCCTGCGCTGTGTTTATATACAGTATTACTGCACATAGGCATAATTTTTACACACTGGGGGAACCATATTAGCCAAGTTGAAAGGTTTCCTTTGAAGATGACAGTGTACTTGTAATGTGGCTATAATGCTTTAATGTGAGACACTTTCCTTTGGGGTCCAGAGCGATTTACTGACACCCAATCAGCAGAATCCTAGGTTCTCGTCGTTGTCAAGCTTAATACTAGGAAGGCTGTAGAACAGTAGTGGCAATCGACGTAATTGATGAACGTGAAATTTGGATAAATAAAACCGGAACGTGAAAATTGGATAAATAAAATTGGATTGAACAAACACTGCCGCTACACATGCAATTTTATGCTGTATATCCCAGACCAGGCAACATGAATAGTTCTGTTGACTCGGTTGTGACATAAATATTTTAAGCAACACGAAAGTTCACTCACACTGAAAAACATCTGATAACACCTGTCATGCATTTTTTTGGATCTACTAGTCACTACTGCTTGTGGGTGCAAAAAATTTTCCAACCTAGCATAACTTCAAAAATATAAAACAAACGTAACAAGTCTGCTAGTAAACCACGCACTTACATATTTATTCCCTGTAACCAAAGTGGTAATAAAAATCATTTATCATACATATTGATGGCAACATTTATTCATTACACACAATACACAGTAATGTACAGTAGTTTATTGGAGAAATGTTATGTTTTGTTACATTGATTGATTACTACAGCACTGTAAATGAAGAAACTGATGTTCACCACTGTTGAGTGATTAAAAAAACACATTCATTGTTGAGAACTTTTATCAATTCACAAAACACCAGGGTGTCATCAAATGGAATGTGTACACAGCAGTGCCGAAGTAGCTTCCAGCCCTCAACCAGACATAAATAACAGTAAATTACAGTGAATCAGGTGATTGTTTTTTAGAATTCAATCTAAAGAGATGTCTGTGGCAGCATAACACCCTTATTACGGGTTATTCAGCCTTGCTTTTGCCAAATATTTATCTCATCTGGTTTGATTAGTTCAGTGCCATGGTAGCTAGCAGCTACACAGTCACTGGGGACATGTAGATTAACATGGTCTATGTGCTTCATGATCAGCAGTTTCTACTCAGCCACATGGTAGGTCTACACTATAGGTTTTTGTGTGTTCAATATATCGATGATAGATATATGCAAATATATCTAAACCTAGTACATCAGGCTTTTAGAATTGGTATCTAGGCCCAGATTGTGGCTGTATTTAGCAGTGGTGGGACTGTCCAGCCAAACATTAACACAGCATTGTCTGCCTTGTGACGTTGCGGTGGCATGCATAGGATGCTTGTTAGCTTTGTCATGCAAACTGAAATCGGGACGCCCATGTACAGTTCACTCAGGCATGTCTGATGTCATGGTAATAAAAATGGCATCAATTACAAACAGATGGCATGCACAAAAGGCAGTCCCTGTCCCACCAAAAACCAATTTTGCCTTTCTAATACACAATTTGTTTTAATCTTTTGTATTTTTTTTTCTTTCCCCGATGGTCACATGACGGACAGTGCACATGAACACTTGCACAGATGAATAGGACTGATTCATCTGGCTGCCTCATTGGTCTGTTTGTTTCCCTGGAGATGCGACAAGCACCGTGAACAGTAGACAGTGTCTGTCAAAAGGCATGAGACCACATCCCCTGACACTTCCCACTGTAACAGCACTCTGTGTTTTCAGTGACTGCACAATCAGAGCAGTGTGTGACTGTGGAATAGGGCTGGAGAGACTGTGAATCCTCCTGCTTCTGTACTGACACTGCAAGAAGGAAGAGGATAAAAAGGAGAAGGAGGCGGGCTTCTAACGCCCCACCCAATCTTCCATGTTTAAGCGACATCTCTGACCTTTTTCCGCCTGCTGCCTCTCTCTCCCTCCTCTTTCTACTCAGATTGACCCTAAATCAAGTGTTGATCTGCTCAATCTAGGCCATGCAGGCTTGATACATTATGTATCTGCCAGCACATCGGCTGCTGTGTCTCTGTTGTTATTATGTATGCAGCAGCCATCAAGCTTCTTGTGACCTCTAATGATCTTAGCCAGTGGCGCTGTCACTAATGGGAACCTGCAGGTCCTGAGATGCCTAAATTTCAGCTCATGTTAGAGGTGGAAGGCTGCACCAGTGACTAATGTGTCTCTTTTGTGTACATTGCAGTGTATGTGCATACCCACACGTTGTCACCCACTCTGCTTTTCAAGATGAGCTGTTGAGTCTCATCGCCCGCTCAAATATCTCACAGTGTCTCTGTTTCCCTTTCTCATTCCGGGTGACAAACTAACACCAGTCACCAGGAAAGTGCTGCCAAATCTTTGGCGAAGGCTAGTGAATTTGCCATCTGTGCTCAGATGTACAATATTAAGCCTGCATTCTGCTGGGAGATGGTTGGTGAATGCTGAATTGTTAAACCCAGTGGCAAGAACCTGCAGCATATCTGGAGGAAAAACATTCTGTTAAGTGGTATGCTTTAGGTCTCATCATTAATAATGAGTGCAGATGTGTTATGTACTCTACAATATAATAGCCCACTGATGTGGGCAGACCGGAGAAGGGTCACCACAGTTTAATAATTTAACAGGCACATGAATAATATGGAACAATTTGAGCATGTGTGCTTAAAAATGAGTTCTGCACCCATTGGTATTTAAGCCACCCTATTGTCCTACAAATAGTGTATCGGGTCAGCATATATCACCACGGGGGGGGGGGGGG
>JAFBJQ010000226.1:23312-95383 GCA_016785345.1 Trinectes maculatus | reverse complement strand
CAATGCCTTTAAATAATTGTCGTCAATTGTGGGTTCAAGGAACGCTACAAGCCTTGAGCTGTGTGCTTGCGCCTGGTGCTATAACAGTCGCCACAAGAGGAGTAAACTTTTCCAACAGCACATGATGTATTTCAAAACCTCACCAACGTCATTCCCAGTCTTTCCAGCTACTGTAAATATGACTTTTTTTATATATTAAATGTTATGTCTACAGGTGCAAGTTCAATCAGTGACCTAGAGAATTTCATGTGTAAAGTCCAGGTCCCAAGTTTCTTTGAAACCTTGAATTTAGAACAACGAATTGCAAACAAATGATGGATTTTGTCTCACAGTGGTCATCTGTTTTCCATCCACCCTCCATCCCACAACCGCTCTCACCCTACAGGTTTGCGAGTGAAGCGGGAACCAGTTACTGCCTATCCACAGGTAGTTGTGGTGCGAGTCCCCACGCCCTGGGTGCAGTCAGATAGTGACATCACTGTGTTGCGCCACCTGGAGAAGATGGGCTGTCGGCTGATCAACCGGCCCCAGGCCATACTCAACTGTGTTAACAAATTCTGGACATTTCAGGAGCTGGCCGGCCATGGTGTGCCTCTTCCAGACACCTTCTCCTACGGTAAATAAATATGTCTTGATGTGTTGTGGTAACTGCTGTAACTAAGATGATTGTGGCTGTGCGTCTCCGTGACTCAGTGACTATAATCAGTGAAACAGACAATGAATATGGCATGCACACTACTTTAATAACACATCTGCTTCCCAGTGTGTGAACAGCAAGTGTGGGACTTGAATTGGGTCATCCGTGCCGGTTGACAAACACCGCATGTACTGAACCCATATGCACACCCATGTTGCGTTGTCCTTTTATGAAGGACGACAACACAAACATAGAAACCGCCCAAAGATGTACTATTCAAACAAAACACTGAACCAGAATATGCTGTGTGTTCCAGCTGCATAGTATGTAAGTTCTGTGTATGCAGAAGCAGAATGTCCTGAATTACACTACATTACATTGCGCTGTGAGCTCACTCGCCATACACAGTTGCCACATAATGCACTGTTTTGTGGCATAACTAAAAAATGTATTATAATGGTTTGTATTACCATTAGAAAAATATTTTTAAAAAACATACAGTCAAATACTTACAAGCCATATTTCATATTTCGGGACTCCCTAAAATGCAAAATGCAAAAAAATGCGAAAATGCACAGAATGCAAAACTACCTGTATGCTTGTAAATGTGTAAATGTAACAAGTCAGCTTGTAAACAGAACACACAAGCAATCAGTCAGGCAATCATTACTCAATGCAGTCAATCCAACAATAGAGGGAAAGTCCCATCAACATTTATAGTCACTACCTAATAGCTGTCTCAACCACTAAACCACACAAGTGTAATTTTCACTAGTTCGCTGATACCACTGGTTCATCTGATTGAGCTATATATAGATATAGATATAGAAAGCAAAACAAAGGCAGAGTTGTTTTTTAATAAACAACTCTGTGGTGTTTGTAAAAAGCGGAAAGAGAAAGATAGAGACAGAGACAGAGATCAAGAAAAGGAGAAAGGAGAGGGGTTGTTTGGCCAACATTCCATCAGTCTCTATGCACAGTGGGCCAGGCAATGCATGCAGAGCAGCTGGAGAGCTTATGTAACACCCACCCCCAAAGCCCCACCCCACGCTTCATTATTTTTCAAATAACGTCGCCCCCCACCACCACACCCCCCACCCCCGCTCGTTCGTTCGTGGCCTTAGCAGCCTCTGACGCGATTGGACCCACATTTGGTGTCCACCCTCTCCTCGTCCTCTGCTCACTCAGCCTGAGCCTCACTGGAAACACATGTGAATAGGCGCATCTGGAAAACACCATGTGACAGTGTAGTCCACATACATCTGTCCCCTTGATTAAATGCCAGATAAGGCCAGACATGCAAGGAGGAAGGGAAAAAAGTTTTTGGTTTTTTTCACATTTTTCAATCACCTCTCAATCCAACGCCGAAAAAAAATCCCATCAGCACATCTGTTGCTACGATCTGCTGTTATGAATCAGTGTCATGGTCAGCTGGTTTGCGTTAATGCATTCTTCAGCAACTGCCTTGTTTCAGACCCATGAATAAAGCAGCACAAGGAGGAGCTAAGAATGACACCCATGATCATGTTAGTCTTGTTTTTCTAGCAGTGTTCTACAGTTCCTGTCCAATCCGGTGCTTCAACATATTTTTAAACGTGTTTTTAAATCTGTCCATCTACATGTATGCCATTAATATATAACTGTCACCTCTGCATGGGTGTGTGTTTGTTTGTGTGCGTGTGTGCCTGCATTTTGATTGTGTGCATGGGTATTTCCCAGGAGGGCATGACAACTTCCGTAAGATGATCGACGAAGCCGAGCCACTGGGTTATCCGGTGGTGGTGAAGAATGCCCGAGGCCACAGAGGTATGGTTATTAGTCTTAGTTCTTCAAGGCACCACACCTTAAAAAATCTGAATGCCATAGGTCCTAATGGCTGTTTAGTGCACTCTGACATGAAATTTATTAACAGAGTGTTAAATGATTAGAACTGTGGTGCTGCAACAAACACTAAACCGAGTGCTGTCTTGCACAATAGCTGCCAGGTTAATCATCAGTTTCTAATTTGACCCTAGATTTGTGGTTTTGCCTCATGGGGGACTTGTATGGGAAGTTTTAGCCTTGCCAGTGTTGTGCTTCCATGAGCTTAGCCCCAGTGTCTGCTGACCCATTAGCCCTTTTATTCATAGTTATCGACACTTGACTGGCTCTGCCATTGTGTGAATCAATAACAATAGACGCTGTGCTAACCCAGGCCGCCGTCACAGCACATTGTTATAAAAGCAGCCGTTGGTCAAACCTCAACGTGACCCTTTTTTATGGAGTTCTCTCGTGTTGCTTTCCCCCTTAGCTATTCCCTCAGTCAGCCATGCCAGCCACTTTCCATCTCCACACCTTTATCATGTTACCAATGGATTGCTTTGTTGTATCAATTTAATTGTCAGTTAAACACCATCTACATGTACACAGAACAATCACATGATTTTCCTTGGAGCTGAAACAGGGGTCAGAGGGCTTAACGACCAGGAGACAGAGCCAAGCGGTGCTAATTAAAACAGGCGTCTTCTATCCTCTGTGAGAAGCCATTTCGTAGCTCCAAGACCTTTGTCCTGTCCATTATATGAGAAATGGGAACTGGAACGAGACCTGGTCAGCAAAAGCAGCTACTTGTCAGGAAAGACTTTGAGGAAGTAATCCAGCTTCAGCTAATATTAAACATGTCATACCCTGCGGACCTCCTCTTAATATGCCAGTAGGAGCTAATTCAGTTATGATGGCAGCCTTTAAAATCGAAACCTCTTTTCTTCCCTCTCCCAGGCAAGGCGGTTTTCTTAGCAAGGGACAAACCCCACCTGACAGACCTGTGCCACTTGATCCGCCATGAGACCCCCTACCTATTTCAGGAGTATGTCAAGGAGTCGCATGGCCGAGATGTACGTGTGATCCTGGTGGGCGGCCGCGTCATCGGCTCCATGCTACGCTGCTCGACTGATGGCCGCATGCAGAGCAACTGCTCCCTGGGTAGGCAGAAGCACCGTCAGAAACAGTGGTGACACAGTAATTTGGTTAACTACTGCACATTATGGGACAGAAACCCTGCATTACTGCACTTGCTCCGCTTCCCCATCATCGCCACACTTGAACCATTCGTTCTTTTACAAGATTGAGTTTTCTTCTAACGTGTTTGTGTTCAGATCGTTTTGAATCGATGAGACCTGACAGATCTGAGTCACTGTTTTTAATATTTTGTTTCCAGTCCTGTGGTTAAACAGCAGTGCTGTTTTTACAGAACTGAAAGTAGCCTGGTGAAGGTTTCAGTGTCCCCTCCACAAACTTTTTTTGAAGTAATTTATATTTAAGAAATACCAACAAAGGCTTTTCGCGAAAAAATCCTGTGATGTGTTTTGTGCAAGTGGAGAATAAACTGCACTTATCTGTCCTTTAATTATGACATTAAATATTTCTTTAATCACCATTATTTATTATGATCCCTTGTGATTTATTGAAGAAATTAATCATTTTTTGACTATTTGGATGAAAATAACATTGACAGGTGTGAAGTGAATGAACCACATATTGCAGTGTGGTTCATATTAACCAGTTTCTCTCTCTCCCTCTGTATTGTTAGGTGGTGTAGGTATGATGTGCCCCCTGAGTGAGCAAGGCAAGCAGCTGGCCATAGAGGTTTCTAACATCCTGGGCATGGATGTGTGCGGCATTGACCTCCTGCAGCTCAACGATGGCTCATTTGTGGTCTGTGAGGCCAATGCAAATGTGGGCTTCATTGCTTTCGACCAGGCCTGCGGGATGGATGTGGCGGGTATCGTTGCCGACTTTGCCCTGTCGATGCTTCCTAGTCGCCTCACCCGTAAGATGTCTTTGCTGTCTGTCGTGTCAAGCACCAGTGAGACCAGCAGCGAGCCTGAGGTGTGTGTCGTGCCTGCTGGAGGGGGCTCGCTGCCTGAGGCTGTCTGCAACATGAGCGTGGGTTCAACTTCCAGTGAGAGTGACCCGGAGCTGGTTGAGCCCTCCCAGTCCTTGCCTCGCCAGTCCCCAGCCCCCACCTTGGCCGATCTCCCTGACCTCCCTGATCCAGCCTACCACTTCAACACCCTCCTTGCCAATGAGATCGTTATTGACTGAGTGAGATTCACGCGGCTTCGTGCACATGCAAACACCACAGATACACATCAAAAACATGCATACATATATCTGTATGCACGGCAACTGACATTCCTTAACACATATCAGTCCAAATTTTTTAAGCGTTGGATGTTTAATGCAAAACTAGAACAGAGTGAAACAAAACAGAACAATCAGATACAACATAAACACACACACACAAAAAACAAAAAAAACACGAGCCTTCTCCTGCAAACTCCCCCCAACAAAAGCAAAGATCTGAGGCTGCTCCCCTGATTCTCTTTGCACTTCTATTCCTTAACTACAAACCCTACAATCTTACACTGCAGCACTGTGGTGAGACATGGTACACAAGATAACTGCTAGATGCCTCTTTTAGTATTTGTTTTGAAAAATAAGGATACATATTTATGGGTGGCTGTGGGATTCCCATAAAGGCATGTGTGTGCCATGTTTGAATCCTCACCACATAATAACAGTATTAAGTAAGAGTTTATGTTAAAGTGAAAAGGGGTTGGGGGGCTGAGACTGTCGACAGGTGTGGTTGGTGTGAGGCTTAATGAAGTGGTTTTTCTTTTAAGCGGAACACAATGCAGCCTGTTCCAATGTAGCAATATTTTGCTCCTGTCACCTTCATATAACAGGATGAGCACCATCCTGCAGAAACAGGAGATGGAGGGAGACCATGTCAAACTCACTGCTATTCATAACAAGCGAAATGACAAATGAATCCATTCTTCACTACATGATATGTCAAATGCTGTAAATCCAGCTAAAACAGAATGTAATACACTATGTTTTTTTCAAACCAGCCTAAGACACGGATGCAGATTAATTGATTGTTGTGTGTATTAGAAATCCAATGAAGTCCTTGTGCTCCAACTCTCTGCCTTCAACATTAATGATACAATGTGACTCTAGTCACCCCATATTTACAATCTGTTGAATCCCAATTTTTAATCAAAAATAATAAAAAAGTAGCAGAAGCTGCTACAATGATAGTGAATGAGAGTCAGAATTGTGTGTCATCTGAGTAGTTTTACCACTCACAGGTAAATAAGAATACTATTTAACCAGATTGCAAGTAGCACCAGAACCTCCCTCCTGGGTTCCATCACAGTGCCCATAAAGTATATCCTCTGTTCACTGTAAATGAAGAAGGCTCACGTTAATGTCAGCAAAACTAATCCCAGATATCAAATCCCAGTTCTGTTTTCACATCACTACATTAAAATATAAAAACCAATTTGTGCATTGTCACTCACTCATTTACCTTGATAGCTTCTTTGATTAGCCTTATCAGCGGTTGCAGTCTGCTGCTTTTCAAAATTCACTCGATGTCTTGCACTTTATGATAAACAGATGCATTTTTTTTTGTTCTTGCTTAATGACAAAATTGGGAAACGTGAACCCTGAGTGTGAAACCTGCATCTACACCTGAAAGCAAAATATACCTCAACAACAGTGACTGCTCACTGCCATCGATATTCAGACATACAGTACATATCAGCCAGGATCCCTGTGTTTTTCAGATGGCCCCTGATTTACCAGCCGTTCTCGCTCTTTATGCCTAGAAACGAAAAAGGTAGTTGTGTATTTTTTTATTTTTCATTTTTAGCCTTTTGTAAATATTTAGGTAGGTGGTGAATTCTCATTCAGTGCATGTTAGTATCCAGCGGAAGAAACTGGAATGGTTGAAATATTGCCAATAGAGAAAATTTCATAAGCTATTGTGGACAAACGTATTTGTACAGACCTGAAACATTCAGAGGATGGAATTCAATTGGTGCTAAGATTTCTGGATTTGGTTAGATGTGAATACTTAGTCTTGGGTTGTAGATTTTACGTTTATTGTTTTTGTCTTGTCTTTTTTTTCATTTATACAGAAGTTATAAATCATAAACGACAAAATATGTTGACGCAACGTATTTTTGTTATGGTACACGTAAAAAAATTGAATTTATATTTTTGCAATCTCTTTGGACTGGATGTTACTTTTGCCTTCCTTAGGTAAAAAAAAAACAAAACAATAATAAACGGGGATTTCAGCAGCCAAGAATGAACAGCTTATGGTTTTCTGTTTCTCTTGACTTACCTTCTAAACACCCTCTGAAATAACAACATAAGGCAGGGGTAGTGCTTTGGGGTACTTGTACTCCTTTAAGTATTATTTACAAATCTGATCAAAAGCACAACTGTAAACCAACTGTAAACTGTGCCACATAGTAATCTGCATATTTTTAGGCTTGTAACCCTTTCTGTTGAACACAACTCAGGGAAGCAGCCTGGATCTCACCCTTGACCCCCACTGTCACGACATATCCACCCAAGCTCGACACGTATCAAAAACACAACACAAAGCAGAACAGGCAGACAATACAGACACGCTAACAACAATGGAAAAAAAGGTTGTAAACAACAGTATAAGACGATGTGGTTAACATGCACTTTTTTCCTTGCTCGTTTTATATTGTTCCTTGTTTTCTTCCTAATTTATGGTATTTTTAAAGGAAAAAAAAGTGGCTTGTGTGCACTAATATTGTTTCAATAAAGTGAAACCGCTGTGAATCTTGATTTTATTTTCCATTTATGTGGCCCAGATCTAACTATCCAGTATCTAAATGGGGGCCTGCTTGATGGGGTCAAATGGGAACCAACCAGACAAACAGGGAAAGCAGCATTTCATGAAATCTGCTGTCAAGTGATCACAGTGACTGCACCAAAAGAATGTCGTTTACACTACTGTGATGTTATCTCGAAGCTATATGATCAGTATCTGCCAAACAAACTGTAAATTCTGCTGATGTCAGCTCTCCTGACAGGCAAGGGCCCCAGAGCTTGATCATGAAGTCACATCCCAGCACTCATGCCTATTTGGGTGTCTCCTTATGAAGTCTATGTCATTCCACATTGCGTGCATTAAGTGTAAATCAAACGATCCCACTTCCTTTCAAAGACATTAAAAAACAGCCATAACACTGAGCAAAACACTCACTTTCAGAGTTATTTGAATCTGCCATACATCGACATAACACATCTAATCAAGGGTCATGTAACTGTTTCCTTACTACTTTCAGAATGCCTTTTCATTGTCTGATTTCCTTCGGGAAGTCAAGGTCCTCGTTCTGGCAGGTTTCTTTTGCGGGGCCTGTATAGATCAGTGGCCATGATGAAGAGGAGACAAGACATGGAATCTATTGAACTATAAGAAACCAGGGTGCTAGAGGCTACAGGAAATGTGTGCAAATCATAAAATTATTCAAAGTGTATTGGCCTGTGTGCATGTGTTGCTCGGCCACTCGGGAATAAATATGTGGGGACATTGGGACTAATCACTGTGTACAACACAACAGAGCACAAGGTTGCTATTTAAGTGCAAACTGCTGCTAATGTATATTTGGCTCAAAAATGAAAAAGGGAATATGAGGAGATCCAAGTGTTTCCATGTTTTGCTGCCTCTCAAACACATGAAAATGAATCTGAATGCCAAAAATAAGAATTTTGTTGTATAATTCAGATCTAATAACACTAGTAGTGAGTGAGTGGTTCTTCTTTTGATATAAAGAATAAACGTCTCAGAATTGTATATATGTTGGATTTTCGCAGCAATCATCAGGTACATTTTATGTCAATGTGTTGTAAAACCTGAGGTTTGCTGAAAGGTTTACAAAATGCTTTTATTTGCGCGGGGGAGAATCCAGTGTTTATGCTTCAGTGAAACAATGCAGCTCTCTGTTCATGACATAGATATCAGATCTTGAATTTTTTTAGTATGAAGAATTGATTGATTGAGTTTTTTCAAACTGCTAAAGTGCAAAATCCCCTGAGCGGATACAAAATGGATCCCAAATTTATGTCATTAACAGATGTGCAGGATGCTGTAAGTGTATATCCTTCTTTATTTGGATTAAAATAAAGATGAGTCATTATTCAAAACCAATGAAATTGCGTCTTATTCTCCTTTTTCAATATCAAAAATATAAGATACATACAGTATGTCCGCTTTATGTCCTGTTGCATTTTTACATTATCTGCTTACAATACCAAGCCCCAATATCTCATCATGATTTTTTTTGTTTGTTGATCGCTCATCTACATCGCTGAATCAGTGAGGGCCTGAGCAGCAGTCCCGATGGAGCAGATACACTAGCAGAGGGAAGATCCAGTAACTAGCCAGAGCCGGGACGCGGCTCTGTCTGCAAACTGGGCACCAGCTGCAGAAGGCCCTGGATGTTAACTGTCAGGTCAGCGTCTGGTATCAGCTGGCTGGCTTGCAGCGCCGTGTTGGCAAATCCCAGTGCCTGGCACAGAAACACAAACGGAAAGAGTCACAGCAGCTGCAGCAGTAAGACTCCTGGGAGAGTTAAGCTGACTTATATAATAATATTACTGAAAAACAGTCCAATTCATTCATCCCACTCACAAAGCTGATCTGCATTACCACACTGTCCTTTATAGCGTAGAAGACAACAGATTTTTGTTGTCTTTGTTGACAATACTAGACAATTTAATGGTGACGTGCCAAAGCGCGATGCGGAATTCTTTGTGGTTCGCAGTAGCATAACTGCAGTTCCTACAGTTACTTAGGTTTCATAAGTCCACATCGTCTATGTGGAACTTGAGTGTTTGTGTGTTTGGTGATAAATCTAACCGCAGCTTTTCCGACAGTGACTATAAGGCTGTCACACAAAGCCACAGACTCGATGACCTCGCTCTGGGTGAAGTTGAACAAAAAGTGGGTTTTAAGTGTGGGGATGAAAAAGACTTCAGTCAGCTGAGGGAGGTTAGTTCATTTAGGCCTAATCTGAGCAGCGTGAGCTCCTGGCCCTTACTCCTCAAAGGCAGCAAATACAAATACTACTGTTATTTTAACTGTGCTGGCCTCATCTCTGAATATTTTGGCCCTTACATTTTATTTTAAAAGGTTTGTGTGTCTTTTTTGTGACGCTGTCTCCAAAGTTAAACTCGAGTCACAACAAACACTGGCATAAATTGTCCCTAATGTTGTATTTGTGTTACTATCCAGTGTTGTGTCTTTAATGCACATCGCTGTCCTCTGACAAAATGTTCTGAAGTGTTAAATACTTTCACAAGAACGTAGCTTCCCAAGTCTTCAAATGCCTTTTCACAATTAACAGGTCAAACTTGTTACACAAATAGCCAGCGGCAACATAGCAGACATCATTCCTACCAAATCCCATTCACGGCTTTACTAATTACACATAATCCCATTTTGGGATGAAGAATCATGAAGCTGTGTCAGTGAGTCAAACGGAAACCTTCCCCGTCTGGTGACCTCATCACGGTGACGCACCTTTAGGTTGTCCCCGCGCAGAAGCCACAGCGCGGCCAGGCAGTGGGCCACCAGAGCGATCTGCGTTGAGTCTTCCCTGGGGTGATTCTGCTCAAACTCCAGCATGGTTCCTAACATCTCATCCAGCTCCGCATGTTGGCCCACGTCTGATTAAAGTCAAGGGTATAGACAAGAATGCAAGTGTTTAGTCTTCATATTACCATGGACAGAAATACATTGGTAAACAAAATATAAGCTTGACTCTTCTGTGCGTACACATACTTCCCATTCTGCCCCTACTGTGTCCCCGGCGGCACCCCCCCCCCAGAGAGCCTGGGAAACTGTACTCCAGCTAACAGGCTTAGCATCATATGTAGGACAGCAGCTGCGATGGAGGTCAGTGGTGCGGATGCTGCACAGCCAGAGATGTTTCAGCAGTGGTCTCTAGTCAGCTCTAAGCTACTGGGGTAAATCCGAGGTTTAAGCTTTCGGATTGCACAGCAAGACAGCTCAGCTAAATATAGCCCTGTTGACCTTATTTTTTTTTTTCCCAGTGATAATGGAAAGGAATGACGAATGGAGCTGTTTAGCCGGGGAACACTGATGATGTCATTTTCTGATTTGGCTTCTGTGACTGAATGGTCTTGTTGGGAGACGTGTGGTTTTATGCTGTTCGGCATATTTTATGTGACACATATATAATGCACGTTGCTTGTTTTGACAAGACGCACCATGTGATAGCTCCGGCGGCATGCTGGGATTTCGGACCGTCTGCACGTGGGCTTTGAGGAGTTCCGTCAGATGGAGGTGCCAAGTATGTGCCACCTACAGCGGGAGCAGAAGAAGATCAACCATGTTACACGGGAACACAAATACACAAATACATGGGCAAAGAACCCAAAGCCGCCTCACTTTACCGTAGAGTACAAAGAACGAGCTATTGTCATCTTCCCCTGTTTGGCAAACACGTCAGCCATGAGGAAGTAGCCGTGGCAGGAGACTTGGCTATCAGGACCTTGCTCCTCGCTTGCAAAGTATATCTAAAAAAACATAAGAATAAAAAAATTAGCTTGATTTAAATGACATATCATATATTGATCTATTTATATGTTGGTGCACATAACATGTAAGTCACATTGTACTGTAGATCCACCAATACACACTCACTTTGATTCTCATTATATCATTAAAGTCACTAATAACTTATTTTCTGCGTTTGCTACTAATGAAACAGACATAATTAGCAAAGTGCATTAGAGCAGCTTCCAGGTTTCCAGTGGCCGTGTGGAGGTGGCCCAGGCTCCGGTACAGCTGCTGGTGGACTGCAGGGCCACATTCTGGATTCTTCAACACCACCCACTCTGCCTGGGCCAGCAGCTCAGTCGCCTGGGCTAGATTACCCAAACCTGGGAATGAACATTCATGCATATACGTTTAACATGATAATGGAATGAGAAAGGAGGAAAAACCATTGCGTTCTCCATCCTCACCCATGTTGGCCTCTGCGAGGAGCAGGTAGGCTGGGACCAGCTGGACAGAACTGGGGCCGTGGACATCCATGGCACAGCGCAGGCAGAACTGTGCCGCGGGCAGAGCCTCCAGGTGTTTTCTCTCGGATAACTTCCTCTGAACCTCCAAGGTGCAAATCTCAATCAGCTCTGCCTGAGTAAAAACATCAGGTTGCATTGATATGACATTACACTCCAGTCTTCACATCACATTAGAAGGATCCGAACCCAAAAAAAAAAAAAAAAAGCAGACACCTGCACCTTTTTCAGCTGCATTTCAATGCGACCGGCCCGCTGGAGGCTCTGGAGCGTTGGGGTGCGAATGGGAATAAGCAGCTGACAGATTCTCTCATGGATCCCCACCCAGTCAGCCCGCTGGTGCTCCGCATCACTGAGGAATTTACAAAGTGGACTGCAACTCATTTTATATTCCAACTTTATCAGCTTTAGATCCACTCTTTGTGGCTCCGCGTTGAACATTCTTATACAGAGGGAATTTCCTGCCTGGGCCAAAAACTTGTAGGTTCACGAATCGAGCAGAAGCTTTTCCTGCCATGATGTGAACGGCGGAGCTACAAATCACTCTAAGGAGAGATGGCCGACTCCTTATTGCAGGCTGACCAAAGTGCTGTACAGTATAAAATCAATCCAACCGCGAGCGAAATCTAAATGAAGGACAGACGCAGCCCCAGTCCGCATCACATTAAATCAACCAAGTGTAAGGTCCTGGAAAATGGGCAGAGGTGCAGGAGGGAGCTGGACTTATGGAGCTACAGCACCTCAAGCTCACCCCTCAACCAGTTCCCCCAACAACGCATCGATTGCATTTAGTTTTCAAGATATCCAATATATATCTGTGTCAACTGTGTAGCAGTGGAGCGGAGTAATGTTCTGTTAAATGATCTGATTAAGCATATAAACAGAAAGTGGGATAACGTTCAATGGGACTCTGCAGGAGCTACAGATCCAACTGTGGAACAGCAAAAAAAAAAAATGTGTTGACAAAGATACTGAGGCAACTTTTGTCTGTTTCTCTTTGCTTTGCAAATGTAAACTCCACATTTACAAAAGGAGACACGCATCCCACTTAGGAAATATCTCCTGTGTGCACAAATGGCCTACTAAATTGTATACCATTACATAACTGCTCTGTAATTTGGTTCATCTGGCTCTCCTCTTCTGCACACTTTGATGGAAACTGTCTTGGTTTCCCTTCAGATTTTTCTTTTTTTTCCTTCCTCGACTGAAGAGCATGTGCGCACAATTCCACTGTGTTTGTGTCTTTGGACGGAAGACAGAAGCAGAGAGCAGGCAACGAGCTTGCCACGTCACACTGTCACCGAGCTTGCATGTGTTTGTGTGTGTGTCTCTCTCACTCTGCGTGTGCGTGTGTGTAGATGCAGCAGACACACAGACCAGTGCACTGACAAACACAAACCCACGTCTCCTCAGGAGGATGCAGAGCCACTGCTCTTTCTAATGCAATGCAATGCCCCCCAGGCTTTCATTGCATACTGCAACCCAATCTACACAATGAAAACCAAACATGACATGACACGTCAGCCAGCAGCCGGGTTTAATGCTGCAGCTCATCAGACCTTTAAAAACCTGTTTCACTCCCTTGAAATGTCTGTTAAAGTATGCATAACATTACCTTAACAGATCATAAGCCATACCCAAACCTGCCTTAACTCTTCACTGGCAGCATGTTTAACCTCTTGCTTTAATGATGTTGATTCTGGCTCCTTTGCCCTTTATTTGATTTGGAGTTGATCAGTGTCGGTTAGAAATTATAATCTATTTCAAGATATTCATTTAGCTATCCAAATGCTTCGGAGAAAGGCGAGCCCATAAAGTTAGGCTTCGCCTTAAAGCGCCTGGTTGCAGTGGCACATGCTTCAACACTCCCTGCAGGGAGGGATGACACCACATGCTCCTCTCTACTCCCTGTCTGGACCAGTGGGGATGTCAACAGGCACCATCTTATGAGCTGCTATTTTGTGTGCAGACACGTGGTGCTGCAGCAGAGGTAATGCTGTGTTACCATAAATAAATAAATAAATGAACAAGCTGATGCAAGCTGGTGTTGACCAATTCAATTCATCGAGCAATAAATAAATAAATAAGTAAATAAATAAACCGCAACAGTTCTAAGAACAAAACTAATCTCTGTGGTAATTTCATTTCCAGCTGTTCCTCTGCCTCCTGACAACACAGTCACATGAGCGACCGTCACCCCCCTCCTCGCTTCAAACATATGGCTAACACTGCCACCTAGCGCCCGACACTGTTGCACGCGAAACAAACCCACGACTGCACCGTGTCACCTGGAAACTAAAGGTTTAAATTCAAAATACAGTAAGTACATATACATTCTATGAAAATGTTAAAAATATATAATAAAAATTATAAATAAAAACAGCCGGGTGAACTCGGACTTACCAGTAAAAAGTGACCCGACAGCTGTTGCATTGCAGGTGCGCTCGTCTTTCACACAGTTCACACAACTTCACGGTTCCTTTAGGCAAAGCCAGCGGACTGATCGAGGAAGTTCTCCCCGAACCGTGTGGGTCATGATCCATTGTCACAACCAAGCCCGGCGCAAACACAATAAAACTGTGGAATGAAACTGACGCCAGTTGTTAAGGGCCAAAGTTTGCGGTTGCTATGGCAACGACCGAGTCGCTTCAGGAGAAGGTCAGATACAGATTTATTTTGGTATCAAATGTGAAGTTTATTTTTAAAAATGTGCACTTAAAATACATGGAACAATAAGAACGGCACATATCATTTATATCAGCATATGATGTTTCTTACAGGAGCTACTAAATATACATTTCAAAGCAAATCCAATGCCTTACCAGGCCTACAAGATTTAATATAATATAACGATTTAATATAATATAATATATATATATGTTTATATATTATATGTTTTGGTATTTGACTTCCTTGGTCGACAAATAACAACAAAAAGAGAATACAAATGGCTTGAAACAAATGGTGAGTCTTGCTTGAAGGACTCTGAGGAGTCAGCGTTTGTTTAATAGACTATCCAATGCTTCCTGGTCACTTTTCTAATATACATATATCTACAGTCCAAAAAAATATAATCGCATATAACACTGGCGTTTGTGACTCCTGTGAGAGGAATTTTTCTGATCGGAAAAGAGGACGGCTCCGTTCCGGTGCATTCTTTTCATTTTCTGTGGTCACTCTTTCTTGCGCAAGTGAATGTATATGATGCCACTACACAGCAACAAGGGGACACACACCCAGGCCAGGATGAAGCAGTAGCCAAAGTGTCCCGAGGTCAGTTCTTTAGAGTTGGGAAGGATTTCCTTTTTGTGTAATGTGTAGATAAGAGCTGCAGAAAAGGCTGTCAGGCCTAAATAAGAAATACAACAAATAAATAGATACATAATTAGTCATTATGTTTTGTTTTAGGAGGATGGAGAGACGTCTGTGATGTTTGTAGCACTTCCTGTTTTCCCAATTCCTCATAATATACACATTTGTAACAGTATAGCCATAGCTAAGACCACCATTGTAGTTAGGGATGATAACATTACAGAAATATGTGTTTTAGTAATAAACAGAAAAAAATCTACATGTATCAGTTCCTCAACAAATATGTCTTATACTGGTACTCAACAGCTCTCTAATCAGCGCCACTGTTACCTGCAAAGACTTGACACAGCCCAGTGAAATAGAAGAGTCCACCCTTTGACATGGTGAAGAGTTGACCCAGGAACACCAGGAAGGAGACTGAAGAGAAGACCACCGAGAGAACCATCAGGACCTGCACTGCCTGAAGCCAGTCTGGGCAAAGAAAACACACCTGGTCTTCAGGTTTGAACTTTTGGAGAGTGGTCCTGTTCTGCTCCTTTTTATGGAGGGATGGAAAAACAAATGAGCTTTGAGCTTACCAGTTTCTTTGGAGGATGCACAAAGCCAGGTTCCTGTGAGGTTGTCGAACCTACAGTTGTACCACAGGTCTGAGTTCTCCATGCCATCCCACACCCACCAGGACTTTCAAAAGAAATCAGATGTTACTATTTACAAAGCAGTTATTGACAATTAAATAAAATCAAAGTGGATAAACATCATGTCCCTTCCATGATCGTTACCTTTTCCATGGTTGCAATTAAAAGCATGGCAAGAGTGATGAGATGCAGCAGGGTCACAAACATAAGCAGGTATGCCATTTTAATTGATTCCTGTCAAAACAAAAAAAAACAGTTTCAACCTGGTTTTAAACTCGTTTGCTCCTTCAACAGCGAAAATCCACGATGGGGGGACCGAAAACATAAAATGGAAAAACTGGGTAAAGCTGAACACAGTATACCCTGTGTTGCATCAGACCATGCTTCAAAACAGAGAGCAATGAGTTACTTATAACACTTCTCTGAGACTGGCCTGTGTGTTACCATCGTGCAGTAAACCTACAGAGAACCAGGGCGGGCCTATTGAAATCAAAATGGTGCCAAAATATTTACCCAATTAAACTCTGCACCCCTCTGAATGGTTGTTATTTTTCATTGCCAAGGGTACAGAGTCTGTAATTGAACTTTCATTTGGGTTCCATTAAAGCCGCCCCACTTGTAATCTCACAGAGGAAATTAAAGTCTGAGAAAAGGGGGCTGGTTTCCAAAGCGGCCTTACACATCATACAGCAGTAACACACAACAGTTGAGTAGTTACTGTAAGTATGACACTATGGAGACATGCAATGGGAAGAAAATAAGATAGATAGAAAGAGATATAAGAAACTGGGTGAAATGGTCTGTGAAGATTTGTATCTGTAGGAGAGGTCTGTTTGGGTGGGCAACGCAGCCATGATTATGGCATATTTATTTATTTAGTTGGATCCCATTAGTCACTGCCAAGGCAGCAATTATTCTTCCTGGAGTCGACACAAGTTACTTACATTATAACACAAAGAAAAGTCTGAATCAAATGGAACAAAACAACAAATAAGAAGAAGAAATTCAAGAAAATCATCAAATGTACTACTACAAGAGGAGTAGTAGACAGATTCCATCCATCTCATCAAACTTAATGAAAGCTAAACCGTGAAATGTCAAAAAAAAAAAACCCAAATGATTCTGATATAATAATGTAGATAACACTATATTTTGTTGCTTCATGTCTAGTAAAGGAAGTCATCTTATCAGAACACACAAAATTTGAGATAAGAGAATTTTGTTAACCTTTACTCTTATAGGTTCTGTCAAATACATATGAGATGCAACAGTCATCACGACAATGCCTTTGTTTTATCTACTTGTGCAGCGAACTTACAAAGATAGCTATTGAAATTCCACGCGAGGTCAAGAAAACGTGTACTTACCCTGGGTAGGCACTGTAGGCGTCTGATTGAGATCTCAGCAGCACGTTAGGTGCAGGCTCAGTGCTTCACAAATTTTTTTTTGCCCCTCTTGGTGGTCCCCTCCTTACCAGCCTTGCCACACCCCCTTTACTTTTTCAATCACTCCATCCAAACTTTCCAAGGAGAACGCCCATTTCCTCTGTGCAGAACAGAGCTCCCTTTTGCTCGGCCTCGTAGTCCCTCAGAACAACATCACCATCCAAAAAAGACTCAAATGAGCCCCACCCTTGGGCAGTGGAGGCACCCACCCACCCACCCACACACACACACACATAAAAAAAACCTCCTCTATAAACAGTTGGCAGGGATGACTCTTTTTTTTTTAGCATACCTCATCTATTTATGAGCTGACTCTTGTTAGGAATGATAGGAAGAATAAACACACAACTGCAACATGGTTCACATTTCTACCTAAGTGCATAATGAGCGTTCAGAGTGGTCACACTGGAAACATCTGGGAGGGACACTGTGCAAACATGCCCATGTTCACGTAGTAGGGTCAGTGGAGGCAACAGCAAAACAACAAATGATCAAGTTTGATAATGGCATTTTTACAGCAGCATCCAGATGAAACAGGGAAAAGACGCCACACACACACACACACACACACACACACACACACACACACACACACACACACACACACACACACACATTAAAAAAAACCCTCATCTGTAAACAGTTGGCAGCGATGACTCTTTTTTTTAGCATACCCCATCTATTTATGAGCTGACTCTTGTTAGGAATGATAGGAAGAATAAACACACAACTGCAACATGGTTCACATTTCTACCTAAGTGCATAATGAGCGTTCAGAGTGGTCACACTGGAAACATCTGGGAGGGACACTGTGCAAACATGCCCATGTTCACGTAGTAGGGTCAGTGGAGGCAACAGCAAAACAACAAATGATCAAGTTTGATAATGGCATTTTTACAGCAGCATCCAGATGAAACAGGGAAAAGACGCAAAAATGTGCTCCTGTGCTTAAAAACATACATATTATCTTTTATCCCTTCACTACTTTTGCAATGCTCATATTAATTACTGTGTTACAACTTTTAAAGTACTCATATATTTCAGGTAGTTGTTTAGAAAGAAATGGATCAGTTGTCTGTTGGAGCCTGTTGATACAACCATATGTCCTGAAGCTGAGGATACACGTGTTTTATGGAGTCAATTTCAGACAAAGGATTAATTGAAACCAGTTGATAAAACTTAATACTAAATGAGATTGTATACAAAATTAATTTTGCTTTTACTTAATCCCAACGACTATATGTAATTAGTTACCAAAATATAGTACTGTGGTGGCTGGCAACCTTTTTGCGGGATCTCATTTAGCTTGTGTGTGTGGGGGTGTTTGTGTGTGTGTGTTTGTGTGTGTTATATAGGCAGAAGTATGGGAACTTTATTCCTCGTGGGAATAACAAATAAAGTTGGTTAATTATTATTTACAATTATTTTAAATTCATTAATTTTAAATATATACACAAATATGAACACGACGGCTCTAACGTGCGCTCTGCAACCCTGCGCGTTTGTCCCCTGTAGGTTTTGAATGGTACGGTCCGTTGCCTAGGCGCTGGTAGAAGCCGCTTCACTCCGCCACGCCTGTTCCCCAGACTTCATATCTTTCTACCCGGGATGAAGTCCCGCCCCTAACCTGTCTTGTGATTGGGTAAGGATTAGGCACGAAGCGTGACTACTGGTTTTGTTTGGAAAACGGTTCAGGATAAGCCAATCAGCTGTACTATAGTAGCGGGTCTCGCTCACTTTGGGTGGGCAAAACATTTGCTGTTCTCAGCGTTTGGCTTTCTTCTTCGTGTTTACCGATTAAAAGGTGAGTTGTGGTGTTGGGCGTCGGTACACAATGAGATAGTGTTGATGCAAGAGTTTTCGGTTATCACCGCGAAAACATTACGGTCTCCACAAGCTAGTGACAAACGCTCAGTGGAGAGAGCCATAGCTATCGTTAGCCAGCTAGCGGTAGCTGACTGAAGTATACCCACGGTAACTTTAGAACAAACTTTGCTAATCAGCTAGCCGTACAGGTAGTCATAGTTTTCTGTTTCGGTTATTTAATAGCTAACTAACACTGTTTGCTAGACCTGTAATTATTAGCTGAGAATGTTTCTTGTGCTAAATAGCTTGCGTGGCCAGAGAGGAATGCAAGAGGCTGTTTTACAAAAAAAAAAAAATCCTCGGTTTGCTCCTCCTCGTCAGACATTTTGGGCAGAGCAGTTAGCTTAAATTGAAGGGTTTAAATGCCGCATTAAGTAAAAATCGTCAATTGTTGACAAGAAAAGTGGCGACACGGTCCTTTATCTGAAGAAAAACTATAGCTGTAAAATGCAATTCTCTCAACTGAAACACCTTATGCCTGTTAAATAAGATAGAGCTGTTACTCTGGTCATGCTGGTCATTTATAATTCTCAATGATAACAATACAGCAGCTCAAACATAATAAACCTGAGGCTTTGCATAGCCTCAACTGATGTAATGTTACTGATGTGGGGTGTGTGCTCTTGTCGGCAAGTCAATTTCTGTGGCTGCAGGTCCATACCTGACTTGACAGCATTGTTCTGAAGTATCATATGTGTTGCAGGGCAACCCAAGGACAAGAGATATTGTCATGGATGAATCGGTACAGCCATGGGTGTGAAAAGGTTTGAGGATGTGCCAGATCATTGCAAACTGAGACTGTTTCTGTGGGATACCATGTAGACTTCATTGTTTGCGTTTGGTACATCCACCACTGAGGAAAAGTGCCCACTTACCTGCAGCTTCAAGGAACTTAACTCATGACCATGGATCATGAAGAGGTAACATTTAACATGTAACTGATTTGCAGATAACATGGGTTCAGTATTTGTTAAATGTTAAATATTTATTTCAAAGTATTCTGAGCTACATGAGTTGGTGTGATGTACATGATAACGTGAGATCTGATACGTTGCTTGTGACAATATGTTACATGCTGGAGCAACCATCGCTCTGGAGTAGTTTAAATGCTGCACGGGGGGCCTGCTCATGTTACAAGCCCTACAAAGTACAGTATTGAATTCAGTGACAGGTGTTTAGTGCTGGCATGCTTCTCTTATGTTGTGTCTTGACAACAGATCAGTTTTCAGTGAGGCTTACAGCCTTGAACTAATGCTATAGTTAGGGGGATCATTGTATTACAGCATTACACATACCGTAGTTTAAAATCCAACGCACAGTGGAATATGAAATCTCATTATAAACATGAATTAAGGAGACTGTGGCCTATACATCATGCTATAATAAAGTTTTAGTGTACAATAGCAAGCAGTGTTCTCAAGGCCACTAATTCACTAATTTGGTTTGTTGATGCTTCTTGATTTACCACAGTACTGAGGGTAACACACTGCACATGATGCCACATAATTTAAGAGTTCAACACTCTACAGAGAAACCTGATATCAGGTTTCAGAATATTCACCTCCTTTGTGTCCTCAGCTGCAGACTGACCTGGACCAGATTTCAATGCGGCTTCAGGAGGATGGCTTGCCTCCAGCAGCCAGTGCCGAGGAGCGGCAGCTGTTTCTGTGGCAGCAGCTGCTCAGAAGCGAAGCTAAGCTACAGTCAGTCACCCAGGAGCTTCAAACTTTACACACTCAGCAGGCCAATGAGATGAAGGAGGTAAGACACTAATGTATTTTAGTTTGTGGAGTTCACCAAAGTTCTACAGACCACTTGATTTAAATATTTATGATTTAGGTTCCACCATGTCCGGTCTTTAATGTACCGTACTTGAAATGACTGCGGTGCATAAACGGTTCTTTGAAATCGGTACGGAACAAGTCAGTTGGTTTGTCAGTAACAGCAGAATTATTCCTGGGTTGTTGTCTTTTTGCCCATTAGGTGGAGAGCTATGTTGCACATATTCGTGGGTTATTGGAACAGCGCGAGTGTCTGACTGCAGACTATGAGCGAGACAATGAACACTTGCGACATGAACTTCACCAGATCCGACAACAACAAGGTAAAATCAGTGCAGTTCTACTTAACATTCTTTCCCCCAGGTTGTAGCCTAGTTGATCAGACATACTTCGCAGGATATTCTAAATACTTACTTGTTTTTAATCCTAAAGGTACTCACCAGTGTGAACTTCTGTTTCTGCAGAGAGTCAGAGCAAAGAGCTGGCAGAGATGTTGACTCAGGAGGACCTTGGGGATATTGGCTTGAGCAGCCCCAGTGAACAGGTGGCTTACTTGTTGGTGGAGAGGACCACGCTGCTGGAGAGGCTGGAGGCTGCTGAGAGGAGCCTGACTGGAAACATAATGGAAGGACACCTCCAGGTAGAGTATTGACCTACATTTTTGGACTGTTCAGTGTACTCACGCTTTGTGCATGGACAGTTTTTATATATGACTGCTAGGCAAAAGTCTACTAGTTTATTTAGTATATAGAGTCTCCTTTTGACCTATAAACACAAGGTTTCTGGTACATATTTGAAAGTATATAGCCTCTATCATCGTGAACAATGTTTTACCAAAGGTTCATAGTTGCATTGGGTAGTTGGTTAACTACCCAATGCAAATGCTTAGGGCCATTTAAATGTGGTGAAGAGAGTCTGTCTTTCTGCGACACTAGGGCCAGGAACAAATTCACTGCATGATGGGGGAAGAGCTAAGGCAACAGCGGGAGGACATACAGAAAAGATTAGCTAACATGACAAAGGTGAGGTGCCTTTCATTGTCCCCTGGATGAATTTGTATAACCTTTCAGACTTTTCAGGTTTGTAAAAAAAAAAAAAAAAAAAGAACAAATAAATTATATCCACTTGAAGTACAGGGATACAGCTTGTTAAGTTATTTAGCATCTGTTGTGATTTTCCCCACACTGGTCTTTCCTCTCAGCAGTCCACATTCCAGAGTCCATGGAAGAAGCTGTTTGGGCTGCGCAGGTCTGGTCAGAGCAAGCACAATATTACCCCTGTAGGTTTCCATGTCAGAGCTACTACTAACTTAATAACTAACACCAATGTTGGGATATAGTGTCAAACCAGGACACCAGAGCACCAGGGCTTGTTTACAAGTGATTCTTATTCTACATTTCATGCTGATGATGTGCCTCGATATCTGTAATGCTATGACGATGCAGGCAACATTGCTTTTCTCAATAACACACTCAATATAATGTTCTAACTAATGAGTGTTTGAAATGGGTGATGGGTGGAACAGCTACCAATATGTCACAGAGCATGTCACAGGTGACGGCATGTATATTTTTGTTGTCCCACTGGATGTTCTATGCAGGTGAATGCTGAGTTTGTACTGTAACTCACCCCCTCGCTCCTTTTCAGGCCTGCGATGATGATGAACCTTATAATGCATGCCTCTCCAAACAGCATGGGCTACTTGTATCCACAGTCTTGCTCTCAGTATTCTTTCCTGCGGTACTCTACCCACTTCAACAACCATACCTCATTCTTTAACATCAGGCCTACAGTGAGGAGATTTCCCAGGAGCGAAATGAGCGCCAGCGCCTGGAGCGGGACCTGGAAGAGGCATCTAGAAGGCTGGCTATGGCTCATCAAGACATCCGCAGACTAACCAATGAGTTGGACGTTGCCAAGAATAACAACCTAGATTCAAGCGGTATGTTGTTAAAACATAGAGTATATGTTTCTCATAAGGAACATTTTAGTTAACAGAACAAATGCAGCCCCTGTCTCTGGTCAATCCCACTTGTTGCCTCAAACGCATACTTTTGTCAAGCCGCAGATTTGGTTTATATAACAAATTCACCATCTCATCAGTGTTTTTTCATGTTCGTAGAAGACAAGTCTATTAAGCTGCAGGAAAGCATTAGCTTTATTAGAGGCAACTATTTGAAAGATAACGATAAGCAGACAGCATATTTTCTCCTTTATAGACTTAAAGATATGCTTATAATCTCAGGAACTGGGCTTCAGGGAATGGTCGATGAAGTAGAAAACCTGAAGAGTGAAGTGGACAAACTGAAGCACTGTGGTGAGACCGACTCAGGTGTGACTTAAAGTACTGTAAGAGAACCTGACTAAGAACTTAATTTACTGTTTATAACTTTCTAACTGTTTTTAACTTTTGTCACTGTCCATTGCCTTTTGCACTTTAAAAATAGAGGATTTTATTCATTTTATTATTATTATTATTATTATTATTATTATTATTATTATTATTATTATTATTATTATTATTATTATTATTATTCCAAGTATTTCACCTTCCTCCCACACTGGCAATGTTTTGAACATGAGTATTTTTTTAAGAGCCTCAGTCAAATCTTCACCAGTAATGTGCACTTAATGATTATTTAATCAAAACAAGAGATAAAATGCATAAATCTATATAAACCTATATAGCCATGGTGTGAATGGTTTTTCTCTCCACAGATATGATGAAACTGCAACAAGCCAAAGAGCAGAATGACAGACTAGATTCTGAGAACAGAGCTCTGAGAGAGAGAGTGCGTACCATCGAGTCCGAGAAGAAAGTTCTCCAAGAACAGGTTGATATTTACAAAATTTATTGACTAAAATTCAATTCTATTATTTATTTACTAAAATACAATTAAAAAAAATGTAAAAGTTGTTTGAGCTACTTTGCATTGTCTGTTCTTCAATGTTGGTTGGCAAACCACTTTGACTACATTACAACACATTGCACCACACCACACAAATTCAAATGATGTTCTTATCTGAAACACCACATATAAATTTTCTCAAGATCACCTTGTACTTTTTCCCCATGATCAGTTTTTCATATCAGTGAACTTTTTGTTGCTGACTTCACTATAACTAGAACTCTTTGTGTTTTAGGCTTCCCCTGATATGAGCACCAATTTTGTAGCCTTGAGGCATACATTTCATTCTTTTTGTTGTGAACTTATTTCACTGCCTCTTTCTTCACTGTGTATCCTCCATATGCTTCTGCGCAATTTCCCTCACACTTAATTGTGGCATTACTCCCACATTCTGTATATGCATGTTCTTCCCCACATTGTCCAAATCTCTGTTTTTCTTTGCATACTATTTGGACTCTGAAAAATGTCTTTTGTTGTGTTTGTTCAGTTGGCGATAAATGATGCAGACCAACTTGTTGGAGCTAAAGTGGATGGAAAAGACAATAGCGCTGGCACTGAACCACAAAACAATTTGTGTGCCTTATCGCCTCAACAGAAGGATCCCATTCACAGAAGGCAAATAAATGGATCCCACTGCAACTATAAACTACAACAATGCGGTTCCTTTATTTCTACTTAATCCAGAGAATTCCAGCTGCTCGTTCTGAATGATATCATTTTCCACTAGGTGCCATGAGGCAATGGAAGATGGGCTCATACAGGTGAGAGAGCTTCAACGGCAACTCCAGAGGCTACGCAAGGAGCAAGAGGAGCTAGAGGAGAGAAACGAGGAGCTGGAGGCCCTGTTGGGGGAGGCCCAAAATGCCAGCAAGGAGGAAAGGCATCGCCATGACGGTGAACTGGAGGGTCTGCACAGGAGGGTAATAAGCAGCACTCAGTTCTTGTTCCAACAACTTGCTCAGTTTCTTAATCTGACAAAAGACTGGTCTAGGAGACTGTTATTCCTTAATTTCTTAAATGACTGTTTTAATGACAGTTATAATCTGAACTGATCATATAGATCAAAAGCCTTGAGGCAGAGCTGAAGAAGCAGGATGCCCATGAAAAAAATATGAGGAATGGAGAAGAGGTCAAAGCCACTGAGTCCTACTTACAGCTGGTAAGAAATTTCCTTTTATCCTCTTGTCTTATACTATACTTCTCTGACTACACAAAAATTAATTTCCTTATTGTATTTGAAGCTCCTTCTGAAGCACATATGCATGCAATCTCATTGATTGAGTTATAATACATTTTTATGTTATAAATAGAAAATGATTATAAATGTGATCACGGGGAGAGGATAGTAATGTACTAATAGAGGGAACTTTTACAGTATAAGTTTGACCTAAAATATTTAATTCTCAGAAAATTCTCAAAAAATTAAAATTGAACAGTCTTGTCTTCCTTGGCTATAGATGAAACATTAAATATGAAAATGAGGAATAAACTTAAACTTATTTAAACTTATTTATTGTGCTCTCCTTTTGCCATGTGTAAAGCACCTAAGGGACAGCAGCCAAGAAAGAGTGGCTCTGCTGGAGGCACGACTGACTGAGGAGAAAGAGTGGAGGAAGCAGTTGGAGGTTGACCTCAATGCTGCCCAGGCTGCTCTCAAAAAAGACAAAGAGGTAAATGCCTCTTGTGTAATGCTTCTTCTGACAGAAAAAAAACTCACTAACATACCGGTAACTGCTACACTGTCAAATACTGTAAACACAGTTTAAGACGTCTAACCAATCAGCAACAAACAAATGATGCAGGTGTCATAATGCCGTCGTCATAATGCCGGTTAACACAATGTATCCATATACGAGCAAATACTAAACATTTAGCATCATTTTAACATCTTAAAATCTGTAGTACTAAAATTTTCAACCTCAGGTTTATGTCATTTAATTTAATAATTTCTGACAAACCAGCTGTCTGCCACACCAACTACAATGTTACACTGGGTAACACCTCCATCAATTTTTAATTTGGCGTAGTTTAATGGTGTCCAGCAGATGACTTGCGTGTGAATGCATCAGTGCCAAGAACACTGCCCCACAACACAACACACCACATCACACCAAGTACAATGCACTGCAATGTACTGGACCACACTACCACATTTTCCTAAATTAATGTTCAGGCATGCATGGATGACGTGACCCAATGTTCTCACATCAATGCCTTTGATGTGCAGTGATGTACTTGAGGAACTACTCTGAGTTAAATTTCCCTTTAAAGTCTTGTTTGATAGATATTTCCTTTATGTATATGACACATGGCCCTCTTTCCAAAGCATTGTAATGTGACTGTGTTACAGCCTTTTTTTGTTCAGTGACTGTGCCTTATATATATTTGTACTCTAAAGGCTTTGCAGATAGGTGAGCGAGAGCTGAAGAAGCTAAGACTGCAGGTCAACAGCCTTCAGACAGATTGCCAACAAGGGAAAACGCTCATCAAGAGCCTCACGCAAGTCAAAGGGGAAAAAGCAGTTCTGGAAGATAAGGTTTGTTAATTTTACATGTTCACCACTCTGGCTTCCTCCCACCACCCAAAACATGCACTGTGGGGGGATAGATTGATTGATTGGCCACACAAATTGTCCATAGGTGTGAATGTGAGTGTGAATGGTTGTTTGTCTATATATATTCTATATATTGGCCCTGTGATAGGCTGGCGACCTGTCCAGGGTGTACCCTGCCTCTCGCCCAAAGAAAGCTGGGATTGGCTCCATCTTCCCCCGCGACCCTGAGAAGGACACGCTGTAGAAAATGGATGGATGTGTGGACCTGTTGATGCATATGATGAAAAACATATTTAAGTGGCAGAAAAATGTATAAGAATTGAAAAATGCATATTATGCAAAATAGACTGTCAAAGCAAAAAATATTACCCCTACAATTGCTAGCATAAAAACACCATTTTGAATAATGCCATAATACCATTATAGCACCATGCTGACAAACGCAATATGAAAGGGTTTATTTATTCTCAGTAAATGAAAATTAATGTGAGAACATTCAGCTATGTTAGCATGAATTTACAGCACACATCACTCACTTGGACTTTGCCTGTAAGGTGGCCAAGATGGAGCGCGCCCACAGCCGACTCCAGAGTGAGCTGGAACGCTGCAAGAAGAGTAACTGGACTCAGGAAGACCTGGAGGAAAGCAGGCTTCAAGTGGACCAGCTACAGGAGCAAGTTGACCGGCTCACTGCTGAACTCAGCAGTCTTCAGACAGCATACAACACAGTGAGGTTGTTGTCAGTCCAAAGTTCAGTCACCGTGCAAAAACTACTGACTTCCACAGTAATATTTCTGGGGTCTATTCAAGAGTCAGTATACTACAGTGCAGGAGGTGTGACTGCCAATCCGAACATCCTAGGTCCTCTTTGAGAGTAACATCAGTATCCAGTTGGAGAGTGTGGTGCTCATCACTGCATCACTGCCTACTGTTCCAGTTTGTGCTCTCAAGTCTTGTATATTTCTCAATTGTATAGTTTGCTCACACATTAGCAGTTTTGTTCTAGGTTGCTGGTAGTAAGTAGGTAAGAGAAGCAGAGGAATATGGTCCAGTAGTCGTTTCACCTGCCATGAATGTAAATGCAAACATTGCCCAATGTATTTCTTCCCTGTTTGGCGATTTGGGGATGTTGGTAGAATTTATGTAAATTGGGTCTGTTTGATTAAATCATCATAGTACAATATGAATACCATCTGGCTGTTTGGTCATGTGACCGTTGATGACTTCAGCGGTCACATGTGCAAATTCCTGTGCATTTTGTATCTTGAGAAATGTAAACATCAGTAACAAAAACAATGGTGAATACATATGGGGTGAAAAAGATGCGCTTTGGGCCTGTCACAAAGTAGGGGTGCAGTACAGACTGGCTTGAGTGTTGAATAAATATGCATATTTATGCAACTGATGTGTGTTATTTTTCAGGGACGAACTGGTTTCTCAGCGACAGCAGAATGCAGAGCTCCAGGCCAAGCTGAGCGCTGCTCTCGAGGAAAAGCTGGCAGCAGAGAGAGAAATAGAGAAACGAGAGCGACACGAGACACAGTGCCCCAATGAGCAGGTCTGGTGGCATCACGAGCAGCTCTATGCTGAGGTTGCACCAGTCGATAGTTGCCAGGAACCTGAAATGGAAACAGCTTCAGCGGATAGTACCAATCTTGAAGCCTTACATGAGGTAAATGAATTTCAAGTCATTTCATTCAAATGAAGCATCATATTTGAAATCATCAGATCAATTCAAAGACCCTTGTCTTTAGCCTCTAACCTTCATCCTTTGCACTGGGTGGGAAGATTCTCTTTTAGGATTATACAGAATTGATAAATATGCCTGTTGCGTTTTTTAGATTGCAAGTCTGAAACAGGTGCTGAAACATCTGCAGTTCAAGTTGGGGGAGGAGCGGAAGATGTCCTCTGAGGCCCAGGCACACAACAAGGTACATACAACATATTCATATTAGCCCAGCAGACACATTTTTTATTCGATCTTGAAAGCAAATCAAAGCCAGGGCTCTCATGTATTCTTGATTCTTTTCAGTTGTCTTGTTATTGTTTTCATATCACAGCAGCAGCATTATGCCTCTATGGTTTAGGTTTAGGTTTCCCAGTTTTAGTGGTTTGACATGAGAAAAAAAAGTCATAAAAATTGGTTTTGTTAAGGTTATGATTATTAGGGGCCACTTCTAGTTACCTGCATTTCTGTGCTCCTTGGCCTGAACCTATCTCAACCTTGTTGCTCATTTTCAGTCCAAGGACTCGCTGTTGAGCCAGAAGGAGGAGGAGGTCAGACAGTTGAAGCAGGACCTGCACAGAGCCCGGACCTTTTTCACGTCAGCAGAGAGATCGTTGAACTATGAGAAAGAGAAAAACGTGGACCTGAAGAAACACAACACCCTGCTGGACCTCGAAAAATTCAAGGTTGGTATTTAATTACAGCACGTACAGAGCATGTTTCCCAAAGGGCGCTTAATCATCATCTTAATCACTTCCTTGTCGCCTTATGATGAATGCTAATTTACCATGAGCAAACTTAAACCTGTAGCATCAACCCCAACAGGAAATGAAGTTGTTAAATAAAAAAATTAAATTGTGATATTGATGTTAACATTTGTTTTGTGTTTATGCTCTTGGCGCTTGTTTCCCTCAGCTGTGTGCGGAGCTTAAACAGGTCCAGACCAAGCTGGACCAGGCGGAGCAAACTGTTCAGACCCAGGAGGCTGAGCTCGAACGTCAGCAGCAGAAAGTCAGAGAACTGGAGCTGGAGCTGGCACGTAGCTCCACAAATAGCAACGCCACCACATGTCTGCAGGAGGACTTGCAGGCTGAGAGGGCACAGCGCATTGCTGCTGACCAAAAGGTCAGTGCTAGTGCAAGGAAACTGTGCATTTTAGTCCCACTGTGTAATATACTGCATATATGATATAATTTTATATTTGACAAGAAAACTGCCTTAGTTAGAAAACTGCCTTAGTTAGTTTAGGTTAGTTAGGGTAATAGGGCTATTTGATAACCAGCAAGGTCATTCAGTGATACAACTGCCAAAATGTTGAAATTGCAAATGGCCTATTTGAAAATGTCTTACATACATACATACACATATAAAAGAGAAAATAGCACCATCTCACACACACACATACTTGCAGTACTTGCAATATATACACACACATACTTGCAATCCTTTAAACAGTATTGAGTGTAATGAGCAGGGGAGGCAGTTGTTTTTCGCTTGGGAGATAATTCCTGATATTATACACATGCCAGATACCTTTAGGAAATCCTGGGAAATTAATTTGAGGCTGAGAGCTTGTTTGTTTGTTCTTGAATGAATCATGAGGCTTAGTTGTGATGGCAGGTGTTGGAGCTGCAACAGCAGCTTAAAAATGTCCAGCACCAGCTGCGGGTGGAGGAAGCTCGGCTTGGAGAGTGCAGTCGCCAGGAGCGGGACAGCAGGGATCTGTCTGACACATTGTCTGCTCTGAGAGCCCAGCAGCATGAAGACCAAATAACCAGGTCGCATAAACCTTAGTGCTGCCCGCTTTGACTTGTCAGAGTGTTAGGGCATGATTGTAAGGCACTTTGTCTGTTGACTGTTTTTCCTCCATCCATCTTTTCCTGCGTTGCTGCTCCAGGAGGCTGTTAGAGCAGCGCGAGGAGGACCTGCAGCAGCAGGTGCGCTCCCTGAGCCAGAAGGAGGCCTCCTTGAACAGGACCAACACAGAGCTTAGCCACCGTGCTCAGCAGCTGGAAACCCATCTGGCTGTCCTAGAGCCTGAGCTTAGCAAGGCTCGGGAGGAGGTAAGGAACATTTCCTATCAATCAGTACTGCAGGGTTTTGAACACCTAAGACACCTGTAACATATGTAATATGTCATTTTTTCTTACATTTCAGAACTTTGCATTAGTTTGACTCATTGACTTATTGATTGCTCATATCAAAAAAATGTACAAAGCTGACAATGAATTTTAGATGTAAACGTTATATGTTATGTTATATGTGTCCTCCAGGCAAAAGACCATCAGAAATCCTGCCACATCCTGCAAGAGGAGCTGGCAGCCAGTCAACAGGAATGTGATAGACTGCAGGGGGAACTGCAGCAGCTTCACCAGCAACTTAACCACCAAGTCAGGTAAGACACACATAAATCCAATATATATCCAATAATGCAACCTTTTGAATTAAACTCTGGTACTTTATGAAATCAATAAGCTTCCTGTTTAGTTCAATACAGCCATATCATTGTCAATAATAAGGACTTGTGAAGAATATTTTCCTGCTATTTTCTCGTTTCTTTCATTTCTATCTCTAATTCAGGAAGTTCAGTGAAAAGCAGAGTCAGTACAAGACCAGGTTGCGTCAGGCCAAGCAAGTTTTTGTCAAGGAAACGGAACAGAGGGATCTCAAAATCCAGAAATTGGAGAATGACCTGATGCTGGCCTCAAGCCAATCGCACAATGTGACACACGTCTTTCTGGGCAATTACACAGCCCCATTAATTTTAGAGTAACATGAAACCTTAGTGCTCCCGCTGTTGTTATATTCCTCTTCCTCTGGTTTGTTCGGTGGTGTCTTCCAGGAGAAGGAAAGAATCCACACAGTGATGGAGCAAAATGAAAAGCTGTTGGAGGAGAAGAGGGAACTGCTGAGGAAGATAAGTGAGGCAGAAGAAATCGGTAGCAATGGTATGAGGACTGCCACAACTGTTCAGCACAGGTAACCTCACAAATCTCTGAACACATAACCGACTGGGTGGCAAAGCTGCATGTACTGATTAAATACTTAATGATTGTTTCTTGGGTGGACATAATCTGAGGTTTATGCTTTTTCCAGGGGGAAATTAATTATTACATTTTAGCTCTTACATTAGTCTTGCGCACTATATGTTTTTGTTGACATTCATTCAAGAGCTCTCATAATCATGTAAAATCAAAGAATTGCTTCAAAAGACTAATAAAATCTTATAGTTTTAGTAAATGATAATTTATTAAATTGGTATTAATCCTTTCAAGGGTCAAGGTCTTAGAAGAGGAAAACAGACAGTTACAGGATCGGTCAGTGAAGCTCTCCAATCAAGTTAGTTCCTTAGACCGTGCCCTGAGGAATGCCCAGGCATTCTACAACCTGGAGGTAACAATATTCAGAACATATATTGCCACCCAAATATTCTTAGTATTCTTTACTATTTTAAAATGGCTCTTATAGTATTCGTTTTGAAAAATCTAATTTAAAGGGAACCTATTATGTGAATCCTTTAAATCATATGTTACCATGCATTTTCATGCTACTTAGGCCCAGTGTCAGATAATGAGGTAAAAATATGTCTGAGCAAATTCTGTGTGCAGTGGTAGTCTTTGATTACTTTTACTTTTTCAAACTGTTTATCACGAAAGGCTACTGTAGTGGCCTCCTGGACAAAAATATAAAGATGGAAATTAGCATAACAGGTCCCCATTAAGTATTAAAGTGATAAAAACTTGATGTGTGTTGAGGAAATGTTCTAAATGCTCAACAGAATTCCAAGAAAGTACACACTGCTGAAGGTCCCTCTGACACCATCCTACACGTACCTCCGCTAAGGTGAGTCGATTACATACTCACAGAACTAACAGTTATGTTTACATTATTTGTTGATTGATATTAGTAATATGTGGTTATGCTTAATATTGGATATTAAGGAATGTGTCCAGCACTATTTTATGATTTCAATTTGCAGCTTAATTGTACTTTGCGTGACACACTGATTGCGTGTTCAACTGCCATTTATCATATCTGTGTCTCCAGCTTGCTGTCAGGTTCTTGTGAACCACTGGAACTTCTGGACAAAATCTACCGCGTGAAGTTGGGGGAGTGCGTCGTGATGGACGTCAACCAAACATCTGTGTCTGCACACAAGTTATCGGAGCAGAGTTACCTGAATCTCACGCCCCCTTTAGTTTCTCCAGAGGCCAAAGGCACAGAGGAGAGGTCCAATGACGGTGACAAGGTATGAGATGTGGTGCACTGTGACGTGGATGCATTTGCAACAGTAAGCTGTCAGCTACAGTATTAGTACTCTATGTCCACGTTTTGGGTAGCGCTTAGTATTCATCCACTCCATTGGAAACTAAAAAAGGGGGGGGTATGTTGAATGCATCATAAAAAAATTCCTCTCAAAAGACAGTAGGAAAGGGACCTTCCACCACAGTTTTGCTCAGGGTGAAATAACCTTTGTATTTCAAAGCAGATTTTTGTTTGGCTTCTAGTAGTCCATTTTGTACAGATGGCGAGGTAGGAATTATAGTATTTTAATAAAAGTCTGTGCAAGTGTCAATCAGATAATTTATTTTATGAGTGAGAAAGTGAAACCGTATAAAGTGAGGAATGATCTGGAAGCTAGCTGGCACAGTCTTATTTGAATGCGTATATGTTCATACACCTGGGGGGATACCATATAGCAAATCTGAATTCTTGGAAGCGGCGCTTTGGTTCATATGAAAGATATTTTTAACATTAAGATACAGAATAGGAATCTTCACACGGGTGCAGTACATTTCAGTAACACATTTCTTACATGGTGGGTTGAATAAGATTCGATTAAACTGAGCACTTTACACAAAGTTTTGTGTTTACATTTGAGAAAATGTAGCAGCGGGATGTCACTGGTACTTGCTTTTTACCCAGTTAAATTAAACATTGGCAGTGTTTTCTATGAAAAAACAAAATGCCTGTGGTGTTGAATGTTTATGGTTTTAGTGTCAAAAAATGAAAACACATCAGCAGTTTTAAAAGTTTACAAAACCATGCAGATATCATATTTAACATAGATAATGTTGTTGACCCACTTTATGTCAAATATGAGACTTTGTGGTAAATAGTGCAAATATTGGGCTCCTCTCTGAGCAGTCTATCGCTTGTCAGCAGTATCCACCCAAGTATTTACAATGTGCAGCTTTGCTTGTAGTTAAAAAATATGCAAAATGTTGAGGAAAGCCACAGAATTCCAGAAGTTAGCTTTGTCTATTTTGAGATTCCCAAGGAGTTTTTTCCTTGTACATTGGTCAACCTTGAAGGTTTCGTCCAGGGAACCTCATTCAGAAGGCCGTAAGCATAGATACTTGTGGCATTGCACCTAATTACATCAATAACCACTATTGGTATTTAATGTCAATAATAGTTCTAAACACTGTGGAAACAATAGTGTATTTGGTTTTCAATGTGCCTGAAATGATGAAGTGTTCACCATTATCTTGCTGCTGCATGAACACAGTACATCTAATGTACAGCTAAAGCCTAATTGCGACAGACATGTAAACTGTGATTGGACAAGAGCCTTTTGACTTTTGTTGTTGCCGTGTAAATACATTTTTTCACATAAAATTATTTTCATAAATAAATACAAAAAACAAACACCTTTTCGTATTTCTTTCCGTTAACTCCTTCTCACTTGTAACAGACAGAATCAAATGCAAGTAAACGTAACTGCAGCGATGAATTTGTAACAGTCTGTTTATTAAACAAGTTAAAGATACAAAGCTTTTTTTTTCCTTTTTTAAACATTGATAACTTTAGTTTAACTTCTCAGTCTTGGCTGTGCATATTTAGTTGTCTAGAAACTGTATATGAAACCACAATGCAAGACAGGAAAAAGTGTAATAAATCTACTCGTTATCTTTTCATAGAGAACATGGGTTAACAGTTATCATACAGTTTACATCTCAGGAACTCCATGCGGAAGGAAAAAAAAATGTTTACACGACTGAATACTGCAGAACACAATACAGAGTAATGGAGATGTGGTGATAAATCAGTTAAGGCTTACTTGTAAATAACTGATATAAAACATGAATATTAATAACATACGGGTAAACTAAAATAATTACAGTAAGTCCATACATAAGCTCTTACAAAACCCAAATAGAACATTTTTATGAAAACTAAAAATAGGTACTATAAATGAGTTACATGTTTTACAGTACAGCAACATGTACATTTTCCCATTATCTCAAAAGAGAGTAAGTTGAAGAGGCAGGGTCTGTTATTGGCGTAAATGTCTGTTTTCAGGCCAGTGGCTTGAGTAATAGGTTTAATTCTTTTGAAAACATACTATATACTGTATATGTATTTTACATTGTCCTCGGCTCCATCTCAAATGTAACATCTAGCTGTAGCACCTTTTCTGAAGTGCCCTGAAGAACACAGGGTACCCTATTAGTACCATCCAGAGTTTAGTTACAGTAAAAATACAACAAACAATACTGTGTACATAGAGTACAAAGAATACTAAGAGAAGCGTTACCTCCTTATCAACTCAAAATGTAGGCCTATGGAAAATGACTTGTACTGCAGTTTATTTCAAACAGGTAAAGCTTATTAAAGATTTTTTAAAAAAAATCTTACTGGGTCAAAGTACAATAACTTCACATTTTGGTCCAGTGGTCCGGTTTAAAGATTTACCACTTGAGTAAAATTTAATTTCACCTTATGTAGGGCTGAGTAGAGAAGAGCTGGCATTGATGCATGTGCAATGTATTCAACCTCTGAATGGTAGAGATGAACTGAACAGAAAGCAGAGACACGCTATGGAGTTGCTTTCTATTAAAACCTTAAAACGATCACATATGGCACAAGTTGATTGGTTGCGAGGAAAACGTAATGTGAAAAGCAGTGTTTCGCTGATCATACAATAAGATCATAAAGGTGCCGTGAAGGTGAACGTAAAATGTGGACTCAATGAATTTGGACATATAAATAAAACAACATTCATCTTTCTTCCCTTTTGATGTTGCTCTATTTTTTTTTGCCAATAACAACTTAATACAATCATTAAATGTTTCATTGTCATCAACCGATTGCCTCTGTTAAAATTTGGATGACCCTGCTAATATGTACTTTCACAGAAATGAGAGGAAAAGCAAAGAAAGTAACATATGAAGACTGCTGTTAACATACAGCCAGTACTCGTAGCTGCCACAAGTAATGCCATTTGGCATTTTCCATCCATTACGATTGAAACAATTTGAGCCAAAACCACAAGGCCTAAAAGTGCTTTAAGATTATCTTTGGATGTTTCCAGAATACACCCAGCAAACATTTTTCTACTTTCTCAATTCTTTATAAGGGCAAATATCATCTGGCACATTTGAGGAACCCATTTAATGGAGTAGGAAACAAAACAAAATGTAAAAACCCCCAAAATGTTTCTGATGGCCACTGCATCCGGCAGTTTACATGATGCTTACGAAAGTGCTTATTCAATCTGACACATGACCCATTCTTTGCCACTCGGTCCTCCAGACGACATCGACCTGTATTGTTACATTCGCAAAATGATGCTGTGCTCATTTATGACGTACAGCCTGTGTCAAGTTGAACTGAGACTTTCCTGAATGCTCCCAGTGCATTCAGAAAGTGTTCAGGCCTCTTCACTTTTTTCACATTTTCTGCTGTTGCAGCCTGTTGAAGCCCCCCCACCCCACCACCTCCTCATCAATCTACTCTCGCAAACCCATAATAACGGCGAACAGCCTTAGCAAAAGTCTTATTTTTGCTAAAGTTGTTTGCTGTTACATATTGCTTCTCATTTCCCCTAAATTGTCTACACTTTGGAGGTCACTGATGTTAAATTCAATTGATTGGGCATGATTTGACTGGGTGTCTTTGTATAGCGTTTGCATGTTCTCCCCCCATGTCTTTGTCGGTTTTCTCCAGATACTTCAGCTTCCAACCACATCTTCTCCTAGACCTGACCACGTGACCAAAATCTGGACGGTCACTCTGACTGGGCGCTAGAGATCCTCTGTGTAGATGGTAGAAACTTTGAGGACAATGATCACTAGTTTTCTGGGCTTTGTGGAGCGTGTCCAGATGGAGGCATCTCTTCCGTGACACACAAGACACACAAAAAAAACGACTCTCAAGAGTGTCAACAAGATTGTCTGGTCTGATGAAACCACGACTGATTTCCTTTTGGTCCCAGTTCTGAAAATAATGTAAATCAGGTGTCAAGAGTTGCTCAACGACGCAAAGGAGAAAAAGCCTGAACACTTCAAATGAATGTGATCTTTTGGATTTTCTTCTTAAATTATTTAGAAACTTTTTAGGGCTGCAACTAATGATTATTTTTGTAGTCGACTAATCTATAATCTAATTTTTCGATTAGTCAACGATTATCGATTATTTATTTGCTACGTTTCCCGTTTTTAACAAAGTTGGGTATTAATTGGATTTCATTGAAAAGCAGTGTATCTTTATGTGTATTAGAGGCAATGTGTCCACAAGTGATGCATATAATAGTATTGTAGCGATCCTGCACTAATGTTCAGTGTTATTGTGAGAGTTCTGTGATGTCTCACAGTCTGTGAATGCGTCTGGTTGGTGGAGAGAGCCGTGTGTAATAAATAAGGAAGTTTTGTTGTTCTGTTGTTGTTGGCGTGGTTGCGGCCGACAGTGACCAGGTTGTATTTGAGAAACGTTACCAATAAAGAGGGCTGCTGTACAATCTCCTCGTCTTCTCGTCCGGTCGGACGTTACAGTATCATAGTAAAGACGCATATTTTTTTCAAATGGGGTTTAACCGGAGGTTTCAGTCACTGAAAATGACGTTAACGTTACTTTGAAAAACTCCGGGTGTTCCTCAGACACATGAAAAGATGAAACACAGTTTTAGCACCGTAACATGACGGTCGTCGTCGGCTTTGGATATCCTGGTACGTGTAGACGAAATTAACATCATCTTTTAAGAAAGGGGCCTTAAAGTAGCCTAGCTATTGTTAGTTTAGTGCACGTGACGTGTTTATTTTCCCGACAATACTCCCAGACTTTAAACATTCGCGATCTCACGCTAGCATCACTATGCGCCTCTGCTTCAGCCATCGTTGCTACTGCATCGACTTTGCTATTGAACTTCTTCAGTGTTTAGTTCAATATGGACGCAGATGGTGCAGGCTATTGGCCCTTACTTTTCCGGTGGCGCATTGCAACTTTATTTGCATGTATTCTAATGAATTGAATGGCGTTCATCACGTTGCTTAAAAAAATATACGACTAGACGACGACAAAATTTCTTGTCGACGATATTCAATAGTCGACGTCGTCGACGACGGCGACTAATCGTTGCAGCCCTAAAACTTTTTTTATGATAAAGGAATCGAGTGTAAATTGATAAGGAAATAAAATTGTTTTGGTGTGAGGCTGGAAAACATCACGTGGGGGAAAAAAATGTGTGGATCTGAATGCACAGTATGTCAGCTGTCATAACGCTAATGTAAGCCTTATGTAGATGGCCCAGGGTCCAGGGCCTCAGAAGCTCCAGCCGAACGCAGACAGTGAATGCGACGTTGCGGCTGAGCTGCTGTGGAGCTCAGATGAGGGAGATGCGAATGGGGATGGTGGGGGACTCGGTCCGCTGGGGCGACTGGTGGCTCACTAGGTGCTCCACCACTGTGTGTTTGGACATGTGCTTCATAAGGTAGGTCTCCTGCAAAGACACCAAACACACCAAACGGTCAGAAGATAAGAAATGACTACCATTATTCACATTTTATTTCAGGAGATTTGAACTGTGTGTCAACGTGACTCATGTTTGTGATAAACAAACATGGTACACAATACAACTTTATGTGGCAGCTTATGTGCGTTAACTTTGTTGTGGTGTCCTAAACTACCAAACTAAACGAAAGCCAGAAAATGACAACTGAACCAAACACAAACAAACAGGATGTTTTCACAGCTCAGTTATCTTCATTGGGTTTTAGGAGTGGTAATTAAATAAAAAGGTCTCATACCAAGCTACCAAGATCTACTGGTACAATATTTAATGCAGTGGGTTTTTTTTATAACCATTTTTCTCTGTATGATTGAACAGGAACAAAAAACGATTTCAATCATTCACCGACAGGAAAAGCTACTTTCAGAATGAGACGGCGCCACCATCAGATAACAGACATAACTTGTGCTTTACTCACTGAGGTGTATGCCCGGCCACACATGCTACAGCTGTAGGCCTTGGCATTTTTGATGGCGTGCGCTGACAAGTGGATCTGCAATGATGCAGAGTCTGAGTAGGCACGGTAGCAGTTTGGACATTTATACGGCTTGTCTTTATTATGCTGCCTCTGGTGGGACTGTTGGGGAAGAGATCACAAGTTGTGAGAGCAGGCCGCTGAAACGTAACTGATTTAGTCTATTGATTACAGTCATTTAAAGAAATGAACTTGTTTTCCTTTTGCTACTACGACTGTAACTGACAATATTCTGACCTGGAGGTTAGACAGCTGGGTGAAAGCCTTTTCACATCCGGGGTGAGCACATTTATAAGGCCTGTCGCCAGTGTGGATTCTGAGGCAGAGAACACAAAGAAGTCAAATTTACTCCGTTTTAGCATCTCATGCAGTTTAAAAAAACAAAACAAAAAAACGTTCCGATAAAATTCACAGATGAAAACATCCGAGGTTGGAAAGAAACAGACAGATAAATTCCAAGCTCAAATAACGTCTGTATCTCCGTGCTGGACCGACCTGGTGTGCTGCTGGAGGTGTGACAGCTGACGGAACGAGTTCTCACAGTAGGAGCAGTGATAGGGTTTGATGCCCAGGTGGATGCGCAGGTGCTGAGACAGGTAGGAGGCGTTGGCAAACGTCTTGGTGCAGTGGGGACACTTGTGCGGCTTTGCCTCCGTGTGCGACTTAGAGTGAATCTGCATCTCTGACTTGGTTAAGAAGGTGAGTGGGCACACTTTGCATCTTTGTGACAGAAAAACGGGAGATGGGGGGGGGGGTTGTTTATTTTTCATAAATAAATTGATTAATTGCCTGAATTAAAACCCAACATCAACAATTGTGCCCAACCTGTAGGTTTTGCCCTCTTTGGGTGCAACGGTGACACAGCCTTGGTCAGCGAGGAGGGGATAGGGCACCACCAGCAGAGGACCGGATGGGTTTTCAGCTTTGATCTTCTTCCGTCCCCGCGGTGCCTTGGGTGGGGGGCCCAAAAGTCCTGCCAGCCCCCCAACCTTCATGTGGTCCATGCCCGGACCGCTAGCCAGCCCGGAGATGATGTTCACAGAAGGTGCTCCGCCGAGGCGGTTCTGGCTGCTTGACGTTGGAGTCGTGGGGGTCAGGGCCTCTGAGGTGTTGTGGCTGTCGGGTCGAGATGAAGGAGCCAGGGCTGTGGAGGTGGGAACCAGAACTTTTTTTTTTTTTTACATGTTTCTGCTTTTTAGCTCATGCATATATCATTTTTAAATGCATGCTCACAGTGTTTGTTTTCTCAGTGTGTATTTCTATACTGTCAGACGGGACAACCGCACTGTTTTGTGCGTAATACTGTATATTAAATTACAAGTCTGCTAATTGTTTTTTGTCCACCACAGGAATTACTGAGCAAAAAAAAAAAAAATACACGTAATGCAAAAAAATATAGAGGAAATAGTTGCAAAAGTGCAAAACCACTGACATGGCTGTTTAACAGCTCAGCAAATCCAGAGCGCCTTCGGTCTCTTGTCAGTTTACCAGAAGTTGCAGTATCTGAAAGCTTTGTTTTGCACTCGGTCTAAAATCCATGCTTCTAATCTTGATAACTCATATCTGCGAACCCTCATCTCCAGTCAGCTTGAAAACAAAAAAAAACTGTCTCTGTCTAGCAACACTTCAACTATTCAGACAGACATAACATATATACACACAGTGTGTGTGTGTGTGTGTGTGTCCCAAGTTATATTATATATTATATTATATATATATATATAAAATAATAACTTGGGATAACTTGTATCCCAGTCCTATGTACAGTCTATAACTAAACTGCTACTCATCACACTCACAAATGGTTTTGTCACTGTGTCATCTGTGTCAGCAGAGACTAACTGACCTGAGCGATGGTTGACGCGGCCCTGTTGCTCGCTGAGCTGCCTCATGTGCCAGTCTTCCCATAGACCTTTAGCCTTTACCGCTGACTTGTCGTCCATCGTTCCATCTGAAAGGTATCAGGTACTGGTATTTCAGTTGCTGAACAGTGCATAGTGTTTCGACCTAGACAAAACTTATACGGCATCATGCTCTTATTGCTGAGAATACGAAAATATGTGAAGTCAGCAAATGTTGCCTGACGATAGGCCTCTGCTGTACGTACAGTGTCACAGCTATAAACAGTGATTTCACCTTTAATAAGTCAACAAACAACTAGTGCTCGGTATCGTTTTACATTTTCTGCTACCAGTGACTATTTGGTTGCCATTTTGGTCCAATATCCTACCTACCCAATATACTACCATCCCCACCCCACCCCCCTTTTCAATGTAATAGTCTTTGCCTAACACCTCAGTGTGTTGTTTTGACAAGGATGAAGCCCAGTCTAATATTAGCAGTTTCCCGATTTTGATGATTTATGATCAAAAAAGATAAATTGTCAGTCGGGACACAATGACGACTTTTGATGCTTGTGACACATTTGGGTGTGTATTAAAAAATGAGTAAGATGTAATTAAGCCTACCTGGTCCGGCGCTGGAGGCGGGTCGAGCATGAAGAGCGATGTCTGGCTGTCCGGAGCCCTGTGGCTGTGGGTGGTGGCCCGGGACTTGCTGCGGCTGGGGCTTTGGCACTGGCATACCATGCTGAGTGTTTCCATCAGGGGATGAGGTGGGCACCAGCAGAGGCTGCTGGGAAGGGGTAGAGGTAGGCGGCAGATGCAGGGGTCGGATCTTCTCAGCCATCAGCTGCTCCTTGATCTTGTTAATGAGCACCAGGTTATCCAGCTGAAAGGGTTAACGGGTCATGCTCAACAGAAAACAGCCACCGTGTGTGAATGTCATTCACGCCCCATAGAACACATCCAAGGGCAGAAAACATTGACCAGCACATAGTGAATAGCAAAACGGTTTTTGTTTTTTTTTTAGTTTTGTGTTTTAATCTATGATTTAAAACAAAACTGGGACCGATTCTATGTCTGAGTTTCGGTGGTGCTGAATGGCTGAAAAGACATTCACACATGGAAACATATGGCAACGAAAGGTGGGAATGTCAGGAAAGTAATGGCAGGTTACGGGTTGACTTACCTGGCCTGGCATGGATGGAGGCGGAGGCCAGAAATAAGGGTTGTTAAATCGAGGCTCTGCCATCCTGCAACAAACAACGCTTACTTTAGACATCAAAAGTCAAAAGTTGTGTTCGATTATCAACAAAAGTGCGGTCAGAATATGGATTTATGATTTACAATTTCCCAGTAGCTCCAAATGAACATACAGAACAGTTCCTTAGTTTCCCTGCACATTCCCCTTCACGTTATTCCACAGCATGAAGGACCTTTTTGTATTGAGATCACACTGCTCTACTTTTCCAATGTGGACAGAAACTTTCTGACAGGGTGTCCGCAGGTATTAGAGGGTGTGGACGCTTTATAAAACCTTTATATGACCAAACTGAAACTAAATCCAATTCACGCAAGCATGGTTCACAAGATGGTACGGGTCATTTTCGAAATTGTGTGCGTTTTCACGTATCTAGTGTGCATGTGCATAAAAAGTGTTGTGACCTAAGATAAGACTGAAATTAAATGATCAATAATAATTTCATTAAATTCTGTGATGTCATGCTTCATTCCTATGATTTTCCGGGGTCTTCCTCCACAGACGGGGCTCATGTCATGGAGATGACTCATATTACATGAGCAAAGTCCGTCCACGGAGGAAAGACTAATGAGATATTATAAATAGTTTTATGTATCAGCAGCCACCTACTGATAAATTCAAAACAACAATAATTTGTCTTTAGATGAGTTTAACAGTGTTAAGTGTTGCTGACATTAACGCTCATGAATACAGTATATATGGGAATTAGGCTTAAAAATGTAAATAAATGCAAACATTGAGTCACTGCAGCTTGGACACGCAGTGTCTTTTGTCTGAGAGTCACATTTATGAAAAATAAGTGCACGTCGCTTTAAATTTCCAGATAAACGCAAAAAGAGAGGGGGGTGGGGAGGGGGAGAGAAAAAAAACTTTCCATCTTTTGACTTTTCGGACATGTCCTCATGTGTGAGGCCGCCGGTCTCGCGCTGATGGGGGGGCTGCACGGATCGTCCCTCCCGGTTCCACTCAAACACACTCGGCCAGTTTTTTTTTCTCCCCCCCTTCCTTCAAACATTTCCAGACAAAAGGGAAACAAAAATGGCAGCCTTATTTTCTTTATAAGGCGGGACGCCATATTCTGCAGAGCACCCCCCCAAATTTTTTTTCCCCCCCCTGTCGGAGCGCGGCCGCGTCGTCGCGAGGCGGCCGCGGCTCGCACGCGACGCGCACACAAAAAGGTGTGTTTGTCGCGTCAATGGCATGAACGATTGTTTACAGGCGATCCATCCGCAGGTTTGAATAGCCCGGCCTCCCCACCCCTTAAAAAAACTGACACTTCCTACAACGGCCACAAATAAATAAATAAATAAATATTTTTCTTTTAAAAAGAAGAAGAAGAAGCAGCACGGAAATGGACAAGATGCAAGGTCGACACCCGATTAAAACGCCCGTAGCGATGCGTGTGCGACGGGGAGACGACCGGCGACGCAGCCTCGTCCCCCCGCCTGCCGCCGCTGTGCCATCTTCCCCGAATCGCACTTTTTCCTGCTGCTTTTTTTCCACATCCTGCAACTTTTGAGCGAATCAAAGGACGGCGATCGCATTTTTTTCCTGCACGATGCACGCGACCGCCGGCGCAGCGCTCGCCGCAGACATGCACATCGGCCACGACCCGACGACACATGCACAAATACCTTGTGTCCCGATTGCAGATATTGTCTTGCGAGTACAGCGATAATATAAAAGCTTGATGTGCTTTCTGCCTGCCTCCAGTCGGACCACCGCTTCCGGGTCGCTTTGTTCACTTCTGGGTGCCGTTGCAGTTCTCCACACAGCACAGACACACGGAAATATTCTGCTAGTGTTGCTTTGGGTCTTTTCTCCGTGACCTACTTTTATTCGCGTTTAATGGACAGCGCTATTTTTTTAAACACCCCCCCACACACACACCCCACCCCACCCAAACCGATGAATTTAACAACGCGTCTCGTGCGCGTTTCGGAAGGATTTGGCGCACAGATGCGCCTGGATATAACAGAAATCCCGAAATAGCAAAAGCACAGTGCAGAAATACTGCACCGCAAAAGCTGCGCTCTCAGTGTTTACTGTAGGAAAGATAGCAATAATAATACAATGTCAAAAAAATGACAATAGCATGGACCAGAATGCGAAAAGAAAATAGTGGTTTATATTTAAAAAAAATGTGTGATGCTGAATTTGCTCCAATTGTGTTTTCATCTTCAGATCACATATGATCTAATTTTCATGATCATATAATATATATGGGAAATGAGTGGGGTCAAGGTGCCATGGCCCTGCAGCCATGTTTGTATGGGTCAGTTTAAGTATCACTTCCAGGTTTATCTTCATTCGACCTGGAAACATGATTACATTATAATACAGTTCAGACAACACAAACACACAACACGAAAGATGCACGGCAACAGGCACCAGCTGCCAGTCCTGAAACCATGAGTTTGAAAAACTATTTTTTAAACATTTTCAAACGCATAACAATTTTACACAATAAATGAATAGGTGAATAAATACGTCTGCACATGGTTCTACAAAAATCTTCACAGATGTTTCAACAGTATTTCAAGTTTAATTACAAGTTAAATACAAATGGGTTTTCCAAAATGTGTGGAGTTGTTGCTTTACTTTATAATGTTGTCATTATAATGAAAACCAACTATTGCTATGTCTGGTCCAGCTTAAAGTTTAGCGTTAGCAATGTGATGGTTAAGATTAGGGGACGGGCTTAATCGATGGCATTGCATGAATGAGTGGTTTGCAAACTATAAAAAGACTACGTGCGTGTGCACAACAGAGTGTGATCTCACTGTTTCCTGTTTCTGGGACTATTTCTCTGAAGGCTCCTCAAAGCTGACAGCTGTGACACAGAAAATGCCATTTGTTACTACTTGACTCAACTCTAAATGGAATTTACACAAGTCTTTCAAATCAGGATGCTTCATTCTGCTTCTGCTGCTGCGTTCACTTGTGTCATATCCTGGTGATGACTGAGTAGTACAAGCCTTGCTGACAAACATCTCACCTAAAGTTGTCTGTCCAGTTTCCTCACTGTTTCATCTTCTGACATGGACCTTGTCTTGGTAAGTTGATCAAATTTGACAACATAATCACTCCTTATTACCATATAATTAAATAAATAAGGCTGTTTTTAATAACCTTTAAATATGTATATTATTGTACGACTGTGAGGGGCACCTGTGTCCCCATGCTGTGAGTGAGACAGGTGTACACTTGGTGTCCATTCTCAATGCTGTGGTGTCAGGTTATGAAAATTGTAAAAGTATAGCTGCACATGTAGCTTCATATTAGCTACTGCAAGACATCAGGAATGTAGTGTTGATCATATGGAAGACATAACGCCCTGATTAACGGGCCCTATGTCATGGTTTTGCAGATGCGATAACAACACGTCAATAAGCTAATACATTTACAAGGGCGGCATCTTTGTACTTATTTACATAGTTTGATTCATGTACTAATGCTGGTCTTGAGTAATAGTTTATTTTTCAGTAAGTTGTCAGCAAATAGAAAAGTGTGCAAGTCTCTACAGTCCAACATGAATAAAGGCCAATATGCAGTCCAATATATTCTGAAAACATGAACCTGTGAGAGACCCAAACAAGTCATCTTTTGCTGTTTTGGATTGTTACATTAGTTTCCCATGAGAATGACTTCTTTAATTTGACCCGACATTTACAAGTGCCTGTGTCCTTCACAGTAAATTGAAACTAGCCTAAATGAAATATGGTGGCATGTAGTACGATTATTTATGCGTATACTCGTGAAATTAAAAAAGAAAAAAATGGATGTTTGCTTCTGCTATATTACACTGTATTATTATTAGACAGCCAGGGTCCACCATCAGCAAGTGCTCTTGTTATCTTTGGGGTCCCTATGATTTGTATGCCACCGTCAACTGCGCTAACCTGCAACAGTGGGAGAAAATGCAATCACTAATATCAGAGGTGTATTATATATGGTAATAGACACAAGTGTAAACACTTTTTATTCCAACCTGTAACCAGATCAGATTGGGAAAAAAAAATTAAACTGTGTCAAGTCAGTTGTGATCATCTGTCTTCGCTGATCCTTAGATCCTCCCTTTTTTCCAGGTTTTTCCACTGATACTTATCTTTGTTTCCTGTAAGGAAAGTTACTCTACGGCACCAGTACAACCCCTGCTGTGCCCACCCGGTAAGTTACACCGGGTACGACCTGCGCCCATTGGTCCTGTATTGTGGCGTCAGATGAACTTATTCCAATTTTCCTTGTCTCCACTGTGTTCCAGGAAATTATAAAGGCAAGAATGAACTCGGACATGACATCTGCATAGCGTGTGGAATAAACACATTCACAGCAATTAATAACTCGAGATTAAAATGCGTGAGGTGTGACGCATGTCAAAGTAAGTATCTCACTCAGGCCGAGTGATAGCTTTTGGGGTACTGTGTACGATTTTGAAAATAATTTGACTTGTAAAATAATCTAGTTTGACGTCTTTGGCTTTTTTTTAAAAAAAAGAAGAGATAAAATATTTGCTGTTCACTGGCAAAGTATAAATTAGAGACTTTGTCCCAAAAGAAACCTAAAAAAAGCAGAATGTGAATCCATACATGCTTTAAATGGGAAATTAACCTTGTAGATTTAAGCAATGTTGTGATTTACCCCCCAGGTGACGAGAAGGAAATAAGGCCCTGCACCCGTATTAGTGATGTGGAATGTGAATGTAAAGACGGATACTATAGGTTGAAGCCTGGAGTACGAATGTGCCTAGCATGCAACTGTCACTTTTGTCAAGGTAAGTGACGAAAGATAATTTAAAGAAGATATAAACGCAACAGGAAGCCACGTAGTTTGTTTTTAAAGTACTCAGTGTTATCCGCATACTTTTTTTCAGAGCCCCAAAATGGTCTCAGCGACAAAGAGTGCAAGTCCTGCGAAAGGTGGGAGATCTTACAATTTGAGAGACGAAACCTGGTCTTTGTTTTCATGTTTTTTTTCTTGATTATTCTAATTGTGCAGCTAAAACCAGTATAGTAGTGGATATTGTCTTTTGTTTGTTTGTTGGTTTTGCATTAATGCTGTAATCTGTATTGCGTTCTCTGTTGTATTAGTTTTAATAAGTCTAATGAAAACCCTTGAATCACAGGTATGGGCAGGCTTTTTTGGCTGTTTTGTTGACGGCATTTTCAAATGTCAAGTGCCTGTCTTATAGCTTGAAAAAGGTCAAATCAATCATGGTATGATAAATGGTCAGGGCGCATACGTCAGCTTGTCCTAACAGAGAAGGAAATCACTGTGGTTTTTCCGAGTAAACACTGTGGCTGTGGACTTCATATGTCTCAGCACAAACGTGGTTTTGTGTGGACACACAGCTAAATTTGCAGTTTAGTCCTTTAAAGAGAAGGTTTTATAATCCGGAAATCTTTGGAACGCTGAAATCATTTATGTGTGCTATAACCCTTCAGTTTATATCTGCCACCAAAACCCTGTCCCATTAAATTGCATTTAAAGTGATGGAGGAACGCGTCTCTCCTTTTATTTTTCCAGAGAGGCATGTATGACTGTTCCAGAATGCAAGCGGAAATGTACAATTCCTGGTCCAACTCCGAGTACCACTACACCTCCAAGTATATATATCATACCAAACAGAACAAATAATCCTGATGTGACTCAGGTCAAAGGTGATGGTTAGGTTGAAAGAATCATTCCACATGTCAAGTGCACAGACAGAGTTCTTATATATTGTTTCTGTATCCTCACAGAAGAGAAGTCTGTGACCTCGCTGTGTCTCTTGGTGGTGGTGGTGATATTTGTGGTGCTGTGTATGCTGCTGCTGCCCTTTGCAGTGAAATCAAACAGATGTCCCCGCTTGAGCACCAACAAAAGAGTGGAGCTGCATCGTGAGGACCCCAAATTAAATGGTGAAACCTTTTTCAGATTTGTTTAGTTTTTTGTTTTGTTTTTCTGAAAAAAAAAAAAAAACCCTGCAGGTATATAAGATAAACTTTGAGACTTTGCCTCTCAGGTCTGAAATCAAAAATATAATTTTTAGAAAAAAATTTCAGTTTCCTTTTTGAGCCAAACGTTTTCAAGCAGGAAGTTAACTGATATTATCTGCTTTTTTCCCCTTACACAGGACAAGGCCGTCATCAAAGCAGACACCCAACCACCCTGGTTTGTGTTCAGTTTCATGTTCTATCTGTTTGTTTGTGATAAATAAAAGCTAGCTTTGAGCAGCATTGCTGCTAGATAGTCTGAGAGCCTTTCGACAAAAAGCATGTAAAGGTCAACATATCAAAGGTCAGCGATATCAAAGGTCTATCAAAGGTGAACTGTTTTTTTTTTCTTAATTTTGTATTTGAAGTTTTTTAAATCACTTTCTAATAATTTTCTTATATTTAAAAGAATCTGCTGCAAAACTGATCACTTCTTTCTTGTTTGTCTTTTCAAGACATTTACCATTTCTGAGGAAGCTCCCATAATGGCTCTTAGTCATAGTCCAGCTCAGCCTCGTGACCCGGACCACATCTGTCCTCTGCTGCCTAATGCCAAACAAAAAGGACAAAAAGGTAGCGCTCAAACCCCAGCTGCAATATAATACGTTGGACTTGGACTTGCTCAGTATGTTATTTTAATGAAGGAACAACAAAATGAGATACGTCAGGTTGAAACAAACCACAGAGAATACCCACAAATGCTATTAGTGTATTTGATGCGTGATATGATGCGTGATATCTTGCACAAACGTGTTGCTAGCATTATAATGGAAAGCGGAAGCATGTATCAAATGCAGTTCACAGGTGATCATATCTGCAAGGTGTGAAGAAATCATCAATAAAGAGGGGGCTGCTTCATTACTGAGATGTGAAGTCAGATTCATATCATCACAGTAACATTTTTACTCCATTCCAGTTGAAAAAAAAAATACTTCCATAATGTAAAGAAAAATAATTAAATAAAATATAGTCACGTCAACCCTTTTCCAGCTATATTTATGAAACTGTTTAGTGACTTATTAGACACATCATGGTTTTAACGAATGACATAATTACATTTTTGAGCGCGCATCAGATTCTCATTTGGTCACCATGGGGTTAAAATAACTGAAAGTGCGTTGTTTTGTTACTGTTCAAAGTTTCAAGTTCCATCAAAAAAAAATTTTTATTCTGAATTAAGCTTTGTTACACGGAACAGCATGTGTAAACATGATCATGTGACGTGAGACTCTAAACAATGTTATAAAGTGCTTTAAAAAAAAGACCAAAAAAACTACTTATAGAAAAACTAAACAGATATAAAAAGGAGCGAGGAGAGAAGAGCTAGGATGGTGAGTTGCAGATCTGAACTCTCCTGGCTGTCTGGTTAAAAGGTGACATCACTATATTAGGCAAATGCTGCCTAATGTCATGTGAAGGAAATTTAAAAAAAAAATCACCATGGTGATTGATGGTATCATGTACTATATAGTACAGTAGTTTTTTCACACTTGGAGCAGCTGACCATTTTTTTCCTCTTCACTTGATGAGCCTTGTCGCCCAGCATGGAGGTGGAGATTATATCACGTGGCGCTATCACCACAGATAGCAATTTGACATTAGGGTAAATGGCAAATCAGATAGTGTGTATGTGTCATTGTTAGCAGTGAAAAAAAGGGTTTAAAATACATAACAAACAACAAAGATATAAAAACCACAAGTAATATATGAATATCAAAGATAAAAAGGATAAAAACTGTGAGAAAGTGACTGTTAGGTTGGGTATGCTTGTCGGAACAGGTGAGTTTTGAGGCAAGATTTAAAAATAGTCAATGTGTCACTGTTACAAATGTTGGGTGGAAGGGAATTCCAGAAGCGGGGGGCGGAAATGCTAAAGGCTCTGGACCCCATGGTGGTTCATTCGGGCAGGAGGGATAGTGAGGTTGATGGATGAGGATGATCTGAGAGTCCGACTGGGTGTGTTGATATTGAGAAGTTTAGTCAGGTATGGCGGGGCGAGGTTGTGGAGGGCTTTGGAGGGACAGGTGGAGACAGTTGATATTACGCAGATGGTAATATGCAGACAGGGTAAAGTTATTGATGTGAGTCTGGATGTGAGTGCTGTCGAGGACGACACCCAGGCTCTTGGGAGTTGTCAATGGTGATTGTGAACTGTTGGCTTTTGAGAGGGTGGATTTGGAACCAATGAGGAGAACCTCAGTTTTGTCACTGTTGAGTTTGAGAAAGTTAGAGGAGACCCAAGTTTTGATTTCATGGAGACAATCACAAAGGTAGAGCTGGGTGTCATCCGCATAACAATGAAAGTGAATATTGTATTTACTGAATATGTAATATGTAATCCCAATGGGGAGGAGGTAGATGATAAAGAGGACTGGACCGAGGACAGAACCTTGAGGTACACAAGAGAAAGTGGGAGGAGGCTGGGATGCAAAAGTTTTTAGTTGAATGAATTGAGTCAGTCCAGAGGTGTGCCAGTTAATCCAATTGTAGCCAGTCTATGGAGAAGGATGGAGTGGGAAATGGTGTCAAATGCTGACGTTAGACTCAACATGTCAGACTCTTGCGACTGATGTTGTGCTACAGATGGGTTTTCTTTTTTTTTTGCATGGTCAGTGACCTCTGATTCTGTCCTTCCAGCTGTCAGAGAAGAGGAGCAGTCAGAGCGTTGGCCCGCCATTGTCCTCTATGCGATTATCAAGCAAGTGCCCTTGCGTAGGTGGAAGGAGTTCTTGCGTCTGCTCTCGGTGGCTGACCAGCAGCTGGAGCGGGTGGAGCTGGAGACTGGTTTGAGTCTGGGCTACATGGAGAAGCAGTACCATATGCTGAGGCTGTGGAGCCAGCGCTCCACTGCGAGCCTGGATGATGTCTTCTCGGCCTTGCACTACATGGATTTGTCCGGCTGTGCGCAGCTACTGCAGGAAAGCCTGGAGAAGCTGCAGTGAGGCCTGGACCAACGTGAGGTTTCTGATCATGCAGATCTTCCAAAAACTGGGGTTTCCGTTGACCAATTCAGGACTCAAAAGGCTGCACCTGAGGACATCATTAAACAGTATTTGATATGCAGTAAGGGAGCATCAGTGCACAGAAGCTGCAGTGCATTACAACAGTACTACTTCAGGGTATAACCACATAAAAATGCAATAACTGTCTAGATGCTCCATATTGGGCAATCTGGATATATAGCATATCACAATCAGTTAAAAAAAATTTTTTTAATGGCTAATTATCGTCAAACACATCCCACATGAGTGTTAAATAGTTTTCTTCGCAGAATAACAAAATAAACTTCAACTCAAAGAGTTGCTCGTATTTTACGTCCAGACTGTAACTTAAAATGCAGCATGCTTCTATGGAAAAATAAGTATATGAAATAATATAAAATATATATAGTTAATTGTAACTGAATCAAGAGCAGCCTTAATATTTTGTCAAGAGGTGACATGCATTTTAGTATTCAAGCAGCGACCTCTTAATCTACAGTGGGTGGAGAAACTAAAAAGGAGATTAGGGGAAATCCCCCTCCATGAACTATGCTGTCAAAACTACTAACATTGTCAAATACCACTTGTGGCTTGTTGTATATTTTGTTTTCGTGTGTTTCGTTAATATTTGAGGCATCCGGTTTTCAGAGACCTGCTTAAATCTAAATATGTTTTGCTCTGGTTGTATATGTGTTTGACAGGTAGGCAGGGTGTAGTGTAAGTGTGTAAGTGTGAATTCTGAATGTGAGGGTTTATTTGACCCCCAGAGATAGGTGCTCATCCCTTTTTGCAGCATGTAAATATGTACGCGTATAACTTCTAGAAAACGAATAATTATGAACTTAATTGTTACGGCACTTTCTTAACAATGTTATAAAGTGTTTGACAAAAAAGAGGTACAGCCATAACAAGATAAAAAGAAAATTCCATCGTCAACATTAGAGCAGAATTGTGTATTTAATATGTGTAATCAGTATTTTTCTCCTGATTACCTGTACAGCATTTAGTGTCCTTCTTAAAGAGTTAACACGGATTTAAACTTCATTATTGACTTCGATACCATGTGTCGTGTGAAGAAACTTTTTTTTTTTTAAATCGCCATGGTGATTTCTGGTATCATGTATTATCTGATGCTGTGGGTTTTTTCACACTTGGAGCTTTTTGTCTTCAGCTTGTTCAGCAAAGTAGTTATCACTGATCAGTGGTGAGGCCCAGAGTGGAGATGGAAATTAAGACATCGTTTCCCGTCATTTGCACCACATAGCAATTTGACATCAGGGGAAATGGCAAATCTTATAGCGAGTAGATGACAATTTTAGATAAATACATTTTAGAGGAATTAGAAAAAGGTTGCATCCTTGCACATTATGTCTTTACTCGTGTAAAATCATCAACCTTCAAACTTTTCAGTTTAACTCAGGGAATTAGAATTATTTTTACTAACTGAAAAGAATTAATCATAGTATCACACTTCATCTGTGTTGTCATTTAACGATAGTCTTATGGAGCCCAGCCGAATTCACAACCCTTGTTCCCACTTCACCTTGCTACAGACATGAATGTCTGGTTTTACAACTCAGCCCCTGATTTTTGTTGCACACCCATGCGTTGGAAGAAAGCTAAAATCCCCACATGAGCACCAGCTCATCACTTTGATGATGAAGAGATGCAGTAGGTTGGGTTTTTCCTCACCACACATGTTCCATCCAAACGAAGCTTTCCTCCCGTGGTGTTGTTGTATCTCATTTTGAGAGTTTTCGTGTGTCAGTTCAATAAATGACAGTAAAGCAGTTTCACTTTGTGACCTTTAAGTTCAATAAGGATCGTTTTTGCATGTATAATAAATACATATTTGAACGTTTACAATACGATTTGAGGCCAATAGATGGCACTGTTGGCTGTTTGACCTTTTGGACGGCAGTGACTGCAGCTGCTGCTTTCCCCACAAACAGAAAGAAGACACACACAAAAAAACAAAACAAAAAACTTTTAAAGATAGACGAGGATTAGTCCATTTCATAAAGTGCTTTTGTTGTACAGCACAAAACATTTCGATATGTAGCTAAGATGACGAATGCAGCACTCATATACTCTTCTGTTCTATGATGATGTTTGATATTAGTACAAAAACATCAATTTATAATTATATATGTTCTGATGCCTAATCTATTAACGTGTGTGTGTACAATAGTTTATATTTTGTTTATTCAACAGCTCAGGATAATAACTGGGGACCGGCGTCCGTGGTTTCCATTGGCAACCGGACCCGTGTCCTCGTGAACGACCAGCTCGCGCACTGTGACCGTCCCACACCGACAACAGAGGAAGAGTCAGAACCAGGCAGGACCGGTTCCGGGATGTGAAGCTTATCGCGGTTTGTTTGTTTATTCTTTACTGGGTTGTTGCTTTCTCGTGTTTTATGTCTTTTCAACTGTAATGGACGCAAAGAAAAAGAAAAAGAACTAAAAAAAACACTACTCCGCTGTTGCTTTTGTTGAATGAGCGGACACATCGCGTTGCCCTGGCAACTTAGAGCCGACGGCTATAGAATTACAAAAATGGGGCAAAGGTTTTCTGTTTCCGGGACTTTCAGAAAATGACCTCCGAGTGACATAGACTTCTTATTCTGGCGTTTTAAAAGTCAAAGATTTCGCTTTGGTTCGAGTTTTTTCTACTTTTGGCAACAATAGCCTCACGAGCAGGTAGACTAACCCCGTGTCCGAGAAACCCGGAAATCACCACTGTGGGGTACGGATACATTTTCAAAATAATAAAAAAAAAGAGGTCAGTCATTAATATACACATTTTCACGTACCCGTGTTATTTGTTAGTGTCACAGTGGTGCACCTTTTTAAAAAAAAAAAAAAAAATCAGATGAGTATAATGTCCTTCAATTTGAAATTTAATTCTCAAGCTTGTAATTGTAAATTTCTTCCTGAAATAGCCACAATATTTATGAAGCTTAATGTAAAAATACTGTGGTACTGTAGTAATACTAAGTTTTAGTATTTGCAATGTCTACTATGTTTTCATCCCATGCTTTTAAATGTGAGCATCATGCAACTTGAGACAAGTGTTGTAAAATTTGTCATTATCCAGTCACAAAATTGTTGCCCTGTTTTCCTGGTCCTGGTGTTGTGCATGTTGTTGTACTCTCATGGCTGCTCTCAATAGATTTTAGCCATAACAAATGAAAACATTTGTTGTAAGAAATATTGTTTTTATCATAACTGTTGTCTTCACTGTGAACAGGTGCAGAGTGGAAAACAGATCCATAGGCTCTGCTGCCTGATCATGACAGCTCTTGTCCGACCTGGGGTCAGTGTTTCAGCGCTGTGTGAGGATGGAGACAAGATCCTTGAGGCTGGAGAACTGGAGAGGGCCACCTCCCTCTACATGTCTGCCTTCAGGACTCACGCTGCCTCCACCATGTCCCACATACGGAAACTGGAGAAGCCCTTCCTGGCTGGGGTGATATCTACCCTTGAAGGTTGGCTGGACAGTCACGCTGAGAACCAACCTGCTGAGGGTCTCAATAAAGGCTTGGTTGCGGTGTTTCTGTCAACACTCTGCCCCAACAATCTGTCAGCCACCATTTTCAAAATGGAGTCTCTCCTTCACAGTGGCGGACCTGGCTGCGAGGAGATATCTGCTCGCTGCACCGCTCTGCTGGAAGGGAAGAGAAGCCCTCATCCAGAAGGGTCAGCTCGCCTGGTCTTGGAGATAACTCGTGCTTTGGCCTGCTTGTTGGCAGAGCCTTGTGGTATCAAAGGTTTGAAGCTTTACCTGGAAACTTACCGGGGCAACAAATCTGAAATTGTCGAGCTGGTGAAAACCAGACAGGCACAGAATCTATCGAAGATAGTAAAGGCATTCACAACCCAAATACTGCAGATACATCCCTGTCTGATGTTTGACAGTGAGTGGGCAGCAACGACAAAGGAGAACGATAAGCTTCATGTCGAGGCTTCTCCTCTAATCATTGAGTTTTTGGTGGCTATATCACCTGGTAACAGAGAAGTTCAGGAACTTCAAGCAGCATATTTGTTTCTGACAGGACAGTTTGGGGACAGTGCAGAAGCCTACTCCGCTCTCCTGCTTCAGGGTCATTGCCAGAAAATGCCAGAGAGCGATACAGACGGGCCTTCTACGGACAGTCTTGAGAGGAGAGCGCGGCTCTTAACCAGTCGAGCGGCTGCCTACTTCTCGGCAGGGGGACGGACTGTGGAGGCATGCGGGGATCTGGGAGAAGCATTTGGGATGCATCCTGCTACAGCCAGATTTTATTTTCAAAAGCTCTTCACAGATCACGGCACGGGGATGGCTGCCCGCAACCATCTCCGTCAGCAAGCAGAGAAGGGCCTGTGTGGTTATAGAGAAAGGGTCCTCATGCGTCCAGACCTTCGGTCCAGTGAAGGAGTTGAACTCCTGGACCCTGTCATTGCTCAGTTGCGGACACTGTGCCATTTAGAGCCTGACGGGGGAGGCAGAGAGCTGCGCGTCCGACTGGCTGACTGTCTTCTTCTGAGAGGTGAACACAAGGAGGCCCTCTCTATTTGTAGCCAGCTCGCTGCTGCGCAGGGTCAGCAGAGCTATCAAAACACAGTGCAGGTACTCCGAGGATATGCGCGACTGCTTTCTGATGACCACAAGGGGGCATCAGAAGACTTCCAGGCTGTGATTGAACACAATGCCCCTCATCCGTCCAGCTGTGTGCGGGCACTTTGTGGTAGGGGGCTCCTACGCATGATGAGTGGTTTGAACTATCTCACAGCTCTAGACTATGTGACAGCGAGCAGGCTGCATCCTCAGGAAACAGCACTGACTGTTCGCTGCCTGGTGCCATGGAACTGCCGGGGACTGCTGTTCACCGTTTTGGTGGAGCAGGGACGAGTGATGCTGGAGGGGACTGGAGAGAACCAACCCAAGTCCACATCCACTGAAGACTCTCAGATCCAGCAGGAGGATCAGCTGCATGTCCCGTCAAAGAGAGACAACCACAGATCAGGGTATGACATGTGATGTTTTATGGCATTGTCTCAGCTGGACAAGCACCATTATGAATCATTACATAATATAATGATGTCCAATGATTCATAATGGTGCTTGTCCAGCTGTGACAAATTAATCTCATGACTTACTGTGCAACTTTTCCTCCTCTCTGCAATAGGACTCCTGCTGGAGTCCAGTCCCTGGCAGTGCTGCTGATGGAGCTCCAGCCAGGGGCTGATGGACCTCAGATCTTGGCCGCAGATGCCTTGTACCAGCTTGGCCGGGTGGAGGAAGCGTACCGGCTACTGCTCTCTGTCTCACCCACCAGCCCTCGAGCACCCATCCTGGCTCGCCTTGCCCTGCTGCAGCTGCACAGAGGTTTTCTGTATGACACCAATCAGGCATGTATAGGGTCAATCCTATCCTTTTATACTAACTTTATGTGTAGTCATTATATATATAGTCATAGAAAATAGTCATTATCAAAACGTTAAACAACTAAAAGATAATTTAAAGGTTTTGCATAGGGCCACGTGTTCAGTAATCACTGAAAAACGAATTAAGTAGCATAGCTGCAATTTTAGTCTCAGTTTTAAATCATCTAAAATTAACATGGATATGAACATTTATCAAGGCGTATTTTATTCTGAAGGAATACAGTTTTGTTTTATAGCTATTACTGTCGTTTTTTTTATTCAGTTGCTGAAAAAGCTCATTCAGTGTGGTGATACAAGCTGCTTGCGTTCACTGCTGGCGGTGGCGCAAAAGAGGGACCGAACACTGTTGCACAAACATTGCCACTCCGCTGCGAAACGCATCCTGGAAGTCACAAGGGATGAGAGCGCTATCAGAGAGGCTGTGGCCTACCTCTCCATTGCCATCATGGCATCTGGTGAGTAGAAGCTGCGCTTTTTAAAGCATCACTCGCCCTCGGAAATTACCAGAAATTATATACTGTGATATAATGAATACAATAAAACCAATTAAAACCGTGCTTTTCAAGTCTGTGAGGCAGCAGACTCATTGCTGGAAAGGGGGAGGTGCTATGCCCTGCTGGGCCAACGAAAGACGGCCATCTTTGATTTCAATGCCATTCTGAAGGAGCAACCAAAACATATCCAGGCTCTTTGTGGAAGAGGCTTCACCTATCTGGTGCTCAATCAACAAAAGGTACCGGTATTTGTTGAAACTCTTTCTTTTTTTTTACTATCTCCATGTTTAAAATGTATTATTATTATTATTATTATTATTATTATTATTATTATTATTATTCATTTGTTCTGTTCCACTGTTGGAGATATGTATGTTCAATATGAATATAAAATTGAAATGGCCCTTTTCTACACCATAGGAATGCACTCATGATATCCTGGCTGCACTTCAGATAAACACTGACACAGTCGTAAAAGACATTCTGTCACTCAAGGACAAGGCCCGGAAGCTGGTCTGTGATTGGCTGCATCAGTTCTGTCGGAACAAACTGTCGGACATTGTGGTCGCTAATGCCGTCCCCTGCCATGAAGAGCAGCTCAGAGATCCTTTTATAATTGGTGGAGCTCTGATGAGGAGTGACTGCAGAGACCCCAGATGGCAACTCCTCTATGTGGATTTACTCTTAGCCAAAGGTGAAATGGGAACTTAATGACACTGGAGAGTTTGGTTTAGTTGGTGTGATGTTAATTAAAAAAAAGAGTTACTGATATTTGTTAGCCTTTTCTACACTAACACTTGCTCCTGCTGTGGTGATCCATCTGCTTTAGGTGAAGTTAAGGCTGCAGGTGCTCATCTGTGTCAGGTGTTTGGCCAGGAACCAAGAGATGCAGCGGCCCAGGCCAGGTTGGGTGTGGTAGAGGCCTGGCATCAGAACAACTGCAGCGCAGCATGCCGACTCAGCAAACTGACAGAGAAAGATCCGTTCAGTTCAGACTTCTTGCTGGCCCTGATCCCATTCAATAAGCGAAAACTCTTGGCACAGGTACGTCGCAAGACTGGAATCCTGGATTATCTGGAATCCTGGATTATGAGTTTTTATAACAGTAAAGAATTATTAAGTAAATTAAATAAAACCGTCACCAGGACTGTCAAATAAGACAAATTCCTTGGTGTCTAATTGGTACTTTTGTTTTTCAATGTTATCTCTGTGACTGTGTGAAACTCCTGGTATCGTTTCTCAACATTTCCTAATTTCCTTGCATTTAATTTAGATTTAACTTCTTATGTGTTAAGGTTTTAAGTAGTTTTTAATTTTTTAAAAAAGTGTTTAAGCGTTTAAGTTTAAGTGTTTACTTGACTTTTTTCTTAACATTGTGACTAATGCAAGCCCAAAATAAAAATGAACCAAACTGTAGCAGCCCTTCCATTGATCTAGATGTTTCTCACACATCATGTTTTTAAGTGCTTGAAAACGGCAGTGAGGTCAGAGAAGATGGATAGTGTATGGTGATAGATAGATAATAATACAGATAATAATACTTACAAGACTGTGAAGCAGTCAGTGTAGTATTTATGGATACCATATGAATTGTTTGGTATTGATTTTTGAACAGGCAGCAGCGCAGGAAGCCAGCAGTTTGTCATCAGGTGGCCAGTGGGATCAGGCCCTCACACTCCTCAATGTAGCAGTGCAAGCAGCAGGTAAACACAGGCTCCAGTATCTTCGCCAGCGGGCTGCCTGCCTTGCTCAGCTGGGCTTACACGAGCGCGCCATAGCTGACCTCGACCAAATTATCCAGAAACATGGTGGATCAGACGCCAGCTGCTCAGATGATCCACAAGTCTGGGCAGAGGACCTGTGTCGGCGAGGTGGCAGCTTGGTGCTGTGCTGCAGAGAAGCAGCAGCTCTGGAGGATTTCATCCGGGCCATGGAGCTCCACAGGGAGCAGGCCGTCCACTGTGTGGAAACTGGTCTTGGGAGGCTGCGTTTGGCTGAATGCTTCCTGCGGGGAGCGCTGCAGCACTACGGGGAGCAGCAACTCAGTAAAGCCTGGACCTTGATTGAGTGTGGCCTCATTGTAGATAGTGAGAATGCAGAGCTTCGTAGGCTGAGGGCAAAGGTCAAACGGGAAGTGGCCAGCCCCTGCAATGTCAACTAGTGTTGCTAGTCAGAAAATCAAACAGCACATAGGAGCTCCAGCTGAGTTTACACACTGTAGCCATGTTAGTGCCTAAAAATATTGTAATGTGAGGTAAACATTTCAAACCATGCTATCATCTTTAAAGGTAAAGTATTCAATATAATATATACTGTATAAGGGTAGAATAAATATACAAGGAGACTGTGAATGAGATTTTCACCACCCCAATTTTATTGACTCATTTTCGTTAACCAGAACCAGTTAAATGACTGAAACACCAATAAGCGAATTATAGTGGAAATGGGAACGATACATGATGGTCACGGTGATTATATAACATTAAGAAAATCACGCAACATGAGATTTGATTCAGTTCCAAGCGTCACACTCAGGTAAAAGATTTAAGAAAGTGCCTGATGTGCAGGTTTCATTTTAACTTGGAGGAAGCACAATTTTCTTTAATAATATTTCAGCTTTGTTTAGTTTACACAAATACAGGAAAATAGGATTAAATACTTTTTATCCGTACCACTATACCACACATACCAATACAAAGTAACTCCATAAGTATTCATCTCAGTGCACTTGAATTCGTACTGACTAATTTATCAATTGTGTCATTTGTTTGCAGAAATTAAGTTGTGTCTTTTTATTAAGCAGACACGGTAATGTATTGTGGTTCCATGTTCCCGAAGTAGGACTTTTCCCACTCACTCATGAGGTCGAAATGCAGCGGGCGGTCACAGAAGGTGCAGGACACTGTAGCCGGGCTGTTTAGCTGGAGCCCTGCCTCCTGCCACACCTCAACCAGTGCATCTGTGAATTCGACAAACACATCAGTATCGTATGTATGAACCAATGAAACCAACTTGTATTTTACAGTCTGACAAATCAGCCCGTACACACATAGCCAGTGCACACAGATATTACAATCTGTGAAAATGACTTTATAATATACTTTTTTTTTTTTTGCTGCATTGCAGTATTTGGCAATGCAGGTGTGTGCCAAGAGACCTATTTATGGCTGCAGTGCCAAGATACACACCAAGTAGAAATGCCAATCACATAGTCCCCACTTAACCTGATTTGATTTGGTTACCGCAACAACAAATAGAAGTGAAGGTCCCCACACTCACCCACAAAGTACTCCATCATGGCGGGATTGTGATGAGGAGATGGAGCCAGGCGCAGCAGCTCCTCACCACGAGGCACTGTGGGGTAATTGATGGCCTGCACGTAGATGTTGTGTCTCTCCAGCATGATGTCACACACTTTGGTGTTGAGCTCTGCGTTGCCCACCTAGAAAACGGACCGATCAAATGTGACATTAACTATTTAGTGGACAAAACAATGACCATGCAATCAAGTTATACATGTGGCATACTGCAGTACTCTAAAGTGTAATTTTAGATTTACTGTGCTTCATGATAACAATAAAAGTGGTGCATTTTAATTAGTAGATTTACTAATCAACTGCATCGAAATAATGCATCTGAAAAGGGAGAAAACTCCAATCTATGTATTTTAAAACAGCATTTAATATAGTAAAATAACATAACATCTTTTGTCTCCATTTATCAGACAGTTCTCTGTGACAGTCAAGTGATTAGTTACAGACTTAATAGGAACTGAATGGGTCAAAGGTTATATTGCTTTGATCTTTATCAGGTGAGGAGTAGAGATAATATAAAGAGAGAACGTTTAGTGGTAAAGGCAGCAGCGATGCTACATCTTCATACCCGTATAGGGATGATGTGGCTGGGGCAGTTGACCACAGGCAGGCCGTTATCCATGAGCCGCTGCCTCATGTGTTTGACGTTCCTCTGGTGGGCTCTGCGGAGCGCCTGCCCCTCTGGGCTCTTTAGGACCCGCACAGACTCCAGGGCTCCTGCCAGAACCATTGGTGGCAGGGCAGTGGTGAAGATAAAGCCAGCTGCATAGGATCGCACTGTGTCCACTAGGGCGGCGCTGCTGGCTACGTAGCCACCCACACAGCCAAATGCCTTTCCTGGAATAGTGAGAGATAAATAAATGTAGGTGGGAACAGGCAAAAAAAAAAAAGTGATGAAATCTGGATGTTTTCTGCTTGTATGTTTGATTCAAGGACCTGATTCAATAAATACTGGATGAAAACTATATGTAGTATAGTGTTGTGCTTAGCACCACTTAATTATTGTTTACTTAAAAAAATAAATAATTTGTTATTTTTTTGTAATTACCTCAAAAAATTGCTAAAATATAAGAAATCAAACCACAAATTTGCCTTTCGATAATACACCACTATGAGTTAGTTCTCTCATTTGAGCCGGCTGCTTTATTCCAGGCCAGTTGCACTTGCCACCATCCCTTGAAAAGTCTAGTGGTATCACTGAGGGTTCGTTTACACTGGGTGTGTGGTTGACAAGGACTAACCTTACAAAGAAGGACACACAGCATGAAGTCGCTGATGGTTTTATCAGAGTGACCAGAGAGGGAGTAAAGCTTGGGCCCCGGCTGATAAAACCTCTGCTTCCGTGCACGAGTGCTCGCTTTTCTCCTGCCCACTATCTAACCAGCACGAGAGCTGCATCCAGCTTATTCAGGGCTATTGCTGCTGCGGTGGCAGAATGACATCGCGCGAGTGGCTTTGAATGGGAGTTCGGCCAAGAAAGGGAGCCAATTCATCTATGACAGTTTGAAACTGTTTGCCTTGCCCTTCTTGGTTTTGCAGTATAAAGCATATGGTGCGAGATGACGGCTGATCTGATCTCAGTGAGTGCTTTCCATTGTCTGATGAAAACAAAGCGCAATACAACAGATCTTCTTTCAAGCACACTCACCCAAGGTCCCAGACACAATGTCAATCTTGTGCATTACATTGTCCCTCTCTCCCACTCCAGCTCCATGGACTCCATACAGGCCCACAGCATGAACTTCATCCACGAACGTCAGAGCTCCATAACGGTGAGCTACATCACACAGCTCTTCTAGAGGACATATGGCACCTGAAAGCCCCAGAGCGCGAAGTTGTATAATTAGAGTTGTGCAGTATAGCTGAACAGCAGGTGATTTGTGTTGCAAATGTCACTGTGTTAACAAAATAAAAGCACACATGTAGAAAATATATATGGTGGTGAAATATTGAGAATACAGTCAGGATTCAAAATTCCAGAATGCTGTGAGGGTTGTTTGTATATTTACAGAAAACCACCAACATTTGTGAGATTTGTGTGCATTATGTGCTAAATATATCATCATTTAGACTTTTATGCAGTTTTCTATCTATTTACATTATGCTATCTATTAACACATATTGTGTTTAGTACTTTATACACATATCTTTAATTACAGTACATTGACTTATTATGTTTATTATGTATTTTAAACTGAACTAATCAATGATCATGAGCAGTGATCATGTAGCCCAATCTTTTAATTAACATTATTATTAAAATTAATTGATTCAATTTAATTGAATGGACACAAATCTAAACAATCTCTCCTATCTTTGCAACTTACCATTTTAGAATACTCACCGTCCATCGAATGCACAGTCTCGAATGCCACTATTTTGGGCGCGTTGGGGTCTGAGCGCTGCAGCAGTTCCTCTAGGTGTCGGCTGTCATTGTGGCGGAAGATGAAACGTTTTGCTCCACTGTTCCTGATGCCCTGAATCATTGACGCGTGATTCCCTGCATCTGAGTATATCTCGCACCCTGTACGGAACAGTGAACACACCATCACCCCAGTGGAGAAGACTTTCCTCTAAACAGCATCAGTCAGAAAATATGGTCCAAGAATAAGTGCAGAGCATCTGGAAGTTTGACACTGAGATGTCTGACTTTTCCTGAATCTGATCGTCTGAATCAATATTTACCTGGGAGCATTTTAGCTAAAGTGAAAAGGGTGGAGTCATTTGCCACAAAGCAGGAGGAGAAGACCAGAGCTGCGTCCTTCTGGTGCAGCTGAGCGAGCTCCTTCTCCAGAGCCACATGGAAGTTACTGGTTCCCGAAATGTTCCTGGTCCCGCCTGCTCCTGCACCGTGCTTGTCCAGGGCATCCCTGAGAGGAAAAAAAAACACCAGAGTTACATAACCAATTCCATTGAGAGAGGCTTAATGTGGATTTTCCTCAATTGTTTCTAATTGTACCTGATTGCCCTGAGGACCCGCGGGTGCCGACTCATTCCCAGATAGTCATTGCTGCACCAGACCGAGACTCGTGAGCCCTCCCGCCCAGAGATGGAGTAATCCTCTGCAAAAGGAAAGACCTCTGTGCTCCTGTTCACCGTCTTGAAGACTCTGTATGTGTGGTCCCCCCTTTTCTCAGCTATCTTCTCAGTGAAGAAGTGGTCGTAGTCGTAGCTGGGGCCGACTGCGGGGGAGACGGGTACGACTTAAAATCATTCGCACTATTCCATGAACAGCATCTGACTGAGCGAACAGAGTTGTATCTGAGGCTTAACACCATGTTTAAACTGTTAACAGATACCCATGTTGTCTTTGAGGAGGTGGGTGACAATGCTGGCTTGAGAAGATGTTGGGACGGCGGAAACATTTAAACCCTTAAACAGAGACGTCATCAGACCTGGGAAACAGTAGTGATGGTCTGTCAGCTGATGATTGTTTGACCTAAATTTTAATACTTGCAGTTGTTAAAGTTCAACTCCAGTGACTGCGCTGTTGTGTGTTTTGTTGTGTGTGTGCAGAATCACTGCAGTTATTTGATGGCTACCTTCTTTGACGTCCTCCTGTACCTCAGGGCTGGCTTGGACCATGCCGATCTGAGAGGTGACGAAAGGGCACCCCTTCGACATGGACACTGCCACCTGGGTGGCGGTTTGAGCAGACATCGTCCTCTGGTCCACAGTGGTAAGCCATTGCCTCTTTGATTTGGGGGACGAGGCGCTCAGCTTAGCGTCCAGGGAGGCGGGGCCGCTTATGGTGATCTGGCGGGCTATGATGGGGCACTGATCGGCCAGAGACAGCAAGGCGGCTCCTGTCCTCCTCAAGGCTGGCTTGGGTACGGACTTGAGGAAGGGGCAGTGGTGAAGAAAGGCAGCCATTGCAATGCAGCTGTTCTTGCTCTGCGTTAAGATAAAAGACATAAAAGACATCCTCACTAAGCATCTGCAATTGTATGGTATGAATATTTTACTGCCAAAACAATGTCCTTAGGTAACTGCTGCCTCTTTAGAAAAACTAATTTCTCAGCCATGGTTACCAAGATTTCTATCTATCTATCTATCTATCTATCTATCTATCTATCTATCTATCTATCTATCTATCTATCTATCTATCTATCTATCTATCTATATTACATAATACATATTCTTAAAGGGGCTCGAAATGTATGCAGTGGTCTGCTCCGTAAAGCAGCAGGTGCCTCCTCCAGGGTGCGGCAGGTTGCTGCTGCTTATCTTCAGGGTGCAGACGCTCATGAGCTGCCCTGACAGACGTCATCATACTGCAGTGGCTATCTTATAATCCTGCTTTATAATGGCTGCTTTAATTCCTTTGATCAATAATGACTATATCCCCCTGCTGTTAAAAGTTTTTGCGACCCTGGAGGAAGAAGGAACTTTGACTGAAATAATACGCCACCAAATGACGCCACAAATAATATATGCCGTTTTATTTCACTTTCTTTTATTTTGGACTTTGCTGATGAGCACCTCCATGTGTCGATTAGTTTACAAACAGAGGCCGGGTGTATCATTTCCCTCACAATACCCTGTGGTTAGCAGATAAGGAAATTCTTGGAATCCCGCCCCCGGCCCCCTCCGGGGGGGGGGGGGGGGGGGGGGGGGGGGGGGGGGGGGGGGGGTGAGGGGGGCACCAAGTGAGTCACGGTGCCAATGTGTGTGCATGGGAGGTGCAAAGATGCTGATAAGGTTTCATCAAGGTTGTGCCCCTACACAAAAAATTAAGGGCTTTAAGTATTTTGGGCAAAATTTTCACAACAGTAATTATTGTATCATCAGTGGTTGATAATTTAACACAAGCGTAATAATTTAAGACTTAACTTTTTAAGATGTCTTCATGTCCTATATTATATTAGGTATAATATCTATGTGTACTCAAAATGAACTATTTATTAGCGGTAACAATAAATGTATTTTAAAATAGTTCATCATATTCCTGTGAATGGGCTATTCTGGTGTGTATGATAAAATATACGATTTAATATAAGGTCACGTAAAATGAGATTAAGGTCAATTTGGAAGGAAAAACAGTGGGGCTATTTGATGTCTCAGCAGATAAACGCTGCCTGTCTCTTTGTCAAGCATCTGTTGTTTTTCCGTTTCTATGTTCAACCCAGTCACTATATAACACACTCAATGAGGGTCAATCTGTAATTGACTGTTTATGAACCTCTGTGTGTGTGTGTGTGTGTGTGTGTGTGGGTGTGTGTGTGTGTGTGTGTGTGTGTGTCTCCTCACCAGCAGATGGTGCCTTCCTCTGGTTTTTCATGAATCGATGGCGCTGCTCGTCGTGTAGAGGCGGAGTTAGTCTTTTTTTCCAGCAGCAGGCAGAGAAATAGCAGGCTGAGTGTGTCTCATCATCACTGGATCACAGGACCATAGTCATCCTCCTCCTCCTCCTCCTCCTGTTCCTCCATCCACCCTGACAAGGGACATCATCATTTGAAGAAAAACAAGGGGACAGGACAGTCTGAAGCAGAAAGAGGCAGGAATCTCATCGAAGGCTGCAAAATGCTGGCGTGTACAGAGATGATCACCATGTGTCTCCAGTCTGCCAAGCTCGAGCACATGAGAAACCAGCAGGAGACTGACCGCAACCAAAACCAAGGCATCTCTCTATTCCATGATGTAAGTAGGCTACACTCGGCTGTTGTCACCTTTATAGGGGAATTCGGTTTTATTTATTATTCTGTTGTCACTCCTGTCATTTTCTTTTAAAAATATATTTTGTGAATATATACCTCTGCTATTCTTATTTCACAGCACAAGCACGCTCTTTGTGAATGGCTCATATTGACTTGAACGCATGTCAGCATGATATACAGTAGACCTATTATGTAAGAGAGGTGAACGCCTGTTAGCGTTTGAGCAACCAAAAAGGCATCATATAAATGCTCTGACTATTGATGTTATGGTGGCTAATTGCCTTTATGTGGCTATTCCAGTTCCCATTCATATGCTAATGAGGGTCATGACACTCGTTGTATTGTAGATGTCGTGTTTAAACAAAACGTGACATGGCAACCTGCAGTATATTTTTAATGAGCCGACTGCCCCTCACCGAGGTATAAACAAAATATGAAATATAAATATCTTATATTTTTAATTATTTAAACAGACAGAGGGTTAGATTACATAGTCTACATACAGAATCTTCAGTATGAACAAATGCCTCTATTAATATCTATTGCACTTTATCTTTGGAGCCTTTATGTCTGTTATACCTCCAAAACTACATAAATAAATACATAAATATTGTATGTATGTATGTATGTATGTATATATATGTATATATATATATATATACACACACACACACACACACACACACGAACATAAATATATGTATACACAAGCACACAAGCACACACACACACACACACACACACAGACACACACACACACACACACACATATATATATATAAATACAATGCTGTTTTCTTCAGGCAGATTATTGGTCAGCATAAGGAACATTAGACTGCAGCGAGAGCACATTTGTTTTAAATGCAGTTAGCGTCCATGCTCTCTATGACTAAATGACTATGATGATGCTCGCACAGTGGTTAATGGGTGGTCATCCATTCTTTGAGAGCTGCAGAAATGTTTCGGTTTTCCAACCTGCCATGACCCATTTATGGTACAAACAAAAAAAAATCTTTTGTATTTTATTCCCATGTCTTTCCAGCAAATAAATCATGCATGTACGGTGCAATCAGAGATAATAATTTGCTCAGGGAGCCTGATGGGAAGCAGCGCCGTCATTGGATGTTGTTTCCTATCAGTGACGCCATGGATGTCCCTATAGTGTCAGTTACTCCTCTTGCTTTAGCTATACTGTGTTCAATAGGACTCAGTGTGACATTAAGAGGCCCCAGGGCTCGGCTGAGAGGGAAGTTACCGTACTACTGAGCAGCAACCTTTTAACTCATAATGCTTTTAGATGATCTTCACGAGCTCTGTGGGTTGACAGCAGCTACAGTGGCTCCACCAGCCTCGCACTTGACAGCACAAAGGAGCAATAAAGGCTGGTCAGTAAAGCTATGCTTATTGCGCTCATTTTATTTTGTGCCTACTTAAGCAATTCTACTGAATAGAAAAGTATTTACCATGAGTGTTGTGCATCTTTTAGCACATTCACAACAAAAGTGCTTATATTTTAGATTAGTGCTCATCCTGAACAACAATTCGTCACAAAGACCATCATACTTACTCAGAAGATCAGTGTAATATTTTGTATTTTGTACATTTTTAAGTCCTGCTCTGTCTAGTATACACACACACACACACACACACACACATATATATATAGTGAGTTTTATTAGATGTGACTTGAGTGGGGGAGGGGATAATGATGAAAAATGGGATGGGAGCATGAGCCATGCTAGAAAGGTTCCACTCTGACGGTGGCGCTACAGCTAATCAGGCAGCCACTGGACTCTGCTGGTCCAGCGGAATGAGAGAAGCTCTGCTCCGATCTCACACAAAAAAAAACCTCACACGCCACAAACAGATGTGCCTCTTCACAGGTGCTGTGTTGTATTGTGATGAGATATTAGTAATGGTTGCGTTACAGTGGTCCCAGCTTGATTGAGAGAACAGGAGAAGGACTGTCGCCTCCTGCTTGTGCAGGCATGTCATTGCCCCAATAGAAGGAAAACTCCTTTAAGCTGTCATTCCAAAGCTCTTCCCAGGTCCATATCAATGCCAGAGCTTCCTTTCCTGACACATCTCATGTCATCCCTCCTTCGTTATTGACATGTGGAAACTGCAGCTCCTTTTGTTGTTGGCCTGTGCATAGAGATTGATAATCTTTTTAGTAATGGTTGCGTTACAGTGGTCCCAGCTTGATTGAGAGAACAGGAGAAGGACTGTCGCCTCCTGCTTGTGCAGGCATGTCATTGCCCCAATAGAAGGAAAACTCCTTTAAGCTGTCATTCCAAAGCTCTTCCCAGGTCCATATCAATGCCAGAGCTTCCTTTCCTGACACATCTCATGTCATCCCTCCTTCGTTATTGACATGTGGAAATTGCAGCTCCTTTTGTTGTTGGCCTGTGCATAGAGATAGAAATATGTGTAGAAACAGCTCATACACAGATGAATTGATAATCTTTTGTTCTGACATATATATAGTTGCTGATTTTTTTTTGAAACATCTATTTTCAGCTTTTTTTAAAATTTTTTTTTTTTTTGCAAATACCCCAGACATAAAAACCTAAACCGGATCTTCTTTTATTGCAGATACTCCGCCGGGCAGACAAAAACGGTGAGTAAACACAGTACACAGCTGATTTGTTATTACGGATAATTAAACAGGACACGCAATACTGGAAAAAAAAGGTTCGAAAAATTCCACACATCTTTCATGGCTCAGTTCCGACAGGGGGTCTGTTTTTGGCCCTGAGGGGATTTATGGGACTCTGCTGTTATCTTTCTGTTTAACCTCCCTCTGAGGGAGATTGAGATAGAAGGGATACACATAACCAAGGTCAGGTGCAGCTGCATGTTCCAGGTTTTGTGATGGATGAACTCTGCTCACAGTGTAATGCTTTTCTCTGCAGTACCCCAACACATATGATGTAAATATGGTGTCCCTTGCTTTTTGCACGTTTCTGCATCTGATGTGAATTTATGCAATTCCCTTGCAAACTTGCCACAATTACATTTGATTTGTGTTTTACAATGTTACACTTAAATACAATCCGTAATTCAAAGGACACCCTCCCCTCCACAAATCTCCAGGGAAAACATCGAGCATCCGGCCCTGCATAAAAAAGCAGTGCCGGCACACAAGAAAATGTTCTTGCTCTTTTTTAAAATTTTATATTTATGCGCTGCATCTCAATTTAATGGAGCATTAAATGCTTTAATGTACGTAGACTATATGTACACTAATCAGTTTTCTTAGGAGGAGTGGGAAGTTGTTGCATAAGAGCTGAATTAACGATGCAGTGTGTGCTACCACGAGCAGGGGTTGTCTCGGGTGCCTCATAGCTCGCGTGAAGATGCTTCGATACAAAAATAATTTGTGAATTATGGAAGAGCCCCTCAGCTGTGACACTGGACTGAAAAGAAAGAGTTTGTACATTTTTTCTTTTTTTCTAGCCGTGTCTTGTTTCAGGTGGCAACTTTTAGAATAAGCTGTGTTGCCTGGAAACATGGCAGGGGTGTGACATTCTAACAAAAAATACTTGTTGTGTATTTTATAGAGGAGAGCTCTGACGCCCGTGTGTGGTACTTATCTGGAATTTGCAGGCTTCGTTTTTGTCTCCACAAACGCTCTCCGTTTTGCGCCCGCGAAAAAAGTGCCTCCTTCCAATCAGCACTGAGTGGGCTGCCATGATTCGCCTGGAGCGCTGCGGCTTTACCACATAATAAGGGCTGGCTACCAACCCACTACAAGCTGTTTCTCCATGCTACTGCAATCACGAATTAAATGTTTTAAAGCAAAAAAAAAAAAAATACATACAGTATATATATATATATATATATATATACATATATATATATATATATATATACACATCTATTGAGTTCATGAATATGAGGTTAAACATTTTTTTCTCAACCGCTTATTTTAATATTTGCAACATTTGTGTTTGTGAATTCGCACACATGGTTTCACAGTGTAACACGAAGAAACTGAGAGTGTGATCAGTGGTGTTAGCGTCACATTTTTCAGGAATTGAGGAAAAACATCCATGAAAAATATTAATGTTATTAATGTTAAAATTCTGAAGGGAGGGGTGGTGCATTTTGTGATGAGTCACATTTCATTTGCTCTCATTATAACATAATTAAAAAATATATATAAAAAAAGGGGTTTTAAAAAGGTGGTAAAGCAGTGCTTGGGGTGGTTTTCCTTTTCTCTCTTTAGGCACTTAAATCAGAGGAATTACTGTTAGGTTCCTTCCTCACTTAATGGTTTGTTCACTTGCAGTTTTTTAATTAATGTTGTATCCAGTGCTGTAGCAGAGACGACTGTAGACCGCAGCAGTATTCTCTCAGGATGCAGTAATGTACAGAAGTGCCGCAGCTCTGGATGGAGGACAGTATCATTATCAGTCACATAATAAGACTTCACCTAGAAATAAAATAGTGCAGCTGCAAAGTTTCCTGCTCATTAGTTCGAGCTGCAGCTTATTCTTTTCACAATCATTTAATCTGCTGATTATTTTCTAGATGAAGAAGAATTATCGATTGTTTACGCTTTATAAAATATTAGAATAGTGAAAGAAAAGCCGTTTACAGTTTCTCCACAGTGGTATCCTGAGTGTAATTGTATTTTTGTGTAACAGTCCAAAGGCACCGTTAAAACATTTTTACACCAGGAGGGATGGGATTTTTATCCTAAATATTCATAACATAGCTTGTTAAAACCTCTGTTAGACCTCATGAATTATTGCTGCCGCTTGGGTTTTTGCACTTTTAGCTGTAGGATTCCCTCAAGCAAAGGTTTTCCTTGAAAGTAAAAAGTGAAAAGTTTCATTTAGGTCACCGTACGAGATTTCGTTATCATTGTGAAGTAAAACAATAGATGCCGCGTCTCTGTCCTGAGATACATCGCTCATACAAACATCCATTTATCTACATTTATCTGTTGTTACTCTCAGTATTAGTATTCTTGAATTAATTCCCACTGTGTCAGAACAGGATGTTGGTGACCTGTTCTTTTCCTCACATAATGAAACGGCATAAATTTCAACATATTGTTAAAGACCATTCAAACTCTCGACAATGGGGAAAAAGCCAGTACTACATGTAATAATAGAACGTGGTAGACCACTAGCTACAGAATACATACATACATTTTACAGTACATTTTATTGCTTATTATTATTATTATTACTTTACATGCATAGTACATTATATTATTATATTACTGCCCATTGGGGCTGTAGATTGTGTTTACTTCGATACCATGTGAAATGAGCCACAACGCAACACATGCTTAAAAAACATAAACACATAATATTTTTCACTTGAATGTTGACAATGCACAGTAGATATCAAATACGACAATGTCCAACCAGCCTTTGCTGCAAAATGCACCTATGTGAGCTGGCACCGGGTCAAAACTGTTTCTACCGACTAACAGGTGATATGATTTACTGTTGGGCCAGGCCCATTATTCAGAGCACTGCTGCCTGGCAGGGATGTGAGAGCACAGTTTCTGAAGGTGTCACTCCTTCCAGAGATGTTATTATCATCATAACTTAGGCTGTAAGTGAGCTCTGCTCTGTCTGCTCCACATAGCCTTCACTCCCCTGCAGCCTGAGATGCTGCTTCTGCACGGCACTCATTTGACGATGTGTAATATGAGGACTGAATCATGGTGGAAATTGCAGCAGTAGATCAATTATGCATTCTTTTTGAGTATTGTGAACTGTGTTATGGTCTCATTTAAGATGCAACTATGACATCATTAATCCTAAAGGCCCAAGCACTGTCGGAAAACACAAATAATTTTCTGCCGTGATAGAGCTTAATGGGTGAAAGACACAGAACATTTCATTATGCTGATATTTTATTTGCAGTTGCACCTCATTTAGTATGGTGGAGAATCCCCCCCCCCCCCTCCCATTATGTTGAATTTGCTCTCCTGTGAAGGTGATGAAGTGCCTCAGGCTTCAGTGGGGTGTAATTTTTCTGGGTGTGTCTGCTTTCAGATGACGGGAAGCTGTCTCTGGAAGAGTTCCAGTCGTACTTCACTGACAGCATCCTCACCGATGAGCAGATGCAGGAGCTGTACTACTCCATCGACAGGCAGCAGACAGAGTAAGCTCATCGTCTCTTTGGACGTCCTCCAGCTCGGTTGCCATCTGCAGCTCCTCCTGCTCCCCTGATGTCTGGCAGTGAGGTGTCAACAGTTCAGCTCAGTGAAGATTATATCAATATTCCATAGACAGCCTCAGTGCTGACATGAAGATCCCTGATTATACAGCGCTGTATTTATACACTGAGAAGAAGCAAAAAATGATTATTTAAAAAAGTTAATATTTGCCTTTGCCTCTGCTCATCTCCAGATGTTAAACAGGTCAGCTACGTGAAATCTTAAATAACCCTCGACTCTATTTCCCTTCTCTCCGTCCCTGTTTACAGCAACCTGGACATAGACAAACTGTCAGGTAACTATATATATCACAGTTGCATCATTTTATTAAGCACTGTTAGTTTTTTTAAAATTTTATAATATATATATTTTATAGTATTTTTTATATATATTTTATAATGTACTTTTAAGTGTATTATATATATATAAAATGTATTTGTATTTATGTCAACCTTAAGGTTTTTTTTTTAATTTCCATTTTGATTTAAACCACGTTGACGGTGCTTAACAATTCTTCTCATCCAGAGTACTTCTCTCCACATCTGGGAGAATATGTCAACGTCCTGTCTGCTCTGGAAAAGCTGAACGTGGCCATTTTAAAAGCCATGGACAAAACTAAAGAGGTGGGTGACGATGGTTTCCCCCCCGCACCTTGCTGAATGTTGCATTTATGATTATGTCAGCATGCAAGCATCCTTACGTTGGCTGATCACCACTGAACATTTACGTCTGTGGCTTATTGCAGTGCCATTAGTTTTGCTGGTGACAAATTAAAATGTTGACCTGACGTTGACCCGTTCTCCTAAAACAATCAATGATAACCTAAAGATAATCATCTATGACTCAGAGATGCAGCAGCTCCCCAGTCGCCCATTAATA
>JAFBJQ010000226.1:0-23234 GCA_016785345.1 Trinectes maculatus | reverse complement strand
CTCTTTTTTTTGGGGGGGGCACCCCCCCCCCCCCCCCCCCCCCACCACCACCACCATTATGTTGAATTTGCTCTCCTGTGAAGGTGATGAAGTGCCTCAGGCTTCAGTGGGGTGTAATTTTTCTGGGTGTGTCTGCTTTCAGATGACGGGAAGCTGTCTCTGGAAGAGTTCCAGTCGTACTTCACTGACAGCATCCTCACCGATGAGCAGATGCAGGAGCTGTACTACTCCATCGACAGGCAGCAGACAGAGTAAGCTCATCGTCTCTTTGGACGTCCTCCAGCTCGGTTGCCATCTGCAGCTCCTCCTGCTCCCCTGATGTCTGGCAGTGAGGTGTCAACAGTTCGGCTCAGTGAAGATTATATCAATATTCCATAGACAGCCTCAGTGCTGACATGATGATCCCTGACTTTACAGCGCTGTATTTATACGCTAAGAAGAAGCAAAAAATTATTATTTAAAAAAGTTAATATTTGCCTTTGCCTCTGCTCATCTCCAGATGTTAAACAGGTCAGCTACGTGAAATCTTAAATAACCCTCGACTCTATTTCCCTTCTCTCCGTCCCTGTTTACAGCAACCTGGACATAGACAAACTGTCAGGTAATTATATATATCACAGCTGCATCATTTTATTAAGCACTGTTTTTTTTCAATTTTATAATATATATATTTTATAGTATTTTTTATATATGTTTTATAATGTATTTTTAAGTGTATTATATATATATAAAATGTATTTGTATTTATGTCAACCTTAAGGTTTTTTTTTTAATTTCCATTTTGATTTAAACCACGTTGACGGTGCTTAACAATTCTTCTCATCCAGAGTACTTCTCTCCACATCTGGGAGAATATGTCAACGTCCTGTCTGCTCTGGAAAAGCTGAACGTGGCCATTTTAAAAGCCATGGACAAAACTAAAGAGGTGGGTGACGATGGTTTCCCCCCCGCACCTTGCTGAATGTTGCATTTATGATTATGTCAGCATGCAAGCATCCTTACGTTGGCTGATCACCACTGAACATTTACGTCTGTGGCTTATTGCAGTGCCATTAGTTTTGCTGGTGACAAATTAAAATGTTGACCTGACGTTGACCCGTTCTCCTAAAACAATCAATGATAACCTAAAGATAATCATCTATGACTCAGAGATGCAGCAGCTCCCCAGTCGCCCATTAATAAAACTCCTGTTAACTCTTGTTTGTCATAATTCATCAATTCTTTTTATATATATCTATATCTATATCTACATCTACCTCTACATCTATATCTATAGCTATATATCTATCTTTTCTTTTTAGAAAAACCACTACCCAGTCACGCATGAATTCACCATGAAACTTTACACAGTGTTTCTTTTACACATAGAAACCTTCATTGTTTCATAATCAGTGGCTCAGCTCACTCTTTATCAATCTTACCAAAACCTGTACATTAAGCTGCCAGGAGAATATTCATTTGCGACTGGCAGTGAAAGAGGTTTAGGTTCAGCGTGCGAACAGATACAAGTCTGGATGTGGATGCAGGCGTATAACGAGGTGGTTTCACTGCAGTGTCTGATTTCCACTGCAGTGCAGGAAGTGGGGGGTGGGTGATGATCGCAGTAGAGAGAACGTACACTGACAGTTGAGTATAAATGATGATGATTTCACGTATGATGTTTTTTGCATGATCGCACCACAAACATACATAAAACAAACATGATTTTTCCCCCCCCCATGTTTCAGCTTCTCTTATTTCCTCTCTCTTAAGTCCGATCCTGTTTTAATCAGTTACTCTTCAAACAGACTAAAGCTCTCAGTCGCTCTGGTTTATCTCTCTCTTTTCCAATTATCACCCAGCCTGCCTCCTTTTCTCTTTTCTACCACCTTCTCTCCATCATATGAGGTCCCCGGGGGTCAAAACACAGCAACATTCCTGGAAAAGAAAATAACATTTCTGAAATCACAACGACACTTCACGAACCGCAACAAGGTTTAAGAAAATTATGTTTCAGATTAGGTAGGACAAGGCTCGTCTGTGATCGCACACAACCCAAGTCCCAGGTGACAGGGAGTGAGGTCATTTTTATTTCCCATTGTGTATCATTTTCAATAATGTCCTTTTAATAATAATAATAATAATAATAATAATAATAATAATAATAATAATAATAATAATAATATTAACAATAATTGCAATATCCCCAAAAACTGAGATGCCAAAGTTGTATTTATGTGAAGAAACACAACTAAAACAGACAGATTTTTGGGGCTAAAGATATTAAATTAACGCATGATAATATTTTTTTCCCTCACTCTTCCTTCCAGGAGTATCAGGGTTCATCAGTGCTGGGTCAGTTTGTGACACGCCTCCTGCTTAGGGAGACCACCACCCAGCTACAGTCTCTTCAGTCATCGCTGGACTGTGCAATGGAGGCTGTGCACGACCAAGGATGTCCAGGGAGGAGGATACTAAACAAGCCCCAAGACTTGCCGGTCCAGCGGGTGGCGAAACGTCCTGGACGACGCATCCAGAAAAACATGTGTCTCTCACCCACTGACCCCTACTCTGGCATGCTCACCACAGGTACACAGCAAAAGACTACAAAACACTGACGGTCCACCCGTCAGACCCTGTGCTTATATTTTCTTTCTCGGTTCAGGCGTCAGTGTGGAGCCAGACAACCACTGGGGCTCCCAGATCGACCAGCTGGAGCAACTCATAGACAAATTGGAGTGTGAGGTTTGTGTGAAATCAGTTTGATTCGCAGCCAGAACCTTTTGCTAATGAGGCAGATTTGCTCTTCTCAAGGATCATGTGTATCTACAGAGGCTCAGCTGTTACAGGCAGATGCATCAAACAGGCCGTTAGAGCCCGACTCGGTTTTTATGGATATAATGTCTTTGCACTGCCGAACGGGATCCATGTTGGATTCCATGTCAGGGAGGATGATTTATACTGTACATAGAGCAAGGCTGCATCACACATCACACACACACGCATACACACACATGGCCTGTGAACACGACAGGGTCCCTTCACATCAGACACAGCGAATAATAATAATGATAATAAAAAAAACAGGGAAAATAATAGGTTAAAAAGGTTAAAAAAAACAGGTTCCACTAAAAAAAAAGGTGCTTGCAGATGTTATAAAATATTGAAATTTACAAACATCCATTAACCTTGGTTTTGCAGAAGAAGAATTTAGTCTAACTGCAGTTCTCCGGGCTGATTAAGGCCGGAGGGTCAACATGAGTAATGTGAAAGCCGATGTTTTGTGGCAGCTCATAACCAGTGGCCATGCTGTGCTTCTGCTGGGACCACGTGAGTCGGTTTCATGTGTTTTTTTCTATCCACTCGTGGCTTTCAGAGTCCACATCTTGAACCTCTCAAGGAGGACACATTAGCAGGAACGTATAAATCGGTGAGTCTTAATGCAGTTTCACCAGCAAGACTGTGTCTATCGTGCATTTAACCAATAAATTACATGATTTGAAAATGCAAATTTTGACTCTCGCCCTGCTCTAGAACATTCTGCTGGTCCAGAGACAGATGTCTGTGAAGGAGAGGGATGGGGAGCAGTTTCAGCAAGCTCTTAAAATCTACACAGATGCCACCAGCAGCCAGCTAAACAACCTGCAGTATGTCCCTTCATCTGCCTCAGGATCTCTCTGTGGTTTCAAGCAGCCACTCCAAATTGCCCAAACATGCAAGATAACCCCTGCCTCTCTCTCTCTCGCTCGCTCTCTCTAACTGCTGCTTTTTTTTCTTTTCTTCTTTTTCTTAGCGTCTCAGTCCAGAACCTGCCAGACAGATCTTGCTTCATCATGTATGAATTCTGGCAGGATCGTCTCTCATGGATGAGGTAGGATCAGAAGGGCTTCACGCAGCATTAGGCCAGAAAACGCGTGGGAATTTCGCTGCTTAACCAATATTCGTGCCTCTCACCGAGCTGCTCGCAGTTTGTCTCCGAGGCTTTACTGCATTGCTTAACAGCTAAATTGAGTCTCATCATCCCCATCCCTGTTTCCATTTAGCTACTTGCAGTCGTCCATCAGTAAGACCTTCCAGCGCTGCATTATTGACTCCCTTGAAGAGCCAGAGATGGTCTCCACCATGCTCCTCCCAGGTACAGCCCAGACCTTTAAACATTAACTGATCTAAAACAGACATAGAATAAAGAATTTTGTGGGATTCTTAAATGCATGTAGTTCAACAACACTAACAAATTATATTTTGCAATATTTCTTTTGGGAAATAGCTTTTCCTTTGCAATAACCTATGTCCTGGAATTATTATTGCTGAGGAAAACATGAAGTTGCATATGTTGGCAAATGTGTGCCTGAATTTAACACTTTCTTATTTAATAATATTCTAGTATTAAGAGCAGGGATTTTCATTTTAGTAAACAAAACAACAATTGGTTGCAATAATTTCAGAGCTTAATTAAGGTCTATGTTGGAGCATATCTTGTAGGAAACAGTAAAATTCAGCCCCTATACAGGAACCTCTAAATGTTATGTATAATATTAATTACTATAAACATATAATATCATGAATATTACTATTTTACATGAACAAAGAATAAACCTGCTTGCATCTGAATTGAGTCGCCCACAGTAAAGATGAGTTACCCTCACTTCAATGTTTGTTTATGTCTATTAAATGAATAAAAATAATTTTCCACTTGCAACACGCACTGAACAACAGACAACATGTTGTTACATTCTAATGTGTTTGCCTAAAAATAAAAGAACCGTAAACATATTTTTGGTTAATTTTACAGCCTCTTGGTGGATTATGAACAACAACTGACAGAGCAAAGCGGCTGCCATTCAGCACCATAAAGGCAAGAGGCAGTTACTATACAATTGTTTTTTTCCCCCTTTTGTTGCGTGATACCTTGTCCTCATTTGATGACCAGGATTGTTTTGCAAAGGCATGCTGCGAGGTTAGGAAAAGAAGAGTGCTTTGGTAAATGAGTCATCAGGAAAACAAGCCAAAACCTAACCCCAGGAAGTGTGTAGTGTGTGAACAGGACCCGTTCTTAATATTTATGTCAATGCCTTGGCACATTTCTTGCTTCTGATTTAATAGACACACGGGAAAGAAAAAGATATGCATGATTTTGTATTCCTCCATGCTAGTTTACTTCAATGGCCACTATGTACATTTTAGAGTAGATATTGTCACTGATGTCACAAACATAGATACACAACAACCGATCTGTCCTTCTGTCATCGTCTGTCATTCAGTCCTCAGTGCAAACCAAAATGGAAAAATATTAGGGATATGCATTTTCCCTCGTTTTCTCAGTGCTATTGTGCTTTGTTGTCTTCTTCAAAGCTTTGCTCCCAAGTGTCCATTAGGCAATTTTTAAAACATTTTTTTAGCATCTGTGTGGCACAGTTTAGAAGAGATGAAACATGGGTCGTATTATTGTGAAAGGACATTTATTGTAGATTGTCTATTTAAAAAAAAGTAGGAGTACCTGCTGCTTTAACGAGCCAAGTGCTGCACTGATTTGTAGTAAGACAATAGGAGACAATAATTATCCCAGTAATTGTGCAGCTTGACTGTGCTGTTACACTATAAATGGCAGTATTTTACATTTGCAGTGTGAAATAGTACAGTGCACACGAATAGAGGTTTATATTTTGAGTACAAATTAAATTAAGCAGAAACTGTTCTGTGTAATGATATAAGACATAAGTTGGTTAAGACTGTGTACAGTAGTTAATGAGAGTAGTCAGATGTTAGCTAATGTGTTAACCACTAAATGTACAGTATGATGGTAAATTAATAGAGAGAGAGGCGTGAATGTGTTAACACTTTATTAAGTTGTTTTATGGAGAACACACAGTTGTTATATGGATGTTATGGTTGTGTTTTTTTGGCATGAAATAAAGTTCACGACACATTGGTGATCAATGAAAATATGCATCTCTTGACTCTTTGCTTGGTTAAATTAAAAACTTGCTTGTGAAATTACAGTTAATGACGAGATTAATATAACCCATTGAATAAACCGTTCACCTTTGATGGCGTTTATGGAACTATCCAAGTTGATATCCAGGCATCAAAAACAGGCTGCTGCTTCACATCATAGCAGATGAAAATATTATTAAGGTCAGTCTTTATTGGTATGTGCGCAGATGAATTACATCCATTCACACAATTCATATAATGGGAACAATTTCTATATTTAGATTCCTAGAAGCAGGGAAATTCTCGTGCCCTAATCCTTCCCTTCTGCTGTTTAGTAAGATTTCTGGAATGGATGTCAGAGCCAAAACACTCTCCAACTATGTGGGCTAACAACATTTCAGATTTGTTCAGTTGTGACTGTATAAGTGTCCAGTGCAGTCTTCCAAAAAATGTTTATATTTTTCATCTCTCAGTGAATGGATTTCTTTTGCGCCTTTATTTAGTGCAAATTCAGACAACGTGTCTATTTCCACGGCAGAGTGAGCAGCGATGGGTGATGCAGTGGAAGGTGAATCAGTCAGCATAGTGTTGATTAATTGCCTGTAAAAGGAGGCGGTTTGTGACTTTTGGCGCCTATAAGCAGAAAAGCCTTTGTGGGTCTTCAGTGTGAAGGCACCTGAGTGAAGCTCATCAATTAGGAGAGGATGTGCATGTGCCTCTAGTGGGATATAATCAGTGCTTATTGCAAGTGTTTAGAATAGCTGGAGACAATGTAAGTGGGAATACTGAGAACGTCTGGGAGCAGGGAGGAGGATGACAAAAGAAGAGGGAAGAGATGGCCAGCTTAGCGACAGCTGTTCAAGGAAAGATTACTGATGGCTAAAGGCACAAAATATATTTTTGGAATCATCTGATCTGTTTTATCAGATGGGCTCCACTGCCTACTTTTCAAGGGCCACACATTGGGTGCACCAGCTCACCACTAGGGGATAGTGGCACACTGGAAAGTGGGGTTTTTGCCTAGTTCTAATTGATGAGACAAATCCCACGGAGGAAGTAATCTATTTTCAGCACTGGTGTAAAATAGCTACAGTATATTTACATGGGTACTGTACTTTGTGATTGTATTCTTTACACGAGTATTACATTTATGTACTATATGTTTCCTGTATGTACTACACTACATTACATATTTATATTGCGGAGTCCATTGCAAATCCATATTAATCATACAATGATGCAATCATTTCATATCATATCCTTATCATTTTCTGCGTTTCCATTCTTGCCTCATTGATTTACATTATCACATAATAATGATCTCATTTAAAGAATCCTAATTAAAGAATCGGTTGCAGGTCGGTTATTTTGTGAATTCAGTGCGTTTATTATTATTGTATATATAACAAGAAAATATGTCTAACAGGGGACTATTTATTTGGCTTGTATGACTTTAAGATTTCCCATGATCCTTTTCGGCCACGGACCTTCATTTAACAACGTATTCTAATCAACCGTGTCGATATTTGCAGCATAAACTTCGTGTTTTACAAAGTGTCGTACACGTTCAATAACCTCAAATGCTAATATTGTAAGTGCTATTGCACCGTAACAGAGATGACGTGTTTTTGATCTCTGTATTTATACACCGTTTCCGCATTTTCACATCCGGGCATTCAGAAGGCTTGCACTCTGGGCTACATGCAGAGAACCTGGTTTCTCATCTTCCGCCCAGGGGAAAGTCCCCGGACCCGAGGCAGAAAGTGCCCTGGTTGGATCCAGCTTCGACCCGCGCTGCGCCGCTAACAAGCTAAGACGTTCTCATGAACAGAGCTTGGTGATCGCTGGTCGACTCTGTCACCAATGAATAGTCATGCAAGTAGGCTCGTACCAGCGCCTAAACAGAACGGGGCTCATTCTCCGAATGCTTCTTTATTATTATTATTATTAAAAAAAAAAACACTTTATGAACGTTAACAAACAAAAAGCAGATTTCCACACAAACCCGTTTTTACAACAAACAAATAACCCAAAATATTTTGTAAACTCTAACTTCCTGTTAATATTATAACAGTGTGTGTGTTTGTGTGTGTGTGTGTATATAGATATATAATATAGGTATATTTATTTACAGCTTTCATGGGACTGCATTCATTCCCAGTTTGAATAGGTCGCCATCTACTGGTTGACAATGCGACATGCAGTCTATCAGCGTCAAAAACTCGACAGATAAAATGATTGTGCTCTTCACAGTATATTATTGCATATAGTGTATATTATACACTCCTGCAATGCAACGTGCACGTGATGGAGCAGCACAGGCTTACCTGTGATAATCTGTAGCTCTGTCTGAACACCCACCTGATCTCCGTGCTTTGTGGTTAAATGATATGTGGGAGGTGAAGTGGTGGAAAAGGTGATGCGGGAATATCACGTGACTCATCACCATGCGCCGCAAGCTGGGTCTACAGTTGCTCTGAGGTGTCACTTTACTGCGTGACTGAGGGGAACAAAGACTCTTGTTGTTACATGGTGACACCACTAGGGGGAGCACCGGTCCTGCAGCATCCTTCCAACCATACTCCACACACACACACACACACACACACATACACACACACACACACACTCACACACAATCCAGTATTCTATTGGATTAGTCACACAAGAGCAAACAAAAGATTATAGCCTCACATGAAGGCCTCTTACAATCGGTGCCTGCTGGTAACCTACATTCCCCCCTGTGAGATATCCCATCATTCTTTTGGGCTTGGGCGTGGGCTCAGACAGCAGCAGCATCACAAAGGTTCAGCCCCTCCCTTTTGTATCCTAGAGACACGTGGGTGTGGGGGAGGGAGAGAGAGACAGAGGCAGAGAGAGAGAGAGAGAGAGAGAGACACACACACACACACACAGAGAGAATCAGGGTCAGATGAATTCCAGTCAGTGAGGCGAAGGCAGTGTGTGTGCATATGTGTGAGAGGAGAACAAATCAGGGAGTGTTAGAGGGTGAGGTTTAGATTGTGTGTGTGTGTGTGTGTATGAGGGGGGGAGAGAGAGAGAGAGAAAGAGAGAGAGACAGGTGGAAATTCAGGCAGCGGGAGGAAGAGGACATTAAGGGAGGAAGGAAGAGGAGGCAGGAGGAAAAGCACGAGGTGACTCAACGTGAGAGGGAAGATGGCCGAGCCGGAGCTGAAATCCAGGAGTCGGGAGAATCTTCCCAAGGCAGCGAGCCAGGAGAAGATAGTGGGTAGGTACAGTGCATGCTCGCCCTCCTGCAGGCAGCACATGGCACAGAGCTGCAGTCATCAGCCATGCATGCTGATGCAACATTGCCTGATGCACAAGTGCATCCCGTCTGATGCTGCTTCACAGACAGACCATGCTGTTTGTTATATACTGTATGTATGCCACTGTGGTATGGGACTGAGGAGATGAGTGCTTTATCCAAATATCATCTTGTTTGCATTGCATTTTTTTTTTTACTGAGGCCCTCAAACACAATCTCCTGAAACAGTGTTTAGTTTCATTTCTGATGATGGGGTTAGTGAGGAATATGTGTCGTTCCTAGTAAACTGGTTTTATATTATATTTACCCATATAACTAACCCATAGACAGATAAATTAATAGATAGACTTCAACCCCCTTAAGGTATAATTGTGTACTGTGAGCCAGTGTGACCTGTTCTTGAAGTACCCACGTTGCATTTTTGTCAAACTGCTCATCCAAAGTGCAACTGACTCTACAGAGGAAAATGCAAATAAGGCATCAGCAAGGTGCAGCGTTCTCTCCTCCCATGCCTCACCTCCTGCTCGGGTGTCCTCTCTCCTCAGCAGCTGGAGCAGACCCTGACAAAGATGGTCAGATTGTGGAGGAGCCAGCATCTCCGTCCACACCCATGGTCTCTGCTCCCACGGCCCCTAAAGGGGAGAAGATCGAACTCAAACGCAGCATCACCCTCTTTAACGGGGTGGGAATGATCATAGGCACCATCATCGGCTCTGGCATTTTCGTCACTCCAAAAGGTGTCGTGCGAGAAGCGGGCTCAGCCGGGCTCTCCCTGATCATCTGGGCAGCGTGCGGCGTGGTATCAACAATGGGTGCCCTATGCTATGCCGAGCTCGGCACAACCATCGCTAAGTCAGGGGGAGACTACACTTACATCCTGGAGATCTATGGCGAACTGGCGGCCTTCCTGAAACTGTGGATAGAGATGCTCATCATTCGGCCATCGTCGCAGTATGTGGTGTCGCTGGTGTTTGCCACGTATCTTCTGAAACCTCTCTATCCAACCTGCTCGGTTCCTGACAGCGCTGCCAAGCTCATCGCCTGCCTGTGTCTCAGTGAGTAGACGTGTGCTATTTGCATGACGCAGATAACTAGCGAGAGACGCAAGGTTGTTGTTGATATTGATATATGTTTTTTTCTTCCTCGTGTAGTATCCCTGACATTTGTAAACTGTATCAGCGTGAAGGCAGCCACCAAGGTCCAGGACTTGTTCACGGCCTCCAAGTTGTTCGCCCTGATCATCATCATCCTCTTTGGCTTCATACAGATTTTCACAGGTGAGTCCGACAGACAGATCCACAATGCTCCAAACACTCACACAGGCATCTTCTTCTTCTTCTGTAGTTCATCGTGCAGTCTGGCTTGTCTGTCTGCAAACACATTAAAGGATCGTTTGCAACTTGTGTATTCAGTGGCCACAGGTCTACAACAACAAAGACCCAAAGCAGTTAGCACATGTTTGCAGTTCTGCTCATTTCTCCATTATAATGTTAAACTTGTTTTTCTGACTTCTAGCCTCAGCAACAGTGAGCAGCATAGTTGAGATGCACAAATACATATTATGATTTAAGATTTAAGATTGAGACAAATTAACCTCAGTGTAAATAAATGAGTGGTTTGTCCAATGGGGCACATGCCAATAGTAATATTTCATACTTGAGTAATCTTGACAAGAGTACACCTAACCTGGAAAGATCGAATACACTTTGATGATCATAAAATACTACTATTACCATGCAACTGCAGTCTTTTTAATGCATCGTGCCTTGTACAGTAACAGATATATTTTTCAACAGTACTTTTAGTGTATTGAGTCAAAATTCAAGTTGTTGTTTAGTTACAACAATTCTGGTCAAAAAAAAAGTGCAGATAAAACAGAAATAAAAATAAAATATCTTTACCATTTGTAAATGTTATATAATCAGATGCATTATTTTTTTTTTCGTCCTCGCTACTTGTGACCATATAAAGGTTCATTTCTTCTGTCTCTTACTCCATTTACCACGTTGTTGACAAACAGTAATGAGCCCAGGCAACCGGACTGCTATTTGCAGGTGTGTCTCTGCATGCGTTTGGTTCCATGCATAACTTTTTTTCGCACTGAATGCATCTCACTGAACTGGATAGACTAGGTATACAAGTAGGTGCACAACCGCTGGAAAATGTCTACTACACCTTGAACAACAAGGAATGCACTCGTTATGGTTTGCAATTCAAAGTGTCTGAATCCGCTCAAGTCACACGGCACAAAGTAGAGCAGGTGGGGAAGGGAGTGTGGCCATCATGTTACATCTGCTGTGCCCCCCCTCCCCTTGCAAAGCCATGCTCACCACCATTGTGCTCTACACTGTGTTTCCATGGAGACCAGGCGGCAAGGCTTGACGGCCGTTGTCACACTTTGGTCTTTCAGAGCTCTGACTGAGAAAATAATGTGCGTGTAACAGGCCTCACGGAAATGAAAGTGATTACCATCAAAACATACTGGTAGCTTGTTGAGTCACCCAGAGCCACACACATACACACCTATACACATATACACATCCACAACTACTTTCACTCATGATGCACTGTTGTCATAGCCGCTGGAAAAAAACCCAAAACAAACGGACGTACTGAGGCTTAACTGATCAAATGATATGTCTGCTTATATTTAAAAGTCAGAGTGCCAGGACACTGGGATGAAACAGGACATTGAAAATATATAAATGTACCAGAATTTGTTTAATGTAAAGCTGCATGTATAGAAAGATGCCAATTAGCGTCAATTAACTGTGTTCTTTATCCATGTGTGTGTGTGTGTGTGTGTGTGTGCAGGTGACGTGTCGCACCTTACTCCAGAAAAAGCATTCGAAGGCAGCAAACTGGGGGTTGACAACATCGTCTTGGCTTTGTACAGTGGTCTCTTTGCTTTTGGAGGCTGGTGAGGCATTATTTATGACCGATTTTAATGTAATAGTATAATACTTTTACCCGATCCCTAAAATATTACTTCACTTTTTCTTTTTTTCCCCCCCTAGGAACTACTTGAACTACGTAACCGAGGAGATGATCAATCCAGAGAGGTGACTTAAATGTGATGAAGGTTGTCTGAGACTGTTTCATTGTTGTTTATCGCATGGAATTATATTTCGTAGGGGAACAGGAGTGCCATAAGATATGATGCATTCAAATACAAAGCACTGTTAGTGTTGTGCGCGCATGTCCTGACAAAGGCTGACCTTTAGAAAGTCGAACTGGATTGGATTGGATTGTGTTGCATGGTTTGTGTTTCCAGTTGTTTTGATGCACCAGATACTGCATTTTACAGAGATGCACGTGATGCTTAAAAATTGACACCAAAACATAACATAAATAAAACTGTGCAGTTTGATTTGCATGAGCCTGACCCCAAAACCAGTCACCTTTTTGATGAATATAATGAAAATGAATATAATAGAAAACAGATTTTGGAAAATATGTTGTTGTTTCCTCAAATGACCTCTGACCTCCCCCACCCATAGGAACCTGCCCCTGTCTATCATAATATCCATGCCCATAGTGACTGTGGTGTATGTTCTGACCAACCTGGCCTACTTCACCACCCTCTCTCCTCAAGCTATCATCGAGTCCGAGGCTGTTGCTGTGGTGAGTATTATATTTCTGTCATGAAGTCATGATTGTTTTTGTCTTGGTCTTAATGTTGGGGTTGACCTTTGGGTATGGTCACATACAGAGACTGTGTTGTGTTGCAGAGTTTTGGCGAGTACCATCTTGGCGTGATGGCCTGGTTGATTCCTGTCTTTGTGGGACTCTCCTGCTTTGGAGCTGTCAATGGATCCCTCTTCACCTCAGCGCGGTGTGTGTCTTAAAATAGCAGATAATAATAATAATAAAACTTATCACATGTGGGCTATTAAATATGACAAAATGTGAGTTTATGCAAAGACTTCGGGCTTTGCAGCAATGTTAGTCTGGGATTCTTTGTTGCATCAGTGACGTTTTGAGATGTTTTGAAAAAAGATACTTGATGTTGGGGGGGTGGTGGGGGGGGGTTGCAAAATCTGAAGCTTTTATTATTTATTTATTCATTGGAAAATAACCATGATGATTTCTCTCCTCCAGCTTGTTCTATGCTGGAGCTCGGGAGGGTCAACTCCCCGCTGTTCTGGGACTGGTTCACACAGACTTCTTCACTCCAGTGCCATCCCTCATCTTCACAGTAAGACTCCTACTATACTGTATACACTGATCATTTTAATATTTTTTTTAAACATGTTTGCATGTTTATTTTTATCAGACAGAATTTTGTTTTGTTCTCTGGGACTCGAAGAATAATTTGTGCACATGTATTCTAAAGTGAGGTCAGTGGAACTGGCTATAACTGAATCAAAAGCATTCGTCGTTACTCTGCGAGCAGTGCATTAATGACAAACACCCCTTTGCTTTTTCTGTGCCCTTCTCTCAGTGTTGTTTGTCCATGTTGTACGCCATCTCCAACGACATCTTCTCCGTCATCAATCTCTTCAGCTTCTTCACCTGGCTGTGCGTCGGAATGGCCATTGCTGGTCTGGTCTGGCTGCGCATTAAAAAGCCCAACCTCAGAAGGCCCATTAAGGTACTACATCAATGTCAAAAAGGTTATATTACAGGTGGCAAATGTTTGTTTTTTTTTAGTGAGAATATCACATATCAGCAACGACCCACATCCGGAATCACCAGAGTGAATCAGGAATAAGGCAAAAACAATGACTCTAAATTCCAAAAAGGCCGCACAAATCCGACCAAAGTTCAGATTAAGCAAATATGCACACGTCAAAAATCCCCAAACAAACAAGATTTACAGGCAGATAAAGATACCAGGTAGTGGCTCGAACTACAATCTGGCAAAGCACAAAGATTAAGTGACGGATATAAATACTAAGGAGTAAACAAACACTAGCAACAGGTGTGTGGCAGGAAGAGCCACTGATTTCCTGACAGCCAGTGGCGAGGTGGAAACAGCTGGCAGCTGATGAATGGGCAGAGGTGTGTTTACAGAAGACGCATTCCAACAGTCCATGACCTGAGATGTATCTGTGAGAAGTCAGGTTAGATGGATGTGAGACGTTTGCAGTGGATAAAAATGACGCCAGACCTTTGCTCCACCTGAATCCTCTGTCTGCCATGAACATAAACACATTGTCTGGTCCCAATATAGCTTTATCAGTAGAACAATTATTGTACCTCGGCCTTATTTGTTGGTTGGAAGCAGAACCACACTGTGATTTCAGGATGGGAGTGGTGTTCGCATGAATACATGGCCCTTTGTTTCTCGCTCTAATCATGGGATTATTACTTCGGTCGAGTACACTCTTTCATCTCTCCTTTGAGCCTGAGAGCGCTCGCCTATTTGTTTTATACGGCGAACGGCGAACAAAGAACAATTGGCGCTTTCTTCTTCATGTGTAAACCGTTAACGAAACGAGACGTTTGTCCTTTCCCATCCAACTTCAGCTTTTAGATCTAAATTTATGCATTTCTCCTCATTTGTTGTTGTGCTGAGCTGCAGTACGTACGTAGTTGTAACGATAAACAATGTAATTACTGAAGGCCTATCTATACATTTGGACTGATTATCATCTCTCATTCCTATTAAAATAAAAGGCCTATATCTATAGAGACAATAAAATCACTTGTTAAAATGGTACCTCATAAAAGATATAGTAGATTTAGCAGGCAGTGAAAGAAATTCCTGAAGTACCAATGCAACACAACATCAAAATAGTACAGTGTCTATTATCATATTTCAGCCACTTTTTAATCTTTGACAAAAACTACTGTTGTATTTTCTTTCTGCAGGTGTGTCTGTTCATCCCTGTGACTTTTGTCCTGGGCTGTGTCTTCATGATAGTTGTGTCCTTCTGGGCAGCTCCGTTTGAGTCCCTGGTCGGCAGCAGCATTATTCTCACAGGTATCCCAGCGTACCTCCTGGGCTACAAGTGGAAGAAACCCCAGGGGGTCAGGAAGGTGCTGGGTGAGTGTCACATTGTGTATTTTTTCATATCGTCTTTGTCTGTTTGTTCGAGTGAGGCATTCATTACAGTTTGTTATGACATTCATGGGAGAATATCTGTTTGAGAGCAGCTATGGGCACTGATACATTTGTTTGTTTATGTAGTTGGTGTTAGGGACTCAAACCAAAGGGTTTGTTTGATAAGGTTCAGGAAGATCTTCCAACATTTGCAGTAACCTAGCTAAAGAAAACAGACTGACTGTCTAACGGGATGGGTTGTGTCTTCTCAGATATCTTCACCATGTTCTGTCAGAAGATCCTGATGTCTGTTCCTGAGGAAAAGGAGCAGAAGAAGGCAGCAGAGTAATGTCAGGAAAATGGAATGCGACAAGAGACTGAGTCAATATTTTTGTCTGGAAGTTCTTGATGTTTTTATGTTTGTTTACTAGGGATTCATCTACAGCAGTTTTTTGTAAGGGTAAACACAAGAGCAGCCTGTCGGTCTTAGTTAAAGGTGTGTTTATCTATGTATGCTTTTGTGAGCAAAACACATTGACTTATCCTCCTGACTACCAGGAAAAAAAAATATTGTCCAATCTAAATGTTTTACATTTTTTAAAGAGAAATGTACCAAAGCCTCAGCCCTTCACATTTGGTATCATTGAAAAGCCCTAAATGTGCTCCTTTAAATGAGTAAAGGAGTTAATTCAGCAGTATGTCGTTGGTGGGAGATATTCAGGTTTATTTAATATCCTCCACAGAGGACAAATTTGAACTACTGGTAGTCAGGAGGATATTTTCCTGAACACGACACATTTTTTAAAATGTCGAAAAGTGTAGTAGAAATACATTTACTAAACACTAACAACTATATTTTAATCTAGTTTTAGAGAATATCAAAACTGTGAGTCAAAACACTGAACAAGCCATTTTTCTGTGTTTCATATGGCATTGACCTCATGTCAAAAAAACAAACAAACACATTGTACAGTGTATAAACCAGAATTTGATTTTGAATGGGAACTGATTAACAAGCAAAAATTGGGTTAGAGTATACATAGTATACATACAGAGGCTACTAATATTTATGTATTAATTTCAATATTTGTATTTTTATTTATTAATTTGTAAAAGTAATCTACTGCACTATCTAAAAGCACACAAAAACAGTGCACGTTAACTGTAACATTCATTGAATGTACGACCCATTGTTATTTTTTTATGTGAAAATTCAATAAACTGTTGCTTAAAAAACAGAAAAGCTGTGCAACGGTTTTTGAGATGAAGTATGAAGCAGGTCTGTTTCATGTACCATTTTATCTTAGACTGTCAGCACTCCATAATCTGAAATCTGTGTAGATGACGATTTTGTGGCTACAGTGAGTAAACGTCATTGTAGGCCAGTGTTAGCACTTTTTATCTATTGTCTGTGTTTTGTGCCAGCTGTGGCAATGATGAGGTTTTTATTGTATTAATTTTTGTGTTTTACTGTCATTCTATACTATGATGTTTTGGAATATTGCCTTCAACTCCCCTGAGAAGGCTAAGTGGTAGGAAATGACTGACTGACTGGACAACATACTATACTATGACAATCTTATGATTTGATGATGAATTTTGGATAAATTTGTGAGCGAGTGTGCTGTTCAGGTTCTTGTAACATGTGCTTTTGTTTACATTTTGACAATGCGGTGGATTCACGTTTTCTGTTATTGTTTTTGTTTGATATGTGCTTCTGACTCCACCTTCCTTTATCCAGCCATTGTTTCCATTTTGTGAGCACACCTGATCCTCATTTGCTCTTATCTGTTGGTGGGTATTTAAGCACAGCATGCCAACTCACGGTAAGTACCTGTGCCCAGAGCCAGTTTTTATTTTTGGAAACGGTAAGTACCTGTGCTCGGAGCCAGTTTTTATTTTTGGAAACATTTGAAATGAGCTTTGTTTAGTCTTTTGAGTTTTTGGATTTGTGTGCTTGCCTGCTATATTACTACTCAAATTATGTACGACAAACTATACTATGACTTTTTTGACAAATGTTCGGATAACATACTGTACTACGATATTTTCGTCAAATTTTGCCATCTTTGGTCCGAAACGGAACGACATACTATACTATAACGTTTTGACACGTTTTGGATGCGTTTTTGCCAATTTTCATGAAAAGTCAAAATTTTGTCATAAACACGACATTATACTGTACTATGCCGTTTTGACATTTCTAGACACGTTTTAGACGTTTTCGTGAAAAGTCAAAATTTGGTCCGAAATGCAACGACATACTATACTATGACATTTTGACGCATTCTAGAAGCGTTGTTGACGTTTTCGTGAAAAGTCAAAATTTGGTCCGAAACGTGATGACATAGTATACTATGACGTTTTGAGGCGTCCTGGATGCGTTTTTGACGTTTTTGTGAAAAGTCAAAATTTGGTCCGAAATGCAACAACATACTATACTATGACGTTTTGACGCGTTCGAGAAGCGTTTTTGACGTTTTCGTGAAAAGTCAAAATTTGGTCCGAAATGCGACGACATACTATACTATGACGTTTTCTTGCTTTCTAGAAGGGTTTTTGACATTTTCGTGAAAAGTCAAAATTTAGCCCGAAACGTCACGACATAGTATACTATGACGTTTTGAAGCATTCTAGACGTTTTTTTGACGTTTTCGTGAAAAGTCAAAATTTGGTCCGAAATGCGACGACATACTATACTATGATGTTTTGAAGCATTCTAGAAGCGTTTTTGACGTTTTTGTGAAAAGTCAAAATTTGGTCCGAAATGCGACGACATACTATACTATGACGTTTTGACGCGTTCTAGAAGCGTTTTTGATGTTTTTGTGAAAAGTCAAAATTTGGTCCGAAATGCGACGACATACCATACTATAACGTTTTGAAGCATTCTAGAAGCGTTTTTGACGTTTTGTGAAAAGTCAAAATTTGGTCCGAAATGCGACGACATACTATACTATGACGTTTTGAAGCATTCTAGAAGTGTTTTTGACATTTTCGTGAAAAGTCAAAATTTGGTCCGAAATGCGACGACATACCATACTATGACATATTGAAGCATTCTAGAAGCGTTTTTGACGTTCTTGTGAAAAGTCAAAATTTGGTCCGAAATGCGATGACATACTATACTATGACGTTTTGAAGCATTCTAGAAGTGTTTTTGACGTTTTTGTGAAAAGTCAAAATTTGGTCCGAAATGCGACGACATACTATACTATGACGTTTTGAGGCGTCCTGGATGCGTTTTTGACATTTTTGTGAAAAGTCAAAATTTGGTCCGAAATGCGACAACATACCATACTATGACGTTTTGAAGCATTCTAGAAGCGTTTTTGACGTGTTTGTGAAAAGTCAAAATTTGGTCATAAACGTGACGACATACTATACTATGACGTTTTGAAGCACTCCAGAAGCGTTTTTGACGTTTTCGTGAAAAGTCAAAATTTGGTCCGAAATGCGACGACATACTATACTATGACGTTTTGAAGCATTCTAGAAGTGTTTTTGACGTTTTCGTGAAAAGTCAAAATTTGGTCCGAAACGTGACGACATATACTATGACGTTTTGAGGCGTCCTGGATGCGTTTTTGACGTTTTTGTGAAAAGTCAAAATTTGGTCCGAAATGCGACGACATACCATACTATGATGTTTTGAAGCATTCTAGAAGCGTTTTTGACGTTTTTGTGAAAAGTCAAAATTAGGTCCGAAATGCGACAACATACTATACTATGACGTTTTTAGGCGTCCTGGATGCGTTTTTGACTTTTTCGTGAAGTCAAAATTTGGTCCGAAATGCGACGACATACCATACTATGACGTTTTGACACGTTCTAGAAGCGTTTTTGACGTTTTTGTGAAAAGTCAAAATTTGGTCAGAAACGTGACGACATACTATACTATGATGTTTTGAAGCACTCCAGAAGCGTTTTTGACGTTTTCGTGAAAAGTCAAAATTTGGTCCGAAATGCGACGACATAGTATATACTATGACGTTTTGAAGCATTCTAGAAGTGTTTTTGACGTTTTCGTGAAAAGTCAAAATTTGGTCCGAAACGTGACGACATAGTATACTATGACGTTTTGAGGCGTCCTGGATGCGTTTTTGACGTTTTTGTGAAAAGTCAAAATTAGGTCCGAAATGCGACAACATACTATACTATGACGTTTTGATGCGTTCTAGAAGCGTTTTGATGTTTTCGTGAAAAGTCAAAATTTGGTCAGAAACGCATAGTATACTATGACATTTTTGAGGCTTCCTGGATGCGTTTTTGACATTTTTTTGAAAAGTCAAAATTTGGTCCGAAATGCGACGACATACCATACTATGATGTTTTGAAGCATTCTAGAAGCGTTTTTGACGTTTTTGTGAAAAGTCAAAATTTGGTCCGAAATGCGACCACATACCATACTATGACGTTTTGAAGCATTCTAGAAGTGTTTTTGACGTTTTTGTGAAAAGTCAAAATTTGGTCAGAAACGTGACGACATACTATACTATGACGTTTTGAGGCACACTAGAAGCGTTTTTGACGTTTTCGTGAAAAGTCAAAATTTGGTCCGAAATGCGATGACATACCATACTATGACGTTTTGACACGTTCTAGAAACGTTTTTGACGTTTTTGTGAAAAGTCAAAATTTGGTCAGAAACGTGACGACATAGTATACTATGACGTTTTGAAGCACTCCAGAAGCGTTTTTGACGTTTTCGTGAAAAGTCAAAATTTGGTCCGAAATGCGACGACATAGTATACTATGACGTTTTGAAGCATTCTAGAAGTGTTTTTGACGTTTTCGTGAAAAGTCAAAATTAGGTCAGAAACGTGACGACATACTATACTATGACGTTTTGAAGCACTCCAGAAGCGTTTTTGACGTTTTCGTGAAAAGTCAAAATTTGGTCCGAAATGCGACGACATAGTATACTATGACGTTTTGAAGCACTCCAGAAGCGTTTTTTGACGTTTTCGTGAAAAGTCAAAATTTGGTCCGAAATGCGACAACATACTATACTATGACGTTTTGACGCGTTCTAGAAGCGTTTTTGATGTTTTCGTGAAAAGTCAAAATTTGGTCAGAAACGTGACGACATACTATACTATGATGTTTTGACGCGTTCTAGAAGCGTTTTTGACGTTTTCGTGAAAAGTCAAAATTTGGTCCGAAATGCGACGACATACCATAGTATGACGTTTTGACACGTAGAAGCGTTTTTGACGTTTTTGTGAAAAGTCAAAATTTAGCCCGAAACGTCACGACATAGTCTGCTATGACGTTTTGAAGCATTCTAGAAGTGTTTTTGACGTTTTTGTGAAAAGTCAAAATTTGGTCTGAAATGCGACGACATACTATACTATGACGTTTTGAAGCATTCTAGAAGTGTTTTTGACGTTTTTGTGAAAAGTCAAAATTTAGCCCGAAACGTCACGACATAGTCTACTATGACGTTTTGAAGCATTCTAGAAGTGTTTTTGACGGTTTTGTGAAAAGTCAAAATTTGGTCCGAAATGCGACGACATACTATACTATGACGTTTTGAAGCATTCTAGAAGTGTTTTTGACGTTTTCGTTAAAAGTCAAAATTTGGTCCGAAATGCGACGACATACTATACTATGACGTTTTGAAGCATTCTAGAAGTTTTTTTGACATTTTCGTGAAAAGTCAAAATTTGGTCCGAAATGCAACGACATACTATACTATGACGTTTTGAAGCATTCTAGAAGTGTTTTTGACGTTTTTGTGAAAAGTCAAAATTTGGTCCGAAACGTGATGACATAGTATACTATGACGTTTTGAGGCGTCCGGGATGCGTTTTTGACGTTTTTGTGAAAAGTCAAAATTTGGTCCGAAATGCGACGATATACCATACTATAACGTTTTGAAGCATTCTAGAAGCGTTTTTGACGTTTTTGTGAAAAGTCAAAATTTGGTCCGAAATGTGACGACATAGTATACTATGACGTTTTGAAGCATTCTAGAAGTGTTTTTGACGTTTTTGTGAAAAGTCAAAATTTGGTCAGAAACGTGACGACATACTATACTATGACGTTTTGAAGCACTCTAGAAGCGTTTTTGACGTTTTCGTGAAAAGTCAAAATTTGGTCCGAAATGCGACGACATACTATCCTATGACGTTTTGATGCGTTCTAGAAGTGTTTTTGACGTTTTCGTGAAAAGTCAAAATTTGGTCCGAAATGCGACGACATACTATACTATGACATTTTGACGCTTTCTAGAAGGGTTTTTGACATTTTCGTGAAAAGTCAATATTTGGCCCGAAACGTCACGACATAGTATACTATGACGTTTTGAAGCATTCTAGAAGTGTTTTTGACGTTTTTGTGAAAAGTCAAAATTTGGTCCGAAACGTGATGACATAGTATACTATGACGTTTTGAGGCGTCCGGGATGCGTTTTTGACGTTTTTGTGAAAAGTCAAAATTTGGTCCGAAATGCGACGATATACCATACTATAACGTTTTGAAGCATTCTAGAAGCGTTTTTGACGTTTTTGTGAAAAGTCAAAATTTGGTCCGAAATGTGACGACATACTATACTATGACGTTTTGAAGCATTCTAGAAGTTTTTTTGACGTTTTTGTGAAAAGTCAAAATTTGGTCCGAAATGCGACGACATAGTATACTATGATGTTTTGAAGCATTCTAGAAGTGTTTTTGACGTTTTTGTGAAAAGTCAAAATTTGGTCAGAAACGTGACAACATACTATACTATGACGTTTTGAAGCACTCCAGAAGCGTTTTTGACGTTTTCGTGAAAAGTCAAAATATGGTCCGAAATGCGACGACATACTATACTATGACGTTTTGAAGCACTCCAGAAGCGTTTTTGACGTTTTCGTCAAAAGTCAAAATTTGGTCCGAAATGCGACGACATACTATACGATGACGTTTTGAAGCATTCTAGAAGTGTTTTTGACGTTTTCGTGAAAAGTCAAAATTTGGTCCGAAATGCGACGACATACTATACTATGACGTTTTGTCGCTTTCTAGAAGTGTTTTTGACATTTTTGTGAAAAGTCAAAATTTGGTCCGAAACGTGACGACATAGTATACTATGACGTTTTGAGGCGTCCTGGATGCGTTTTTGACATTTTTTTGAAAAGTCAAAATTTGGTCCGAAATGCGACGACATACTATACTATGACATTTTGAAGCATTCTAGAAGTTTTTTTGACATTTTCGTGAAAAGTCAAAATTTGGTCCGAAATGCGACAACATACTATACTATGACGTTTTTAGGCGTCCTGGATGCGTTTTTGACTTTTTCGTGAAGTCAAAATTTGGTCCGAAATGCGACGACATAGTATACTATGACGTTTTGAGGCGTCCTGGATGCGTTTTTGACATTTTTTTGAAAAGTCAAAATTTGGTCCGAAATGCGACGACATACTATACTATGACATTTCGAAGCATTCTAGACGTTTTTTTGACATTTTCGTGAAAAGTCACAATTTGGTCCGAAATGCGACGACATACTATACTATGACGTTTTGAAGCATTCTAGAAGTTTTTTTGACGTTTTCGTGAAAAGTCAAAATTTGGTCCGAAATGCGACGACATACCATACTATGACGTTTTGACACGTTCTAGAAGCGTTTTTGACGTTTTTGTGAAAAGTCAAAATTTGGTCAGAAACATGACGACATACCATACTATGACGTTTTGAAGCACTCCAGAAGCGTTTTTGACGTTTTCGTGAAAAGTCAAAATTTGGCCCGAAACGTGACGACATAGTATACTATGACATTTTTGAGGCGTCCTGGATGCGTTTTTGACATTTTTTTGAAAAGTCAAAATTTGGTCCGAAATGCGACGACATACCATAGTATGACGTTTTGACACGTTGTAGAAGCGTTTTTGACGTTTTTGTGAAAAGTCAAAATTTAGCCCGAAACGTCACGACATAGTCTACTATGACGTTTTGAAGCATTCTAGAAGTGTTTTTGACGGTTTTGTGAAAAGTCAAAATTTGGTCCGAAATGCGACGACATACTATACCATGACGTTTTGAAGCATTCTAGA
>JAFBJQ010000225.1:363345-388619 GCA_016785345.1 Trinectes maculatus | reverse complement strand
CTGAGAATAAACCTCAGTATTTTGCTTTTTACATCGGCCTCGTTTCCTTCCTTCTTGGATTTTCGTTGGAGTTATTGCCATACGACAAGCACGAGTACAGAAACTTTACGTCCTGCAAGAGTGGCAAATAGGCTGCCACTACTATTAAGATAGTGGAGGGAATAGGACAGGTTCCCTTGACTCGGTTCACTTTGCTCGGTGAACTTGCGCAGGTAAACTTGATCGTCTTAGCCTCGTCCGTCTTCACCGAGGACGGCTGAACGCTACGGTTGACTGCTACGGCTGACGCTTACGCTGACGCTTCAGCGACCGCCCCCTGTTTTTATCGTTTCTTTGAACGCGGCTGTTCACGCGTTTAGGCTGATTGCGACTAGCGTAGACCGCCCTCTGTCGTTGCCGTGAATGGTTTTTCAATTGAAGTGCAGATTGCACACACCTGAGTGTTCTGATCACCCGTGAGTGACCGAAACTCGCAGCTCGCAGCTCGCAGCTCGCGATGTTCACTTGCCCTCAGTTGTTTACAGCACACAGAGTTGAATTCTGAATGATTTCAGATTTCAGAAGGATTCAGATTTAGACCGCCCCAGAAATATTTAGAGATATTCACACCGCCCCAGTAGTGTAGTGTTTACACTATGCTGAATACTCTGACCGCCCCAGTCAGTATAGTGTAGTGCTTACACTTTTGCTCTCTCAACGCACCAGATGGACCTTGTCCCTCTGGTTTACTCCCGGTGTTCGGTTCCTCGTAGCGGATGTTCCGACTAGCAAATAGTGATGTGTCGTTAATGAACGTTTCGTTCATATGAACGAATCTTTCACGTGACCCGGAAAGAACTAATCATCTCGGTGACTGATTCGTTCATTTTCATGCAGTAAGTCCCCCGGCCACACGGCGGCTGCCCAAGCACAAAAAGAACAGGAAAAAGAACTGATTCGTTCACGACTCAAAACAGTATGAGTCTTTTTGAGATTCGTTCATGTGTCACGTGACAGCCAGCTCAGACTGCCTGCTGTTTTAAAGGGCGCCCTTGTTAAATTAACGAAATGAACGAAAAGACTCAAAAAGATTCGTTCATTTTACCGTCCGAGGCTCGCGGATCTGAGTCTGTAAAAAGACTCAAATTTCCCAACACTACTAGCAAACAGGAAGTGGGGGCTTCAAAACACTTTTCTCCACATGGGGGCAATGTGGATGTATCACGTCGCGATAAATCACACATTATAATTTAACCTATTTAGCTTATCGGGGAACTATCCAACATATTATATGCGTCTTCCTATATCCAAATAGTGTTCTTCTTCTTCTTCTTCTTCTGACTTCTTCTTAGTCTTCGGTCTTCATCGGCCTTCCTTGGTCCACTTAAACAAAAAGAAGGAAAAAAACACTGAAGAACACCTGTGAAGTATTCCAGAAACATCTTCTGGAGCTTGATGGAGCAAAGCTACTCAAGAAGGCTCACAGCCTCCAAAGCAAGCTAATGAAATTAACTGAACTGAAGCTCTGGCACAAGACGTTTCCCCTTTTGATCCAGTAAGACATTTTTATCCATCATTTCAGGAACTCGCTTTACTGAGTGATGCTCACCGAAATCCTATCAGCCAAATTCATCTTCCTGTACCATTCAAGTGGACATTTGAAGTGTGACCAATGACAACAGTTTGAATTTTTGTTAAAAACTAATCAACAAAATATCATTGTATGATAAATGTATGTTATTGTACGTTACTGGTGACTTGGATTATTAAGCATATTGACATGACCAGTACTGTCTGCTGTGCTTGAAAATAATATTTTGTGTATTTTGCTCTAAGTAACTATTTACTCAATAATGTTCTTAAATAACTGACTAACTATTTATTTAGTTACTTATAGTAACTAATAAGTTACTAAGTAACTTTAAAAAAGTGAAAATCTTTTTAAAAGTATATAAGTAAATACTTAGTTACTTAAAAACCTAAGTAATAAGTTACTACTATTATTTAATGTTATGTCTAATTAATTGTTCTCATTGTTTATTATTAATGTTCTTAAGTAAAAGGAGACTGAAAATGGCTGACAGGTAAAGTTTGGGGTTAAAAGTGCACCGCACGAAGCGGAGCCCGTGTGTCAGGCGCTCGGAACTTGTATTTGACATATAGAAACCGAGGCCTAACGACGCCACTGACCACCACCGGCTGGACTGGAGTCCATATTCAGCCTTTGCTTTAATACTTGCTTTTACCTTTTTAAGTTAATTTAAAAATCATGAAAACGATTGAATGTTTGGTACTTTAGAGCAAGTCAGAAGTTGTTTAAGTGGTGTATGAAAAAGGCAGAAGAAAATATGAATGTATGATGATTTAATAGCAGTTATATTTTTTACATTTTTACTATTAGGAGGGCATAGGGTTTGAACAAGGATCAACAGTCTGGAAGTCTCTCAGTTTGATTCAGGGGCAGTCTCACTTAGCCTGTTTGCTTTAGCCTCCTTCTATGTTGTCAAACCACCCGCCCCACTCCCCCTTCCCCTTCTTCCACCACTTGTGTGTTAGATGCCTCCCCAGCTGCTCGTGAAAACCTTTACTTAAAAAGAAAAGAAAGAAAATTAAACAGCCTTGAAAACAGATGTGTGTAGAACAACTTTGATTAGTGTGAAGTGTGGATCTGAAGGGAATACACAGCTACAGCTGAGAAGTACAGACATGCAACACATTGTCAGAACATAAATTCCTGAAGAGCAAGCCAATGTCTTTACCAAAGAACATAAAACCTAACTGTAACTATCTGCACAATGTTTTGCGCCTATGTTATTGCACAGACATGCAATTCAAAGCACTAATACAATAATTAAGCATTTATTTTTGTATAAATATTACACCTCAAGGCTCTATGATTTTGTTTTCTTTAGCTACATTGCAGATGAAACAGGAAATCATAAAAGCATGGACTGTGGTTGTTGCTCATTCCTCTACTGGGCACACAGCCTGCTGAGCTACTCTGTTTCAAGCATGTGCTGACAGAGTTAAAAAAAAACATGTCGATTTTTACTGTTTGTCAAAGAACAGATTTTATGCTCAATCTCAAGGAAAAGTTCATATAATGTCAGCGGGAAAAGTCTGAATTCTTAGTTATTAAGTTAAATACGGCTCCTCTCTGAGTGATAACTGATGAATTCCCCGCTACCCACGTAAGACACAGAAATATCATAGAAACATTTAAATGGGACAATAACATGGGGCCTGCAACAAGTTCATATATTCAAATCAACCAGAATGTAACAAATAGAGGAGAAAAATGAGCGTGTGATGAATGACACATTAGGTGGTTGTGTTTCTGATGACTGAGTAGTAACAAAAAACATTTGGATAACATTAACACACTACTGTGTGCTTCACAAGGCAATGTATCAAGAGTTGGGAGTGGTGAGAAGATGAAACACGTTTGTAATTGAAGGCCAAAGTATTTCTCATTTTTTACCATTTTACCAGAGTAATGCATAATACAGAATACAGATGAGGAAAAAAAAGACAGCAGGGCACAGGTATAATCAAACGCTCAAAATCAATGAGCATCATCCAAAATTACTTGCTTAGAAAAGTTAGAAGCAGCATTACAGTTTATGGCAAATGTGCAGCCTGCAGTTAAATCATTACCCAATTTGAAATACACTTGCAACATATATGATGTATTCAATGGCGTAAAGAAAAATGGGAAAACAAGAGCTCCCTATTTGCTACAGAACATTTCACAGTCTGACTTATCACTGTGTGCCCTAAAGCTTCAACATTAGAATGATCACCTCTGTCAATAACTAGTGTCATTGGCTCTAAGTCATAAGTTACACCAAGAAATAACCAAGACATGAGTCAAAACCCTCGCAAGCTGACGAACAGTCTAATTCTTATTGTCTTCCTGCTGCTCTTTTCAACAGGTTTACCAATATGGTCCAACACAGCCAGAAAATCTCCTACTGACAATCATGACATGGTGACAGTGTGGACGAAGAGTTAAAAGACGTTAAGCATGGTTCATCTGCCAAGAACTAGCTTTAATAGCGGGACAGTGTTCGCGCTGCAGTGGCTCTCAGTTCCAGTTTTCCCAGTCCTCATCCAGCTGGTAAATGGTGAGAAAAGCGTTTTTTAAAAAATATTCCACATTTCCTATTTTAACTTACTACTTATTGTAATAATTCAAACTAACCTCTCCAGGGTCTTCAATTTTAGAGAGTGCCAGTTGTACTTCTTCTTCTGTCATGTCCAGGTCAAAGTCTTTCTCCCAGTCCTCACTCACATCGGTGCTGGACCCTGAAGGAGGAAAGACAAATTTAGAACATTGTGCAACAGTCACACTCCTGCTTCTACTGACATTACTCATTAAAGAAATCACTAATCCTGTTACTGCACTGAATCCTGATAGTCACTGCAATCAGAACAAAACACCTCCTTAATGTACCTTTCTTTCCATTGTTGGAGGGCGTAGACTTGCCACTGTCAGAGTTAAGCTCAAACACTCTCAAGTCCTGTGGTCCCTCTTCTTTTGGTGCATCTGGTTTGTTAGCAGGGATCCTCACTGATGCTCTGTCAACTGTAACCTCTGGCTGGGTTACAGCTTCCCCTTGAGCCTCAGAGGATAAGTCACTCTTTCCTGGCTTCTGCTCTTGTGTCTTGTCCTCTACGCTAGCTTCCGACAGTTTGTTGGCCAGCTCCGTCGCAACTGGCTCTGGCCGCACTTCCACCTGTGTTGGCAGGCTCACACTGTCACTGCTAACTGAGAGGGTGACATCACGTTCTTCACTTGGGGAAAGCATGGGGCTCAGCAGAGTGGTTCCTGTGGGGGCTGTTGAGGTCGAGGGCAGCTGGGTTGAGGCATTGTCCAGGGGATGTGTGAAGTTGAGTTGAGAGGATGATGTTGATGATGACGCGCCAAGGAAGTCATCTGACAGTAAAAAGCATATCAGACCACGATAGTCAATATTTTAATGACTTTAAGTTAATTATTTACAAATGAGACTAAACATACCCTCCTCCTCCTCCCAGCCGAGGGTCTCTATGTGTGTTGTCTGTTCTGCTCTTTGCTTGAGTGCTATTCTCCGAGCCTCCTCCTGTGAAACACAGTGTTAATTTTTCACATTTGAGACGATGCACACACTTGAGTTTGTCCATCACACATTTTTTAAGCTTTGTAAGTATTCTTGCTTTAGTTTCATTCATTAATGAAAGACAGACTCCAAAGAAGAGTTACAACAGTGTTCTCAGTGTCACAACGACAAAATGGATGGATCGAGATCTGCTTTGATTGTCATAAATTTAACACGCAAAATTATCTATAAAATGTTGTAAGATTTACAACTATCTGGACTAATATGTGGCACAGTAAAATTGAGGTACCACTGTTTCCGTATTTAAAGACTGGAATAGTCCTACATAAAGGCCTTAATGTAAATAATACCAAAGAGTTCTACAAATGGTCAGCAGGTGGCACCAAAGGCGATAAATTGAGGGAAACTGATGACAGACTTGGTTGAAAAATACCTGGTCCAACTGGAAGACTCTGTAGAAATACCTCTGCCAGAATTCTGAATGAGTAACAGCTGCTGGCACCTGTCAAATAAAACAAAGTCCTTATCTAAACAGTAGAGGACGAGCTCAGTAAAACTTTGTTGATGAAAAGTATCAGTAGTTACCATTTTGGTGTAAAGAGATCGTATTGATGGACTGTTGACCAAAAGCTCTGAGATTTCTCCTTTCTTATCTTCCAAACTGAAGCCGGACAACCAATTGTCAAACTGCTCTGGTGGCCCTGGATAAACATAACCTCTAATTAATAAACACTAGACACTAACTGAGTTAGTGTGCATCACCCCACATCTATGTACAACCATGTCAAATTTACCCCATATAACATAATCACAAATCTGAATTATTTTGCCAACTATAATTTTAATAGTGTGAAATGACACAAACCAAGCAAATGGTCTGGCTAACAACTAACTGCTTAATAAATTACCTGCTTAATAAAATTAACATCCCGTTGATGGTTAAAAAAAAAGGAAAACACAGCTTTTAAGTTGAAGATAAACTTTAAATGTCCAGCAGCAGAGGGAATCTGGAATACTAAACACAATGTCTACATTTACAAACTATTTCACAGTAAAGTCTTACCATCAGGCTCATTGCAGTATGTAGCAGGGTCAGCTTGCAAACTGTACAGACGTGCCTGCAGGGATGACAAATGCTTAGCTATTATTGTTCTGTTCTGAACATCATGTGTTGACTGTTTTGTAGTCCTGCTGCTGCTTACAAAAACCAAATCAGTCCTGAATCACACACTGTTAAAGAGATTAAACAATAATGTTTCCCTCTTACTCGCGCTCTTACACCAGACCAGAGCACAAGGACAGTGCTCAGCTGTGTTATTTGATCATTCCCAAACCCATCATTGAGTGGCTTTGTCCTAAAAACGTGTAACTCTCAAATAACCCATAATTCAGCTAACCTTGGAGCTGTCGTACACCTCCGTGGTTCCTGCTGGTGTTGCCACCAATGTGATGACATCACAGTCAATCGTTTTATCAGGGGGTGGGGCAAGTGTGTCTGTTATGACTCCCAAGAAACTAGAAATGCCCTTCTTCACCTTCTCTGTGGTCTCTGATGAGCCTTCCACCTGAAAAACAAAATAAATATACAAGTTATATTCATGTACATATGATAGTGACACAAATACACAGCCAGGAAATAACAGTGGCCAAGATGAGGGCTTCAACTTACTGCAAGTTTGTTTCTGACAGCTGTGGCTGTGGCCACAATTGAGCAGGTTGTGTCATGCTGCACTACAGTTGAGAACTCCGTCAGGTCTCGCTTTAGAAACTCTAAGGCCTCAGATGACTATGAGGAGGAGAGATCAATAGATCAAGATCAATAAATCTAAACATTGCTCAATTCATCCTCTATCATGGGAAAACTGTCAATTTTATTACCATGTTTTTGTGCACAAGAAATGTAACACATCAATAAAGAGAGAAACATTGTTCACTGTCTTTGACATCTCTTGGTTATACTAGTGCATCTGTAAATCCATGAGGTGTTTTTATTTGGCAGAGCCTTGTTGATTTAGTTCCAGTCTGCAACAGTAGACTCATTTTCAATTTTCACTGCCTTTTTCATTGATCCAGTTCAGATAAATGGTCAAAATAATAAGTAAGGAAGAGCAGTTGTTTTTATGTTGAGGGTGCACCTCTCTGAGAGACATCAGCCAAAACACTGTAAACGCTGTGCAGCTGCTAAAGATAAAATAAGTAATTACTTAGACCACGCTGATGTAAGTTACCTTTTCTTTGACGGCCTGGAAGCTCTGCTGAAACCAGCCTCCCCACCAGCCTTCTCTGCAATCACACACCGTTGGACAATAACATGTTTACACAGCAACAACACACAGCAGAGAAGACGGGAAATAAATAAAAGCACAAACACAACAAACAACACACATAAACAGCCTGAAACGTTACACGTTTATTAAACGTACAAAAGGACCTGTCGGTCTTGTTTCACCTGAGTTTCTACGGCTGTCATTAGCTAACTTACTTGCACAGAGACTAGCAAGCTAACGAGATAGTGAACGTCAGCTCTCAGTGCAATAAAAGCTCGAGTGACAAAAGAAGTCTCGCACACGCTTAAAAATCCACACATAAACGCGTAATGCAATAATTAACCATAATTTTGGCGCAATGGTGGCTACTGTGTGATTTTATCTGCTCCACAGCATAGCTGAGCAAGCTAAGCTAACGCTAGCCCAGCTGTGTTTTGGTAAACAAATGCACTTCCTGAACAGATTCCGGAGGCTGCAGAGTGCAACGACGGACCTCAATATTTACACCGAATCCAAAAGACGGGCAACACAACAAGCAACACAACGTGTACGCGGTGTCAGTGCCCTGTGCTCCATTATATTTTAAAACTAAAACTAAAAACTGCGAGTTCACACTCACCCTTCAGCCATCTTCAGACGATGACATCATCAGTATTTACTGAACTCTGACCTCACTGCACACTGAAAAACACACACGTGGTACAATGTGACCTCCCCTACACAGTGATCACAGTGACGTAAGCTGAGAGGGTTCAGTTTTTATATTTTTCTCTTCAGTACACAAACATGCGTTTTACACACGCTGCGCTGTCTATGGTGGCCGCTGAAGACCAAATTACACGGCAACGATAAAGACCAAGTGGTAAAGCCCGTGTTGTACCGAGATCAAAGGAAAATACTAATAGAGTGGAGGTGCTGGCTAAGTCATTACAATCATTGTAAATCAACACTTGTAATGGAGGAAGGTAAAAGTACTCCATTGCGAAAATACTCTTTTAAGTAAGAAATACTGCATGAGAATATTACCTAACTAGTATGGCCGCATTATAGATAGAAAAGAAAAAATGTACTAAGAGTATCAAAAGTATGTAAATCCAATACTGCATGTGGACTGCATTATAATACTAATGCAGGATAGGAACACATACTTTACTGACTTTGTATATTATACAAATACAAACTATAACAATATACAAAGCGAAACCTTCACAGTATTTATTATGTCCAGCGAAAAGGCCATGTGTCAATATTACTGCTTATAAATAAAGAGGAAAAGAAAAGAAACCAATCAGTCCATCGGCTGATTGTGATTCTGTGCACTCATTAAGGCTGTTTAATCCATATCACACATGAGGTGGTGTGAAAGGTAATGATGGCTGTGAAAACGACCAGATATTACCAAATGTTAAGTAAATGTATCCATCATCACTTTGTGTGAGGAAGCAAAACTACTAAACCATAATTACACCATGAGGGGGGTGAGTGAGTGATTAAGGCATTTTGCAAGCTAATTCTATAAAATTAATTTACCCAGTAAACTGTCTCTAAACCCAGACTAATGTATCTAGGTTACAACTCCCCTTCTTGAACAATTATGCTGGATTATTGATGTTTAGTAATTCCAACCTGAAACCCCTCATCAGTCCTCTCCTCTCTGTATGTCTGTGGACAGACACACATGTGAGTGGACTGCATATGCGTGTGGAGCCCCAGCAGCTGTGCTGTCTCCTCATCAGTATTCTGGGTGAAAAGGGGGCAGTGGGCTTAACTGAGCGCAAAATGAAAAAGAACAGGCAACAAGCCTCTGGAAGTGTGTTCTCTCTTAATTGAAGTTCTCCTTTATCCAGACGCTGCACAATGTGTGCGTATGTTCTGCAATATGTCTCCCCTGTCCAGCCCCCAATCCCCTTAATTGGATCTTTCAGGCCCCTAATTAACTCTGTCAATGCAGGTTGTGCTGAGCCAAGTTAGGACAAGTACTCCTCCATTGATCAGAATCTGAAGCAGTGAACATATCCATCTGTCCGCATGGGAACAGTGTGACAGTGTTTGCATATGTAAATCATCATGGGAAACTTGTGTTGTCGTCACATCTTATTTGTTATAGAAAGACTTTAAGGTTTAGTCTAATGACATATAAGCTTTAATTCATTTTTTCAAGATCTAATTTTTTATACTTTTTTTAATGCTTTTTAAAATTTTAATGAGTCATGCTCATCTGTAAACACAAATGGATTTAATTTTATTTAATGGACAGTCTACATAACACTAAAGTCTTGAATATTAAACTACTAAAATCTTAGTAGATTAGTTATATCACCTGACACACATATATAATGAAATGATAAAATAATAAAACAATAAATGATCACAATAATCCTGTAAAACATGTCTTACACTTAAATTGGCCACTTGGCAAAAAAAGCACCATTGCTCAAATTTAAGATTGAGACTGCAGGACAATTACCTGCAATGGAGTATTTTAACGTAGTAATTTAAGATTCCTTTAGTATCTGAATACTTCCTGTACCTCTACTGAAAGACTCTGTATCATTGTGTTTAATCTTCAGAGTTAATTGTGCACAACATTGTGACTAAAACCAGTTCTGCCACTGCTGGTTAGCGTATGCTAAAGAGCATCGGGATGACAGCAGCGGCTGACCATAATGGCACACAGAGGACCTGCCCATATTGTATGATTTAAGAAGCATATCCATTACACACCACAGTCATCACACACACACACACACACACACACCGCAGACTGCCAATGCCGTACCGTGGGTTAACACCATCTGCTGCAAATCAGGAAACACCAGCTTTGCACAAGTCACTGTCTCTAATTATCTACCTAGAGCAAAGGGAGGCCAGTGCCCACTAATCTCCACAATGTGTTCTGCTTCCCATTCCCACCTGTGCCCCAATAAAGGGAGGGGGGGTGGGCTTGTGGGAGGACCGGGGGTCTCTGTGTCAAGGGACCGGGGACCAGGTGACGCTGCAGCGCTGGTCCCCACGACAGAAGCTCCACTGCTTGGTTTGGCTGGCAGCTGCCTCCCCCCACTGAGACATCCCACAGCTGACAAACCCCCAGTACTGACAGGGGCTCTTTACAGTGTCAATAGCCTCATATATTAGAGCTAACCGCCTTTGTGCTGAGCGAGGGTGTCAGGCCTTTTGGCCCGACAGCGCTTGTTACCATGATGAAATGTAGATTGAATGGAGAGGGTCCGTGTCCCAGGCACGAGAGCGCGGACCCCTTCTGCCTTTGTGTCCCACACATGGCTTTTGTTCGGACCTTTTCAGGGCTTTCAGGACGATGAGGAGGAGGGCGGGGGTGTGGTGGGAGGGAGGTGGGTGAGAATGAGCGTTACATCTCTTCATTTCTCCCCTGATCTCCTCCTCATCTGTCAGCCGTGGGAGGATAAGCATGTATTTTACACGCTTGATTTGTTGCTAAGTGCAGGTCAGCCATTGTCGGCCCGTTTGACTAAATCACGTCCAAGGCAATCGGTGTGTATTGTAGTTTTTAACCACCGAGAACTTGATTCTGTAACACTAATGCAACCAAATATAATAAAAATGTGTTGATGATGTTTGGAAATAACCACCCTGGTTTTAATGGAGCTTGCGTCGGACTGACATTACGTCCTGTCCTTTAAATTTGCCCTTTGTGTGCTTTTATCCATGTTCTTATGAGACAGTGACAAATCTCTTGCGTGGAGCTGAGGACATGTCTGCGTCAGACAAAAGTGACGGGCCTTGCTGGCGCCTGAGTCTCCTTTCATCTCCTACACCCTGTTGAGGTGAAGATGGATGGTCCCCCGGCTCAAGAGCACCACATTCACCCTCTGTGCCGGCGCATTGTCTCGCCCTTCTGTCCCCTTTTATCTCAATAGGTTGGTCTGTCCAAAGCTGGTTAGCAACCAATGACACCCTTTCCTAATCATCCGTTTTTGTACTGTTCCCTTGTCTTTCCCAGCATCAATCCAACCCCTTCTGTTCAGTAAAGTTGATGTTGCTTTTACACCGTTGATGTGTATTTGTGAGCAGATGTGTAAAACCGCTTGGTCAAAAAAAGCAGAAAAAAAAGGAAAAGAAATAATTGATCCAAAACTGTGGCTCATTCAGGCTGAAGTGAAAACGCAGTCGAATAAACATTTCAGGTGCTCGATCACAGAAAGAAGAGGGCAAACCAAAGTTACTCATAAAAAAAGCTTTAATTTAGGAAAATATAAATCCTGCACAATAGGACACACCAGTTCTATTTTCTGACATTATTTCATTACAACAGACATCAGATAAATTACAGTCTTTGCTCTTCTGATAAAATCCTTTGAGCATTTAGAAATTTCTGTATGATCAATTTTCTGAGGAGAAAATTGATCAAAAATAGCAGCAGTTTTCAGGGCAGAAGATATGTACAGTATGTACAAACTGAGGCACCAGTCAGTATTATAAACAGTTCGTTTAACTAGCTTTTCTGAGCTGCTCGCTTCGTCGTGCTGATCCAAACAGCGCAGCGCGACCCCCTCACTTGTTCATAGACAGGCTGTGCAACGTGGAGGTCGCTGTGGGTAAAGGCTGGCAGAGCGAGCAGGGGCAGGGCATGCCGGGGAAGTGCCTGTAGGAGCTGGGGAGGTGGAGGGGGTCCTTCAGAAGGCCCTGGACTGGAGCATGGAAACCCAGGAAGCTGGCGGTAGGAGGGGAGTGTGGGGCTGGTGCTGAAGACGGAGAGTGATGATGCTGGAGAGTGGACGGCGTGCTGCCCACTAGGGAGTGCAAGGACTGGGCCAAGGGGTGAAGAGGGAGGTGTGCTGTGGGGGCTGTAGAGGTGATAGAGGGGTGGGCAGCAGGGTGGGCTGCAGAGCGGCTCTGGACGGCCGCGCTGCCTCCATAAACATCCCCCACCAGCTTCTTCATCTCCTCCAAAGAGCTGGAAAGCATGAGGATGTAGTTGCGGGCCAACAGCAAGGTGGAGATCTTTGAGAGCTTGCGTACGGAGGGGCCGTGAGCATAGGGCATGACCTCTCTCAGGCCGTCCATCGCCTGGTTGAGATCGTGCATCCTCTTCCGCTCTCGGCTGTTGACTTTCAGCCTCAGGTCCTGCACCTCTTCCTTGCTGAGCTCAGACCTGGTCTTGGTCTTCCCACCTCCGCTGCAGTGGTCCATCCTTCCCTGGATGGCCTTGCTGTCTGCTCTGTCATCTTGGCAGTATGTCTGGAACATCTTGTTGGAGAAGAAGCTCCCAGCTGAGTCATCCACCACCAGGTCTGGGGATGAAGAGCGGCTGCAGGTGGAGCCAGCGTCAGAATCCATCTTGGGGGAAGCAAGAGAAACTGAAAAAAAGTGTCCAAAACTACAAATTGGAAAACACTTGAGAGCTGGAGCCTGAGACTTCAAATCTACAAATGCTCCCTAGTTCTCAGTCTTCAGGTTTTCCCAGTTAGGTCTGACGATGAGCCTGTCCACAGGAGTGAGCCTGTCTAAACTGTCACCCTCTGGGCCCACTGGGGTGTATTTATACCGCTGACACAACAAAGGAACAATAAGCCGCATAATGAGACACTTAGAGCCACAGCCAATTGCAGAAGGGACACACTTTCACCCCCTTTTTACACCTCTTTTCTGCAGCCCCCACTTCACCTTCCCACACCCAACATCTAATTCCCCTAAACCTCTGCACCACCAAAACAGGGGGCTGGTCACATGCTTAAGCGCCTACACCCACGAGTTTAACAAGAGAAAACTTTCTTCATAAACCGCTGTGTGTGTAATGATAGAAATGCATGGATATTAAAATAGTTCTGTTTACAAAGTGAAGTAAAAGTGAGAACTGGAGTGCAGCCCCCAGATCTGCTAAAGAGACGAACTGCCATTTTTACTGCCCTGCTCCATTATACCAGATATATGATGCCCTCAAGGGCTTATTTACATATGGTATCCATGAGACACTTTGGAGAAAGGTATGAAGCACCATATGAGGTTCTTAAACATGTAAAGAGCAGCGTTAATGGCAGACTAGATACAATTCAACCAGGAGCTCGAGACAAAAGGGGTCAGATAAATTTGACTTGGCTGTGAAATCACACCACCATCACTGGAAGGGGGTCCTTCAGTTGGCCAGGAGGTAGTTAAACAGATACTAAAGTGTGGGCACGGCATTGTCTTCTCCTAATTCAACCGTAAAGCTACTTTCTCAGGTTTTTTTTTTCCACATATTGTTTTTGTAAATATTGCATGTGGCTTTGAGGGAACTGTATATTTCTCTCCTGTGAAGATGTTTCCATCTGTGACATATAAATTCCTAACAGGCTCAGTGGTCTTGTGGCTGGGTCAGCACCTCTGTGTGTGTGTCTGTGTTGTACAGCAGCTGGATTTCTGCTCTCAGCACAGGAATTTCCTGGCTCCTCTCTGCCAAGCAGAGCATCCAGCGAGGCGGTGGGAGAGGGCCTGAAGTGAAAATATAATAACACAGTGCTCGGGTGTCACACTATCCCGGGTTGTAAAAACGATTTGCAGAAACATAAGTTTCGTGAACCTTGGATGCTGCATTGATTCTTGCCTGGGGCACAATCGTTTTATGTCCAAGGTTTTTTATTCGCCTCAGATGGATGTAATATTTGAAGAGACATAGCTGGAGGAGGTGTGTTTCCTCGTCACTCAGCTTCTCTGAGAAACTGTTTGCTTTTCTCATCTTGGTGCACAGCAGGACACCCTGGTTTATATTTACCCAACACTATATGTGGGTGTCTTTGTTCAGTCGCCAGGAATGTTGCAAAAAAATTCTTGTTTAAGTTAATTTGGAGTGACCACTGACTTAAAATGAATTTTTATCCATATATTTTTGTTTTGGTTTCTCTCAGTTTCCTACAGCATGCTTTAATTCCCAAATGTGTATTGTTTCCTTGTCTTACTAAGAATCTTTCCACAACATAAAAAAATCTCATCTTGCTTATTTTGTAGTCCATCTGAAAACAAATATTCCAGGAAACCGTAGAAAAGTTTTAGTTTTAATATAAACCCATAAAACACTTCCTGTGTAGGGAGCAATTTCTACAAAGTTGATCTTCGCTTTGATAAACATACAACATCTATGATCATATTTCTAAGAACATTTTCATTTTATGATATTTTTTATGAATTAGCGATGATACTGCATTCTGTTTTTCTTTGTTAGACTCCTGCTGAACCATATAAGTATTGACTGTGCTTAAACACTGTGCACAAGCCCCACAGTTGGCCCACAGTGTATCAATGTAAGATGGACCTACTCACAGTGGTTTGAACCTCACTGTGTACATTCTCAAAGTAGAAGAACCAACGCACATGGACTCGGAGGGAAACAAGAGGGTCTCCTGGACCCCCTACCACAGCACCATCAGGGGGCCCCGCGGGGTGCACTGGCTTAGCCAACATCAGTGATAATATAATTGGGAAACCTCGAGAGTCAGCATGGGCCATTTATTTGGAGCATATGGATTTTCCCATCGTTAGGCTTCGAGCCAACATGGCTGCTGGACGCTTCTCTGTTAATTGGGTCAGGTCCCAATTAACGGTGTTGGACACAATGGTCCAGATTTCCTCCCTTCCACAGTCATTCAGACCTTTTAATGGCTGGTTCCGTGCCACACTTTTCACCGTCTTATACAAACTCCGAAGTGAAAAAACAATCAACAATGGCCAGTTTTTGATATTTCATTATATATTTTATATTTATAACATGTGATGAGTAGACACAGAATATTAATGAGAAGAAACAACTCAGGAGAGTTGAGTACTAGCAAAAACACTCTGAGCACACATATGGATCATTGTGACGGGCTGTAGCCAAACAAGAGGAGTGTGATCAGAGCTTCTCTTACTCCATTATTATACGCATGAGCCAGATCAAGCCCATTCTCCTGTCCAATCGCATTCTTATTCATGTGTTTACAGAGGCAACGGGCCACACAGGGAGACACAAGGCTCTCTGAGCTTTGCATTTTACAAATGAAAGCGTAGCCACCCTCCATGTTTCCACATAATCCTTTAGTTTTTAACCCCGCATCAGTGTTTGACTTTCTTCTCTGGATGGCACCTTTCAGGGCCCTTCATTCAATTCAAGGGCTCGGTGACAGACTTTTCCGAGGCTTTAGGGACCCCCTTTCTGCTGCCTCGCGGGGTGCACTCCACTGAAAGTGCTCAGGTGACCAGAAAATGAGGGCATTATCACAGGCATATGCTTGTAGCGACAGAGGATCAGGGTAGATTAGGGCTTATCATGGCTCAATAAAGCCCTAAGCTGAAGAGCAAACCTGCGCTTGTGTGTCGTAAGGCTTCCTTCACCCTCTGCTGGTCATTGTTTAACAGGATCAGTGGCTGGATCTTCAGTATACACACACACACACACACACTGAGCTTTAATCTGGGCATTTGGTCGAGAGCAGAGTCAGTAGAGGCGGCTCAGCAGCCTTTGTTTACCACCATTTTTCTCAATGTCACATGAATATCTGGGATCTGAGATCAAGATCTCGCGGGACTGATTCGCTTGTCCACATCTATGGATCTCAGCGGTTCCCTCGGAGAACCAGCGTCTGCGAGAGAGAGAGAGATATAAAGTTGTTCCACAAAGTGCCTGAACGGGCCGACAAGTGTTTCTGAGAACCAGGAGTGCTGCCCTTTGTTGTCTCTCACCACCGGGACAAACTGCTCGCTGATTTATTCATTTACACTGCCTGAAACAACGGCATTATCTCAGCCACAACAAAAAACACAAAGGTGCTATGAAAATCCCCTAGGATGTTTATGAGTCACTAAAGAGTCCAATAACTTTCCCCTTCATCTGTAAGCATCCATGGAGGATGGCATGCTGAGGAGGACTGCAGGGCGCGGGGAGACAGGAGGGGGATCCAGGCCCGAGGAGAGCTGCTGATTATGGGGAGGATAAAAGGAGTCCAGGCCCTCTCCTCTGGAGCTGAATGGGCTCGGTCAGCAGGCTGTCCCATACACTGGCCTACATCATGCTGCTAGAACTTCATAAATTACCCCACAATTACCCTGGGGGGACACCGAGGGAGGAAAGACAGGCCAGAGGGGGAGAGAGTGAAAGGGGAAAGAGGAGAACCGGTTGCCAAGCAGACCGTCATCAGGAGGTGTAGGGACCTGGTCCAGATGTTGGCCTTCCGGTTGCCAGGACCCAAATGATGGCAAACTACTGAAAACTGTCACAACCGCATCACAACAACAAAAAAAATCTGTTAAAGTGAGAGTCGAGGAGGGAAAAGAGGAAACGAGTGAGCTCTGTCACAAGCAAATATAAATTTGCTATTCAGGAAAAAAATAAACATAGAGGACTAAAAAAACGCAGTCTCAATTGAAAACACTGTTTACAATAGAGACTTGACTTGAAAGCTTCGTTCACTTTAAGAACCTGAAGATTCAAAGAGTCAATTTACAGCTCATTCTGCCAAAGCAAACAATATTATACAGATACTTTTGGTTTATATGTCTGAAGTCTTTGCCGCCGCCCCATATGCAGTGGTGATAAATAGGATTTCTTCTTCAGCTAACCATCAAGCTTTTTCTGAGGGGAATGTACAATAAACCCCAGCATGCAATAAGTCTGTTAATGTCTGGACAAATGTCTGAGTGCTAAACCTTTACATTTGGGCACAACTGACCAAAACCTCATCCGTTGTTTTCCTTTGCAGTCTGAGCCCGTTAAACAATGTATCATTATGGATTCAGAGAATGTAAATATATTTACGTCTATGTCAGTAAAAGGGAGATGCAAAAACCTAACCACTCAAATACACACACACACATAAATCTACTAGCCTACAGTGATGCACACACTTATCCTCAACACAAAGCCATGGTATCTGTTCACCATTGTGCTGGCCACACTTTTGAACAGTTGGCCATTCACTGGTGCATGGGGGTGGCTTTGTGTCAGCAGTCTGCAGACTTCTGCCGCACTGTGCCCCCCTTCTGTCTCCTCCACCACCCCCCCCGTTTCTGTCCTATCCAGTCTGATAAACCAGGGGACCTGTTCGCCCAATAATTTCCCCCCCTGAAGCCCAGGCACGACTCCGGCCTTTCATCAGCACCATTGTTTCAGTCTGTTACCTCCGCTTGTGCTCCCTCACCACGGCAACACGCGCACACACCCCTCCCTTGTCCCCGTCCCATCTGTGGATAGGCCTGCCATGTGCCTATGAATAAGGGTGCCAGCGGCAACGCCACTGTATGTGGAAAGTACATGATGCTGTCCTTTTGTGTGGGGCTCAGTCCTCAGCCACTTACCGCTGACCCCAGGGTCAACACACACAATAACCTGAGTGTTGGTGGCCACTGGCGATCCTCATTGGCTTGTGATTGACGATATGATCAATGGTGTTTGTGCCCACATGTGTTTCTATACAGCCTCTGCAAACCCACTGAATGATACGTGTCTGTTGGTCTTTTGAAGGCATTAGGCGAGTAAGTGACATAAAACCGGCCTTTCTGCCTTTCAGTTAAATGTATTGTAACGGAGATTTAAGTCGCTGGACTCAGGCCTTGTCTTAAAACTTAAAACATGAAAGTATGTAGCAGTATAATATGCCGTTGCAATATTTAAAACGTTACATCTCAGCGTTTCCATCTCCATCTTTATCCCCTGCACATGAATGTTTTTTTTTAAAAAAAATTTATGACATGCACACACGTTCTCTCCACCCGAGGGGCTCAGGTGGGCGATTACGGACACATATTAAGCCTTAATTCATATATGGCTGGATTTGAATGCTGATGAGGAGATCTGCTCCTCCGGCACATTATCGTCCCGTGCAACACGGCTGAAACGTGCACGGCTCCCGCAGCAGATCTTCCACTGTGTCCCTGAAGAGTGACAGATGAAGGAAAAACACACACTGCGACTCTCAGACACATAATGCGGGCGACAAAGTCAGAGTGGCTGCGCTGCTCTTCTCTGCCCTGCTGACAAAACCCAGGCCATGACCCTGTGGTTTATAGGCCTCCTGTTGTTTAACTAGTGGAGGGGGGAGGGGGTCTCCATCATGGCAGATCCTTGTCACACTGGTGTTACTGAGTTGATGGACTTTTAAACTGCACCATACCTCGTCATCTTGCATGAAATTCTAAGAAATGATATTTATAGAACAAAAGTCATGCACAGTTAATGTTCTGTTCTGTCATCATGATGGTGGCTTGCTGATTCACCTGAAGGCTGGTCCACAGGAATATTAGCATCAACTCAGAACTGTCTCTCTGTGCCCACCACCATGAGTCAGTCATTAGACAGAACATTCAACCTATGAAACCAGACCCCAGTGCTGCTAAGGAAACTGTAGCAATTGTTAGTGTGGCAGATGAATGTGTTTCAGTCTGTTGTGTTGTAAAGGTCTGAGTCATGACTAAGGAGTCAAACATAATTTAAGGGAAGTGTATTTGTCTTAAATAGGAATGACAATACATCATAGTGACATAGTTTTTGTGCAGCACCTGACAATATCTGAACTGAGAGTGTCCTGCTATACATCAGTCTGCACTCATCTGTATATTATGACATGCTGGATCTTAAAGGAGAAGTCCAGCCACTTCATGACCCCACATTGTTCGAGAGGGAAAGTTCACTGTAAGAGTTCTCCTGTTTGCCAGCTGCCACGCAGGGCTGCTGTCATATGGCCTCTCAGTGGTATGAGGGCTGAGTGTGGGTTTATAGCAACCTTTGTTATTGATATGGTTCTTTGTCTCACTGGTTCCTAATGACAATACATCATAGTGACATAGTTTTTGTGCAGCACCTGACAATATCTGAACTGAGAGTGTCCTGCTATACATCAGTCTGCACTCATCTGTATATAATGACATGCTGGATCTTAAAGGAGAAGTCCAGCCACTTCATGACCCCACATTGTTCGAGAGGGAAAGTTCACTGTAAGACTTCTCCTGTTTGCCAGCTGCCACACAGGGCTGCTGTCATATGGCCTCTCAGTGGTATGAGGGCTGAGTGTGGGTTTATAGCAACCTTTGTTATTGATATGGTTCTTTGTCTCACTGGTTCCTGTCTCGCGGAGGCACAGGCCTCTAAGTTCGGCCAAACCGGTCCTGCCCTGCTGAGTTCACCATTTAATATCAATACAAGTTTACGAGGGCCTGTAAATGCTCGATACTGAAAGAGAGAACCGAGCAGCGAAGTGTATGAAGATGGAAAGTGGGGCAGAAGAGGGGAAGGAATGGAAACGAGACATAAATGAAATGGAATAAGAAAAGAGCCTTGCAGGGTGTGGGACAACCCGTCCACCTGTGGCAGCTGTGTCCGCCTGTGAGTCTGTCTTTGTACAACCTAAATGTTGTTGAGCTTCATTATCTATTATGCAGAACATCTTGACATTTCCAGCGAGCATGAAGGAATCATCTTATTTCTGTTTACAAACCAGAGGCTTCATTTCCGAGTCATTTATTATTCATGGTGTGTTCATTCCTAAAAAGGCTTCAAGATCAGGGAGTAATGAAGTACTGTCGACTTAAAGGCAGAGTATGCAACACGTAGACAATAGGTCCCATAAAAGTACAGCTCTAGTGACTGTGTGGCAGTATATTTGTGGGGCCGTGGGCAGGAGGGGGCGAGCCCCTGCTCCTGCCTTTAAAAGATTAACCCTGAGCCCACAAAGGCACAGGGGGCTATGGGGCCGGGCCAGGACGTGAGTGGGCCACTCGCTGGTTAAACATTGGCTTTCTTGGATCTCCTATCATTGTCTAGTTAGGAGCGCTACCCGGGCCCCCATTAGCGGCACAGACACATATCTTGGCAGCCGGAGTGAGCCGATACAAAGGCTGTCGGTGCCCGAAAGGCAGATATGGAGATGTATGGGTCCAGGGTGGGGTACTCGCCACGTGGGGTCCGTTGTCGTAAAGCCTAGAGCAGGACAGATTGGACAGCAGAGCCCCCCGTCCACCCCCCAATCCTTGTCCTTTTTTGTGTCTGTGTGCTGTGACAGTGATAAACGGGACACGCAACCTTCCAGAACAACAAACAGACACTGCCTCATTTTCCCAATGTGGGCGAGGGCAGGCATAAAGGAGGTGCCATCCCATTAGAGCCTGGGCTCAATGCTGCTGAGACTGAGGTAAAGGGTGGGGGGCAGCATTTCACCAGTGCAGAGGGGCCACTCAACCGAGGGGCCCCCAACCGAGGAGGGACAACTCGACTGTTTTGTTTTCTTCCAAAAGTGTCATAAAAAAACTCTCCTTAATTGGTGCTCCATAAAATTAGCATCTCCAAGCTGATTAGATTTCCTCTCTCCTCAGATACTATTGTGTCTTTCAGTGACCCCATCCCTGCCATTCACTTTCAGTCCTTTCACAACTTTATTGGGCAACAGAGAAAGAGGAAACTCGTGTACGATTGTGCCCTTTGCCCTCCGCTTCTCCTCCTCCCTTTTGACTTAACCAAGTCCCTTTCAAACAATTGCTCTCTGCCCAGCCAATAAAAAGTAAACTCGTGATAATACAATGAATTTTGTTATGTTAAACTGGCCAGAAGGGATGCCTCCAGTGTCATTTCACTTTTTGGCTCAGAGTTTGTGCGACAGTTTAAATAAAAACTTCACTTTTTACGGTGCTGGCCACATGCGTCCTTTGTCTTCAGCAGAACCATTTGACTAACCATTAGGGGAGTGAGTGCCCAAAAGTGCATCCAACCACACTTCCTGAATGTAGAGCCACTGTGTTGTGCAAACATCTAGATTAGAAAACAGTTTTTCCCTCAGCAAAAGTCTCTTTGCAGACACGCCAGCTCTGCACAGACTGAAAAATAATCCCATTAACCGTGAATGGCAAGTCTATTACTCTGTTGCATAATGTGTCTCGCGCGACATTGATAATCACCATCTCAGTGGAAATGGCAGTGAGATAAAGGGATCTGCGATGCCTTGACATCTTTATGGATAGAATAATATGGCTGCTAGGACCATAAGCGTCCAGGAAAAGTTTACTTCTGCCAATCTACAAATGTTATCCAGAGAAAGCGATGCTTGACAACATGAATTCATTACAGGTTGTAATGCTCCTAAGTCATTTTACTGATTAGTCCGAAGTTGTACACTTTGTTTAATAAAAAACAAAGTAGGTATTAAGAGGGGGTTTTATGTACACTGATCAGACCTTGGTGCATTTCTCAATGAAGCATTAGCATACTTCAAAAACTAGAGCTCGTAAGCAACTTCAGCTTTCCTGACTAACAATAAAAGATTCACATCCACACTGCAGGAAGATGAGGATGGATTTTGCCGTGGACTCATTCCTGACCACCATTATCCAGAGAAAGTGTTTTATATCCTAAAGACTGTAATAGTGGCAGCTTCAGTTTCAACATCAGTATCCAACATTAAAAAGTCTTAACCTGTAATTAGTTTGGATTCCAACAAAGTCTCCTTTAATCAAGGTTGGATTTTCTAGCCAAAATAAACCAGAGTGTGATCCTTGTGTCAGACAGCAGTGGGAGGGACACACGATTTAGTTAGGGAGGTGGGGGGGAGGGGGGTCATTGATATACGCATATCACGGGGAAAGTGGTTCAAGAGTGGGAACGTACCCAGACATTGTAATGCAAAGGGCACAGGAGGGTTACACCAGGTTCTGCTCAGCCCCTTGACCCGGGATTTCTTTGATGCTGCAGCCTTCAGGACATGGGCCCCCGAGGGGAGGGCTCAGCATGGCTCGGCCCTGGGACCGGACCACTGCTACAGAGCCAGCGGGATTTGGGGATATGCTTTTGTCCCCAAAGAAAATGTACGTGGCTTTGGGTGGGGCCGGGGGAAAGGTCATATACAGGGAGCATGGGGAGGGAGGGGTGAGATAAAAACAAACAGTGAGGGGGGACATGTCAGACATTAGGTACATGATGCATGAGCGTGCGTGTATATTATCGTGCGCGATATTAAACAGGCCGTGATGGGAGATGTTGTCTTTTTGGTTGCCAGAAACAAAACACAAATCAAAACCTCAGCGGTCAGTGCTGGCAGCTGGGTGGAAGCTGGCACACACTGTGTCAGCTGCAGCGACGTCCCCCTGGAGACACTTTGCAGCTATAACAGGTTGAAACTGGAAACGGCACATCTGCACATTTTATCCATAGTTTCACCATTGGCTGCTCGGTCTTAATCTTTAACTGCTTTTATGTCCTTAACTACAGATTGCTGCAGCTCGCAGTCATCACTTTATCCCTGCACCCTGCTCAGTCTGCATGCAAACCAAATGTCCTTGGGGGTAGTATAAAATTAAAAGTCAGTGCTATTTTTGGGTTCGTTTTTATTTTTACAGGGGGTTTTCAAGGTATGTGAAGGTGCTATTTGAAACGAATGCAATGACCTGATACACAACTAAAACACAAGGAACAAGGATGTGAGATCAGCCATTAAAAGCAGTACTAATGGAGCTTTAATCTGTTGCTGCAGGCAGGCATCATTTACCATCTGCAAACAAATGTGATGAACTGGACAATGGAAAAACATGAATACTGATCTGCAGATACATCGACCTGACTGAATGCTTAAACTTGCCTGCAGAACGTGTTGGCAGGTTGCTGCTGATTTGAACAGTGGGGTTGTATATTAGAAGTTGCAGCTTGTCATTCACACAGGTCATTAAAGAGAAAACGATCAGGGAAACAGAACTTACTCTACATTCACACTTTAATTTTGAATGTTGATTTTATGCCCCTGATTTGCCTACTACCATTTATCATTTGGAACTTCTACATATTAAAGTTAGCTTCTTGCATATTTTATATACAAATTGTCTTATATATATTAAATTGTATACAACTACATATTTGAAATTTGTAATCAATCAGGGCTCATAATCAACATTTTTAAAGAGGGAACTGAAAAAAATGTTTTGTTTTTAGGAAGTAAAGCGCCTTCTAGTGGTTGCAGGCAAACAAGAACAATTTGCCAGAGATAGAAAAAAAACGAATTTAACAAGATCTGAAGAGCAAGTGAAGCTGAAAATATGATAAAATATGAGTTGTCTGACATTGATCTGACTCACTGGATCATATTCTTCATAAGATTTTAAAAAATATTTGTATCATCATTTAAATCAAGTCATAGATCCAGTCTACATACCAGTCACTGTTTACTGCATGGCAATACACAATGATTTCAATTGATTACTTTTTTCATCTTCAATTACTCTCATTGACTACACACACATACACAAACACACACACACATGCAAAGGCACTAAGCACAGACCTCCCTGTGTGCTCTGCCAAAGGCTTTGATTTAAAATAGATGGAGTGTATTTGAATCAGTCATTTCCACTCGCCACATAACACAGCGGAAACTGCTGACGAGGCACATTTGGGTGTCAAGTTGAGAGGCTGGTGTACGGACAGGCCTTCATTTGAATGAAGCTCCAGTCGACCCGTTTCTGGGATTTAACACGACTCCCTGAACTGACCACAATGACTGGGTCTAGAGCTGTAGTGTGGCACTGATGACAGAAAAGAGCTATTTGAATATGGGTTTAACTGAGGTGGAAAACAAAGTCACAAACGCTGAGGGGATCACATGGGGGTGATAAAAATGAAAACAGTGAGGATACAGCGTTTCTGTCTCTGGGAAGAATTACATCATCTCTGTATGATTCCCACTTCCTCTCACATCTATGCAATAGATATGAACCTTTTTTTATATTTAATAGCTGGAGTGTGTTTGGAGAAGTGGCCCAGACCTCGGGTGACACGTGCCTCCTCAATCATTTATGAGAGTTAATGCAGAGAGCGATGGCAAGCAGCCATAACCTGCTCCCTCGGCAGACCTGCAGGCACGAGGAAATTACAAATCAGCAGCGCTATAAACCACACTGCCAGAAGGAAGGAGCTGTGGACCTCATTGCTTTCTTTATGCATATGTTAGAGAAGTGCTGATAAACAGGGGGAAAGAAACTTTTCACTCGGTGCACGACAACGTGCTGCTCAGCAAAAAAATTAAATACATTTTGAGCCTGATCTTTTGCATTTAGCTTTTTTTTTTAAAAATCACAAACATGCATTGATCAAAACCGAAAATATCATTTTCAAGTAAATGTTCTTCTCTTGTAGTTTCAACCTTTGATTTTGTACCAGTAAAACTATAGAAACAATATGTAATCATATTGCTACACGTCCCACTCCTTCTAATTACATGTATTTAAGAGCAGCGGGTAAAGTGAAGGAAACGGAGTCTTCTGGTCACAGGAGCGTATAAACAAAAGTCACTGAAGCAGATTATAGTCTCACTTATATAAGGCAAATATAGTGTTATATTATTCCCTGTAAACCTAACTACTCTAACACTCCTCCACTTCTCCTCCCCTCCTCTTCCTCCTCCTCCTCTCACTCTCTAATTCACTTACACCGGTTTATCCACTGAATATAAGAGATGAGACGAGAAACCTTGAGGTTTGTGTTAACTTCGCCCTTTTTCTTTTTTACCACCCATCACACTAAACGACAAAAGCTTGGAGCGCGCAAAGAATTCACGATCACGATTACAGGTGTTGTGAAACACAAAAATCCCTTGTTGCTTAGTGGCCCCTGCAACAGCATCCACATGCATCACCTCAAATCCTACAAGACCTTAAAAAAGTTCACAAGCAAACGGACACACTATCTATTTTCAGATTAAAGCTGATGAGACGAAAAAGAATAGAAATGAAAAGAGGACAAGGGCAAAACAGAGACTCTCTTGTTTCATTATCATAACGTGTCATAACACCCTGACCTGAACATCTCAGGCGGCCTAACCGCGGCCTGACAGAAAAGGTAAACCTCTGATTAATGATATTTCTCCACAGTGGAATATGTAGCTGTGTACAATCTTGTGCCCCTTCATCAGCACTCTCAGCAATGTCGCTGTGACTTTGCACCCCCCCCCCCCCTCAGCAACACCTATTT
>JAFBJQ010000225.1:329400-363247 GCA_016785345.1 Trinectes maculatus | reverse complement strand
TGTGTGTGTGTGTGTGTGTGTGTGTGTGTGTGTGTGTGTGTGTGTGTGTGTGTGTGTGTGTGTGTGTGGTGTGTGTGTGTGTGTGTCTGTGTGGTGTTCATGTTGACATACCTTGCACTGTTCCCAGTTATTGACAGGGGGAGCTGTGGGTCTCCTCTGGAGTCACAGGGCAAAACAGAGACTCTCTTGTTTCATTATCATAACGTGTCATAACACCCTGACCTGAACATCTCAGGCGGCCTAACCGCGGCCTGACAGAAAAGGTAAACCTCTGATTAATGATATTTCTCCGCAGTGGAATATGTAGCTGTGTACAATCTTGTGCCCCTTCATCAGCACTCTCAGCAATGTCGCTGTGACTTTGCACCCCCCCCCCCACTTCAGCAACACCTATTTTACGGTGCATTTATGGACGCACAAACATTAGGTGCCACTTCAGTGACCTCGGGAGAACGACACAGAGGTGGGAGGTTTGGTGCTTGAGAGAGTGTATAGGACTTCGCAAGAGTCATTACATTGTGTGTGTGTGTGTGTGTGTGTGTGTGTGTGTGTGTGTGTGTGTGTGTGTGTTCATGTTGACATACCTTGCACTGTTCCCAGTTATTGACAGGGGGAGCTGTGGGTCTCCTCTGGAGTCACACTCTACCCTGTGAACGGCAGTGGGTACAATAAGCAAACATGTTCCCACAAACAAAATCACACATCAGCATTTACCGGGTTCATACAGTGTGACATCCTCTGCTGCTGTGTTTTGGTACATGCAAACATCCTGAGCAAGCACAGGATCTGACTGCAGCGTTTACAATTCTGATTGTTCGTTGTGTTAATTGGTGGAGAGACACAGAGAGAAAGAGAGAGAGAGAGAGAGATGCTGTTATCAAGTGTCTCTCAGTTTCTCTGACACTGGTATCAAGTGTTTCCCATTGAAGCCCAGCGCTGCAGGAAGCGGCAGGGCGTCCCTAGACGCTGTTTTACCTGCATGCATTAACCATAAATTCAAACATGGATTCAGCCAGAACTAATAAACTGAACATATCAGAAAGAAAACATGCATTATATTTATATTAATGTCTGTATTCATGGTTTCCAGCCTGCTCTTATTTAAAGCGATGTTGAACTTCAGTGGTGTCCTATAGCTCCCATGGGTCTAAAGTCTTGCCCAGACTGTGTGTAAGGATGAAAATGGGATTTGGGCCCCTGGTGTGAGGTCCTTTCAGTGTCTGCGACGCCTGTTGGCTCCGAGCATTGTCACGTACTTTCCCTCGGCTTTGCACCAGGCCACACATCTCTCATAAAAACCATTGCGACGAGCCCGGCTCACTATAGCTTCTATTTTTACGAGCCCGTTAAGCAGAGGGCTTTTACTCCTCCAGTGAGCCAACACCACACAATCACCTGAAAGCAGGAAATCTGACGGACTGTTTTTACTGAAATATTGATCATTTCAGGGAGAAGCTGGGGAGGAGCTCAGGGAAACAAGGGAGGATTTGCACATTCACCAGAGAAAGGAGTGGAGCTGGAGAGGCTGTGATGTTCTGCGTCAGCTTGAGTTAGGGCGATCATGTGCAGCTTTCAGTGCCTTGCATCACATTCACAGAGACAGGAACACTCTGTTCTGTTTTCATTTTCTGCTGGTCAGTAATTCCCCATCATGCACCTTATGTGATGGAGAAGCCCTCATCTGTAAACCACCACAGCAGCTAGGGAGCAGAATAAACTGTCTCACGTCTTATGGTGCAACAAATACTACATTTATTGGATTCATGTTGAAATATAAAGACGTGATCTAATCAAATACCAGTGAATGAGCCCTGGGCAGTGAATACAACTCAGTTGCTGCTGCTGATAACAAAGCCACTGCAGGGCCCCTGGGTGTACTGGAGTGATGTGTGATCTAAACATGTTGGAGTCAGATCGCTGCAAGCTATAGGCATCGTTTTATCAGAGTACATATAAAACAGGGTCTGAGTGCGATAGGGAATCTCAAACAGAAACAAGCTGCATATGGATGACAGCGACTCCACCAGGGAGCTGAGGCTCAGCGGGGAGCAGAGACAGACAGTTCTCTGTCTTAGGTATGGAAGAGTAAATATTATGATACAGCCAGTTCAATGACTCACTGTGCTTGTTTAACAGTGTAACATTAATAAATACATTCAATACATAAAAGCATTTGCAAAATACACACTGTAGTAAAATAAAACAAAATGAAATAAGACAACACATACATGGATGGGATGGATGGATGGATGGATGGATGGATGGATGGATGGGTGGGTGGATGGATGGATGGATGGATGGATGGATGGATGGATGGATGGATGGATGGATGGATGGATGGATTTTCCCACTACACGTTTTAGGACATGAGCAAAGAGAACGTAATCATAGCAATAACAGCATCCTTCTCTCAGACACTTCCTTGATCTTCCTGCTTACGACACAGCAAACTAAAAAACCAGACCACTGTTAAATGACTTAACCTATAATGACCTAAACAACCTTCTCAGGGTGTGAAAGGCCTTGTCTGTAAAATCAGCTGTAAACGATCAGGCTCCAGGACGCCACATACAAAATCATAACACGCAAAGGGCACAGTTAAAGCCAGCGCTCCAACATGAATGGCCCTGCCCTTTAAGTATGCTCTAAGCACCAGTGTAAATGCTATGTCAAAGAGGGTAACAGTTCTCAGGGGAGGAGTTATTGAACGTAACTGTTAATGCGTCCCATGATGGAGCTGATGGGTGGTCAGGTAGTGGTGGTGGAACGCTGTGATGACTGATGATTACTGGTTGGGTCACATGCAAATCCAAACCGCCTCAGTGTGTTTGTGGTACAAAAAACTACCTCTTAACTATACATTACACACATACTGCTGTTGAAGTTAAGGCCAGTGTATTAATTAGAAGTTGGCGAAGTTATGTAGTTACAGGCAGAGGAGTGGGAGGAGGTGAGAAACCCTATAGAGAAATCACACACACATCAACATCACACAAGAGACTGGATTAATTGAATAAATGGAGTTTACAGGAAACATTAAGATAACAAGTGGTTCTGTATGTTGTGTTTCTGCAGAGGAGTTCAAATCACAACCAAGAGAATACATCCAACGATATTACAAATGTTCTTCATTATTAACATATTTTAGTCTTTCAGTTGGAACAGGTGTGATGAGAGAGAGAAAATATACTGAAACAGATTTTAACAAAAGGAGGTGTACAAGCTAAAATATTAGTCTATTAGAGCTGGTGGATTATTGGTGGATTTGCGCTGTGGACCTATGCCTGCTGGGAGCCAGCTTTTTCTGGGTCTCCAAGGTGATGAGAGAGAGCTGAGGTATCCATGGGAGACGGTGGGTGTGATGGGATCCCCAGGGAGCCTTGTGGAGGAGGTAAAGGAGAGCTTCATGTCTCCACTCTCAGGAAAAAAAGATTTGAAAACCCGGAGGAGAAGAAAAAAAAAAACGGAAAAACAGACACACATCAGGCCATTCTTAATAGAATTTTGGAACACAAAGAGAGATCAGTTTGTTTTGGAATTCACTGCAAATTGAAAATAATAAAAATAAAAGTGAGACACTGTGCGACACTAAAACCGATGAGCACTAACATGAGTTATGATTGTTAGAGACTGTGAAAGCCAAGCTGAGACATTCATTGCTGCCCTGAAGCTAAACGTTCATGTTTGTGCTAATAATTTTTACAAGGTTTGTTTTAAACCAGCATTTCCTTGGATTCTATTATGTTGCAATGTTGTAATCATTCAAATTTGGAGGAAAAAAATGCCACCATTGCCACCTGTTGGCAATGAAACTGGCTGTAAAAGCAACACTAACATTTTATCACATTATAAAATAAACATGACTAGCAACAGTTGCCTGTTGACACATTTAGCAGACATGATGCTACATTAGCTTTCTGGCCACCTGATGAATGTTAGGGCAATATTAACTTTAATTGTAGCGCTAATTTGGTCTCCACCCATTCTAACTGTTTCTTTGTTGCGTTAGCTAGACAGGTAGTGTAACCCTGGGTATACCAGTACGTGTTTATGCTGAAAGCTGTCTGCTGACCGATCTCTTTATTACTAGGGAGACTGAGCCAACAAGTTGTTGCCTACAAAACCACAACAAATGTCTTGGCAGATGCAAAAACACACTGAGAGAAGCTACGAGGTGGGAAGGGATTTGTCTTTGGATTTGTCACTGTATGCAAACTGCCTTCATATGACACAAAGCCATTTGATCATTTATTATAAAAACATCAACTGGTCCAGCGTTTACTGTATTGCCATGCCAATATCCATTTTGATTTAAACGTCCACAGTGTGGCGTAACCGCCAACTGGTAACTATAGCATCCATGTGACTAGCACACACACTCATCAGCGACTCCATCTCTGCCCCTTTGGTTCTCGGCTGAGTCTAATTGGCTGCGGTGCGCGCATCCGCCAACGCTCTTGGGAGCCCAGAGGGGTCAGCTAAGTCAGGGTTCATTAGTGTAGCGGTGGAGTCGCCGCCATATTCCCTCAAGGATTTGAAGGTTCTCCTTCCATCTATTTCTCGTTCGCTCTCTGCCTGTGAACGCTACCAATAAACACACATGGATCCATTGGAAATACACAGAGGATTCTCATTACATACTGAAAATCAATGTAAGGCTTTGCAGGTATGTGTCATGGCAGCGGTTACAGTATAACGGGCCCAGACTAAAACCCACTTCATTAAGCCACATCTCATCTGGTCGTCACCCTCTATCTTTCTCCAACAAGAAAGAATGACTGCCGCTGCAGCAGTGAACTCTGGGATAATGCACAGCCAGGCTCTATTATTAGTTTTCTCATTTTCAGAGATGGGAATGGGCAGAATCCCAGAGGCTGCACTCTATTCCCGGAGTCTCTCTCTCTGATGGGATCCCATTGATGGAAGAGGGGAGCCTGATCCTAAAGCAGAGAAAATGAAGCTTTCGTTACAGAGTGAATCCAGGCAGTGGAGTCTTTCTGCCTGACACTGTTTGCTGGAGCGAAGCTGTGTTTAAGCTTCAGTAGCCTTTCACTGAGGCTTTAATGACCATCTCTCTGCTATTTAAGCAGCTTCAACGTAAAACGACGTGGAGAAGAGCGAGGAGGCGAAGACGCAAAATCGAACTGAACATATGGGCAATGATGACTGATTGAAAAACACTGGACACTGCAGTCGATCACAGAACAAGAGATGTGTCGACATAGAAAACAAGCATCAATGCCTATAAATCAGCACTGGATAATGGACTTGGGCTAAAATCCTCACGAGGGATTTACATGTCGTACAGAGAATTATGCACACAACTGATGTGACCTGTAATCTTCTGCCTGCTTCCACCACCTTTGGTCCCACTCATTCCATCTGTGCACATGACTGGGATCATGTTTTTTTTACGGCTTTAACACGCCGCAAATTAAAATTTTATGCAGCGTTGTCTTAACAGCATGTTTTTTTTAAATGTCCCAGTCCTTCCCCCGATTATCTATAAGTGCAGCTGAAGGTGAAAGTAAATGAAGTGGAAGCGAAGGACTCAGCTCGTCATAACACGTTCGCCCCTTTAATGTTCCTCTGTAAGAAAAGGGAGCGACCGTGAGCTTCGCTAGGGACAAGATGGCAGCTGTGTCACTGCTACAGCTGTGATCAGATATTCAGCTCGCAACAGTTCTGCAATTTTCCACTTTTGTGTTTTGCTCAAATTGGCTTCTCCTCGGCAGCTCGGCATTCGGCATTGCAGAGCCGCATCTCATTCAGGCATGAAAAGTGAACACATCTGTGGGTCACGCTGACATTTTCGCACATCCAGTTGAATACTGCAGGCTTCTGTTCAGCTGATGCACTGTACACAGGACTGTGTGCTTGACCAATCGGCAGGCTTGCATCTTAAATCATGGCGGCTCTTATAGAAGCAAAGAAGGCGGCGTGGCCCTGCTGGCGCTTTATGGATGAAGCCTATCGCTGGAGACACAATTCAATCAGACCCATTTAATTAGCAACACATTCACAGGCAGGGTCTGTCAGCACAGGGCTTCATGCTATAACTTGATTGTGGAGAAGACAACTCGCAGCACGATTACACACAGACACGCCACACACACCGATAACTCACAGGAACACCAGGCATGCAGCATCTTCTTCCAGAGCTATAAACAGTGTTTAATAAACTTCTGCGATAATGAACGTGTCATAAAACACGCCCATTTGCACACGGGGAAAAAAAACAATGCATGGCTGCTGTGCGATGGAGTGTGAGGCAATGTATTTTACACTAATGAATAAATGTCTGCAGTATAGAAAAACACTTGCAGCTGTAGGGGCTGTATACCACGTTTGTCTAATAAAGTGTGTTTTATGTTGTAATACATAACATTCTGTAGGTCACAACTGTGCACACACATATAAATACATTCATTTTGGTAAGTGCTTGAGAAAACATAAACGCACTGTACGTATACTGTTCTAATAAAATAGTCACAAGTCAATCAGTTCGTTGCCACACTGTCAATGCACACTTTGTGAGGAACACCCGTAAACATGTTTATTCATGCAACTATGCAATCGATTGATCATGCTGCAGCAATGAAATGCTAATAACTATCCACACTAACTAACTAACAGTGTGGATGCTCACATCTATACAGTTACCATTGTAGGTATAGCGCTTGGTGAGAATGACCCTTTAAAAATGTCAGCAATTGATTTATAATCTCAGTGAAAGAAAATTGATGATCCATTCTGATTCAGTAATACTGTATATAAAGGAACTACCTTTATATTAAATATGTATATTTTAATGAACTGACTTTAAAAACACTGGTGGGTAAAATTCAAGAAATAACCAGTTTCTTTGCAGTTTTCACAGAGCAATATGTTGAGCACTGTTGTCAGGCTCTGGTGTGCAGGGACTTGTGGTAGAGCAGCTGGTAGAGTGTTACACTGATGAAAGAGGAGTGACACCAGGATGGAGGGATGGAAGACGGAGGCTGAGTGCAGAGTGTGAGAGTGTATATGTACATGTGTGTGTGTGTGGGGGGGCTATCAAACACAAGTCTAATGAGCCATCTGCAGTGGAGACCACTCTGACCTGCTCACTTCAAAAAACGTTTGCAACCACGCACAACCACAACCACCATATGCACTCAGTTATACTTACACCATGGGCACAGCAACCACTGGTTATTGTCACTTTACGAAAAACAACACAAAATATCATGTGTCCTTCCCTCCAAGCAAATAGTACAGAATGATTAATGATTATTTTCTTTAACCTTGACTTTATGAGGAACTATATAAATCTATTCATTTAAACCTAAATTATGATTTTTTATTTAGCTCTTTTTAAAATACAGGAAGCAGATAATAACAAATAAAATGTTTTCTTTTTCCTGTTTGGTCTCATCTTGTTTCACTGCCGCAAACTGATAAGAGACCAAATGCTGAAGAGGTTTCTTCTCCTCCACAAGAACAGGATGCAGTGCAGTACCTGCTGGGAGTGAGGACAGGATTGTTTTGCCTACAATCTGTATTAAAATAGATTCAGTATTGGAGCAGAAATATGACAGCACCAGCTCATTCTCGATGATGAGCAATTTGTGTTTCAATGACTGTTTCAGTCATTAATTAGTGACACTTTCCTATGTATAACACAGAAAAATTATAAATGGTAAAAACAAGGTGACGTCCTGTCATCACACGTGTGATCCTCTTCTGTCATCGTTATTCAACACTTAGTCACTACTGAAAATAATGTACATGTATCATCGTGTATCATCATGTATTATAAAAAAAAAACCCAAAGGGATGGAAACGTTTTGACGATTTCATTAACTCATCCACTCTCACACACATGGCTGCATATATCCATCCGCTCATGTGAAGCAAGGTTGCAACTCATGGCCAAACAATCGTTCCCTCATTAGGGTCATAATAATCACCCTCTGGGGCACTGGACTGACAGAACACAATGTAGATGAACAGACAATTGGTTCTCAATACACCTAAGGGGCTGTGAGCTGTTCCGATAGTCAATCATAGCAGTGTGAGCACACCTTCAGGGTCTGATGAGCATGTACTGTGGGTCACTGAGTCCATGTCGAGAAGAGCAGAGCCTTCACACTGTTACTGTCAATATGGCAAAAGGTGAAGCTATGCATGACTATAAAATAAAAATATATATATATATATATATATATATATGTGTATATATATATATATATATATATATATATATATATATAATTTTTTTTAAGGATTATAGTATTATATATATATTGTCATAGACTGTGGCAAAAGACAAAATGTAATTTGACCGCATAATTGGGGCACTTAACCCCATGAAGAGGATGCACCTTCCTGAATATCAACTGCGTCAGGTACGTTTACATGTGTACACAGGCGGAGGCATGATGAACAGAAGCAAATGGATGCTGATGAAGCAAATGTCAAGAGCTGTGCTTGACAAACAGCTGAGTGCAGTTTTCCACTCAGAGGCTGAAAACCACAAAGCTATGGAAATGTGGGGGGGTAACAAACAACATGGCATAAAGCACTGCAGAGTACTTCCTGCGTTCCTACAGAGCCACTAGCAGTGAGAGGTGGAGGAGAGGGTGATCTGAAGGCTAAGTCCATTTGTCAGTTGCACTATTGAATTGACGCCTCATCGATTGAGGAATTGTGATGATTACAGGGTTCGCCGCTGCGTGATAACGCAATAGGCGAAGCCGTCACAGCCTATATTGTTCTCAGGCTGAATGATTTAGACCCCAACTCTTTAATGGCCACCATCCATTCTGTTTAAATGGCTGGGAATTTATCTAACATGACTCGGGCACACAGGAATAAACATGAAAACACACACACACACACACACAGCCTTAGAGAGACTGAGCTGGACAACAGGATGTACTCACTCCTGTAAATGCTGACACTGCACTTGCACGCGCGTCTGTCGGACCAGGTGATAATAAGCAGTGAGGGACACTTACAGCAGGCAAAGGGCAGATGAGTGTGATTTTGATCAGGCCATATCTGAGCAGCCACTGTGGGGTTGTCCCAGCTCTGGCAATACATCATCAGGGTCAGTGGGGCCTTTGAGTTATCTGAGGATGAATGATGATTCAAAGAAGCTAAAATTGTTGTTTTCTTTTTTTTCTAATTACAGTCTCCCCGCAAATGAATTATGGTAACTGTCAGACAGCCTACAGTATGGCCCACAGGACGACGTGGAATGGAGCAGGGTAGAGGGCGTTTTTGAAAAATGACATATTTGCCGCATTGATATTCATGGATTTTGCCCCGTCCATTAATTACGCTCCGCAGCAGCTCTCAACAAACGAGCCCGTGTGAAGAGCTTCTCCGTGTTCAACAAAAAAAAAAGTCCTTCGCAGGATAAAAGCATCGACTCACCACCGTCTGCAAAGTAATTAAGGCTGAGACATTAATAACTCCGGCAAAAGGGGGAAATTAACTGAGACAAAATGAGAGGATTTATTTTCTCAACTTCTATCGTGAATCTTATTCATTGTTATTCGACTATTTCGAACGCTGCTTTTTGTCTCTGTTACACACTTCCTCTTATTTTGCAGCACCTTCAAGGGAAAGCCCCAAACATCCCTGATCAATAATGTGCCAGTGGAAAAAAAAAGATCTATTCTTTCTTCCTCCGCTTTTTTTCTTTTTTCGCTTTTACTTGCAGTTCCTTTGCTCTGATCGATGGATTTCAATTCCAGGACCACGGCATCTCTGTCGGAAGGCTGCAACACTAACACTCCCACTAACACCAGAATACAGTCATACTCCTTTGGATAAATGGACACAAACATAATCCACTGCCGCATTTATGCGTTAGATGTTTTGTCCCAAGGCTTCAACACTAGACGTCACCATCAACACATCAGCTCCCTCCCTCTTTACCATGATATTCCAGCCAAGGCACCTTCACTACTGCTGGTGTAATAAGTGTTTATTAAGAATAATGCCAGGGGCAATGCTCTTTGTTGCTCCCCGGGAGCAGGGGAGCTGTTTCTTATTTTGGGTACCATTAGCTTTCCTGTGCTGATGCAGGCAGTGATGAGAGGTGAGGTGAGAGGATGGTGATGCTGAAAGGTAATGTTTGCTGACTTCAAGACAGTGATGAAGTAATGACAGCATTAGTTGACTGTAGGTCCGGTATAGAGTCCAACCACTCAGGGACACACATTTGACTTCTGTATGCAATTGTATAACTAAATAACTTAATAAGTTCTGGAGAAAACCTTTGGTCTAAACCTGTGTATATTCCAGTTTAAAGATGACATCAGCTGGACGTTTGTTTCAAGTTAAATCAAGTTTTTTTTTAACATTCCTGTCATATAACTGAAAAAGGTGATTAACAATCTCGGAAAATAGCTCAAAACTAAAAATGACTTGAAAACTCTATAATAAGACATCATCTTATAGAGTTCACTTTATATGGATAGAGATTTATTTTAATGTCTGGATAGTTTACAGTGAGCTCTGTGGGTGGGATCATACAGTCTCACTAATCCTACCCCCACCCCTCTTATAGAAATAATCATGTTGTGTGGATTAGCAGCCATAAAGATGAAAAATTATTTTGAAAATCCCTCCTTTGAGTTTATGAAGAGGAGAGACCTTGTTGTCTTTGGTGTCAACATAATTAGAGCTGAAGCACTGTGTCTGTTAATAGAACAGCAGCCCTGTACATTTGAATTACACCAGTAAAATAAAAACCTACAAAAAACAAATGCTCTATTTTACACATTCACAGTCTACAGAAATGACTGCGATGGTGCGTTTGATCAGATTTGCCCACTGAGTAATTTGATCATAGAAGTGCACCAGTGATCGATCGATTGATCGATTGACTGATTGACTGATTGATCAGCCAGTGTAGTTTAAGTCACGTGAATAAACCGATGACATGGCGGAGCAGCTTGAAGTCAAACAGGATCATCTTTAACACATTAAACCTTCACCTTTTTATATAACGTAACATTATTAGTAATAGTATTGCTTAATGAGATTGTAGATGTTTTATTTTATGTTACAAGTAGGACATAAGCATATCACCAGTGTAATGATAAAAAAAAACAATAGTGAAACCAATAACTGTTTTTCGACACTTGGTTTTAGTATCAGCTCACTTGCTTACAAATGAGCGGACACAGAAACACTGCTGATATTATTGTTATTATCGATTGCGCTGCTGCGTGATTGATCTATGTGCCTGTCTCTTGGCAAGTGGGTGCAGGATTGTACTTAACAATTTGTGGAACTAGTCCTTTAAGCTACAAGGAAGGACATTGGTGAGTCACAGCAGGTATAGTTAAAACTATCTTAAAAATCTGATGTGTCATCACAACGTTTTATTCTGAGGCAAAAATCTCATTTGGATTTAGGGACACTACTTTTTTTTGCAACGCAATGAGATTTATTTGAAACATGCGCGAGCTTTGCGCACACCTTCAATCACCTGCAGCATTTTTCTTCCAGCAGTGGCCTATTGGCATTGTGTCACCGCACCTCGTCCTTCCTCCAGACTGCAGCTGAATAAATCTGTGGAGAGCCGCAGGCCTGATGAGATCATTAAACCTGTTCTTTTCTAATTGCTAATATGTCATTAGCTTTGCCAGCGTCGTGCTGCAGGCATTACAGGCTCTGTGTGTGAGTGAGCCTGTGCACAGTACAGTTACTCAGTCACTCAGTCATGGCAGCTAATATTTAGTCAGGTAAATACACATACTGTAACTCACCAGGCGCATTTGATTTTTTTATTGGTATATTTATTTTTGCTGTTCCAAAGTCAGTGGCGAAATCATTTTACCTCCCTATCGATCCAGTCCCCTAGTGTGAGGAGCCCATCAATAAAACCCACCCATCAGCTCTCCATCTGGCCCAGTGGCCTTTCGGTGTGGTGAAGAGGAGGCTGATCAGTGACAAACCTCCCTGACATCTGCCACCCCTCAGCTGGGGACGTAGGTGGGTTGACGTGGCGTCATTTTCGTTTTCAACCAAAGATCTAGTTCTGGGTGGCCATTTATAATTTTTGATTTTGATTTTGTTATTGCATTCAGTGTCAGTGACCACCATGTGTCTCTGAGCGAGTGCTGTCAGCGGGCGAGCTTCCAAACAGAATGACTGTATCCTCCTCCTGTGTTAAAGTTCCGTCTCGCCTCACTCTGAAACTGAATCTACTCAGTATGTGAGGACACATCCCAACGTGAACATCACTCAACAATACACAACTTGACACGAACAAACGAGTTACGTGTCTTTACCGATAAAAACAATGGAGAAGGTAACCGGTGTTTCCCAACCACACGCATTCATCCATACTTCACCTCATGGGCCTCATCCCTTCTCCACCTGTCACTCAAGCCAACCTCATTTCCAGCTTTCCCTCCGTACACATTCTCCCACGTGCCTTCTCCTCTGACTCCTCTCCCCCTCTCACAGGTGTGGGAGAAAGTCTCACTGGCACCACAGACAAATATAGTCTGTGCCTTTCCCTGGATATGATCCCTCCAGTCAACGGTTATGTGCTAATCCGGAACCTCATGAATGGCTTTTGGGAATTGTCCACACTGTCACATGCTCTGCCCGGTGTTTTCTGCCTCACAGCCCATTAGGCTAAAACCAAACGTGTCCTGCCGGTTATATAAATATATATACAGGGGGTCGTCGAGTTACGACGGTCGCGAATTACGTTGTTTTCGTGGTTACGACACATCTCGGCAGCCGGTAAGGAGATGCACACGGACACAGATGCGTTCGGGATCGTGGCGATACCGTAGGTTTATTCACAACACAGGGTCTACACGGTTGATAACAGAAATCTAAAGGAAATGCTCATTACACTCGCGATCTCAACCCCTACGGTGTGTCAAGAGGGACAAAAAAGGCAATTCACCATAATAAACTCTTATTTTAGCGTGGTGTTATAGCGACATCTGGTGGCACAATGTATGCACAATGGCACAATGAATGTATGGTCCGACTTGCGTCAAAATTCGGTTGCGACACATTCTCAGGAACGGATCTCCGACGTAACCCGAGGACCCCCTGTATATTTATAATAAATATAAATATATAGTTTTATAATATATATAAAAATATATATATAGCCTGTGTTTCAATGGGGCACAAAATCCACCTCTATCCAACTCTGTTATTCACATCCATCAGTGAATCACCTGGACAAATAGCACACGACGCACAACACTGACAGACAAATGATGTGTTTGGTTTGATTTCTGTAAGGTTTAAACTGTAACAGCAACAATAAGCTATGGGCTGTGGCTGGTTCTGTTGATGCTCAAACTGTCACATATAAATGTGTCAACCACTTGCAAAAGCAGGTTTCTGTCATGTCGAGTATGTCATTAACTCACCTCCCCCTAGGGAGCAATCAACAATACGCATGCATGCAGGAAGCATCCTCCAGTGTCGCACAATCACAGATTGTAATTACAATCAGAGTAAAAAAAAAAAAAAAGTCCAGGTTGCTGCATTTCTGCTTCATAAAACAGGAAATGGATGGCGCTCACTTTGACAACGGCAATATCAAAATGCAGTTTTTCAGCAAAGCGAAGCATTGTGTGGTAAAAAATAAGATCCAGCGTGTTACTGATTTACAGGAGCTGCTGTCTTCCTGCCAAGTGGGACTCTGAGGCAGCTTTGGTGTTTTCTCAAGAGACTTCTGCTTTCCACTTTATATATTTAACACATGCTCCTTCTTTCTCCCCAAAGAGTTTTATTGAAATTCCAAAGAAGGGGTGTAAATATGGCCAAAATATTGAGGTCATATCTTTACCTATAAAGACAATATCATTTGAAGTAAACAACACATTTAATTTCTCGTAGCAGCACATATGGATCACAACACTATAGCAGACCTGAACAGTACGTTTTCCCATGTCTCCACTGGCCCACATACACTGTGCATGTCGGTTGTGCGTGTGCTGTTCCGGAGTGGTATTTAGTGTGAGGTCTGTGTTCTGCTGAGCGCACTACAGTGTGTTGCTTTAATGTGCCAGATGGAGAGAGTCCTGCACCCGTCTGCCTGCTGATGAGAGCAGAGTAGCCAGGAGACACTGGCAGATGCTGCACGGAGGGGACACTTCTGAAGAAGCACCCTCTGGGCTGCACTTCATTCCAGCCTCGGTGTTTGGCCACACAACTTTGTTAGACCAGCTGATGCTATTCCAAAGGAACAGCAAGGACTTGTCACTTAGGTTCATTTTACACGCTGGTAAAAATCTGATAAAATGATCAGCTGTTCAGTAAAAAAAAAAAAAAAAAAAATCCCAATTACAATTTGTGATGGATCACACTGCCATGTTAAAATGTTAATATTCAGCACACAAATCCTGTATCTCTTTACATCACACTCGCACTATCTGCAATTTGCTAAACTGCCCTCTTACCTCCCTCAGAATAGGATCAGCGGGTTCTCCCCTCCCACTGCTGGATTAGATTTAGCCTGGCATGTCGCTCCTGCTCATAAATCACGGGCTTTATCATTTCTCCAGCCTCAATAAAACTCCTCTAAATGGAAATGCACCACCATCGTCGCTGGGGCTTACTTTACGAGAAGAACCGTATAAATCAAGTTTGCTTAAAAAACGGGGCATCATAGCCTGGCCCGGAGTATTATGGTCTTTAGAGGATCAGGAACACACACACACACACACACACGCACACACACAGAGGGCGAACGAGAGTGAGAGAGAGAGACGAGGAGGCAGGTTGTTTTCCTGCTCTAACCTCACATTTCCCTCTGGCAACTATCCATACAAAAGTGAATTATCCACTGGGAGCTCAATCACAATGATAACACAGAGAGTCTGAGAGTGTGTGTTTGGTGTGTGTGTGTGTGTGGGGGGGGGGGCATGATGTGAGGCTGGGAGTGAGTGTTGCAGATTATATAAATGGTATAATAAGCTTGATTACTATATTGAAATATTTTGCTGTAGCTACTCATCTTCAAGGCCACGTCTCTGTGATTTTTCTTCTTCTCTGTTCAAATAGAGCTAATTACTGAGCCACTCATCATTGCCATCATCAAACTCATTAATGGCGTTTGTGTGGAATGAGTTACACAACTGGTTCGGGGGTGTGCAGTCTGTTCTGACAGCGACTGAATGGGACTTTCCCAGTTGACAAAGCGCAGTGAGAGAAGAAAAAATGCACATTCTGCATTTGCTGAATGAGAGACTGCGACGGCTGAATGCGGCACTGGCGTTTGACAAAGGAGCTCCCAAAAGGGAGAAATAATTCACTGCTTGACCATTTATCACGGAGCTGAATGGTAAAGTGGACAGAGTCCCATCCTCAATATGGAACAGAAGAGCCACTTTCATTAGGGAAAGAGTCTCTCCCACACTGAGAGTCTTACCTTATTCCCCTCCTGCCTCTCCGGTCACTGCCCTCTATCCTCAGGCGTGGCTCAGGCGTGGCTCAGGTGTGGGCTGGGCCCTAACCGGATGTCAACCGCGTGAATGAAGCTACCTGGGGCTGATTAGGTCTGCGTGGAGGAGGCATCTCTGAGGGTCTGAAAGAACAAAGTGGTGTTTCATTAGTGCGATTGAAGCAGATGGACCAGCGATCAGGTGGCTGGTCAGGGGTTCTGAGGAGACCAGTCACAAAGCAAAGCTCCAGTTAGAAAGGGCAGATTCGTGTGACAGCGAGAGAGCGGCCACGTGGTTTTTTTTTGTCACTTTTCATTACATTTCATTGGATTAAAGACGAATCTGCCCTCTCTCATCTGAACAAAGTCGAGGTTTGGAAATGATCCTGATGGACGGATCTGAGGCAGAGATGAAATCGCCACAAAATAACGCCGCTGTGATCTGGCGATAAGACGACAGGAGCAGACATCAGAAGACAAGACACCCTCATTAAACTCAGTGAGTCACTCAGCCACACAACATCCCTGTGACGTGTGGCTCCCCGCTTCTCCTCTCCGCTTCAAAGACAACAGAGAACAACATCTGAACGTCCAGGTCTGACACTACACTGCCTGCATTGTATCCATATATGATCCACTATCCGCGACCTTCACTCAGTTCGATTGCAGCAGCGTCCCCGTCGCCGGCCAGCGGCACTGACTGCCCGCTAAAGAGCCAGCAACAGAAGGTCACACAAGGCTAACAACACACAAGTGCCAAATTCCACTTTGCAATTGTGTTCCTCATCATTCACACAGCGGCCAGAGTGCACTCGGCTGTATCTCACCACTGACGCTGACAGGTTGACAGCCTGGCACACTATTTCAGCAATGTGCCTTTTGGTCCTCCTGAGTGGGTTGAAAAGAATGAAGGATTGATCGCCTGCCTGATGGATGTCATATCCACACTCTGCGTAGTTTATGACTCATATTAGACGGAGATGTGCTTCTGATGGCTCTTGTTATTCATCACCTACTAATGGCTGCTTTATTGAGCTTGGACACGTCTTTAACAAGAGCCACTTCATCTGCACTGTGATCCCCCTGAGCAGATGGAAATACTTCACTCGCACTTTAATTGCTGAAACTGGTCTGTTGTTATTTGCATATTTGTGAAAGGGCATTTCAGGAAACGTACCGATCTTTTATTTTTTTTGAAGCTATATGAGAACGTCTGCAGAAAACTGGTGACATGTTTTTCTTTCCTTTCTTCTCTCCTCAGGAGGTTGTGCGCCACGTGACGCGTCTCTGTGTGGAGTGGATGGTTACACATCAGCTGCTGTGTTGGACCTAAATATCCCAGCCTGCGTCACACAGCCCAACATGTTCACAGTCATGTGTGTTGCAGGTTGGAGGTGGTGGTGGTAAAAGTGGCTTCTCCCTCTCTGCAGCCTTTCCTTCATTCCTTGCTTTATGTTTTCAGATTAGATTAGTGTCCATATCTATGCACATCTATGCCTGGCTGCTTGTGAACATACATCTATGCATGTGCTGTCGATATAGGACTCTATATGTTGCAATTTATTTACTTCCTGTGTGAAACCTGGTGCCCGCATCACCCACAATGCAACTCTGCAGCAGACTGCTCAGTATAGGGTACAGTGTGACGTGTGAATGCTTTCCCTTGATTTTTTTCTTCTCTGTTCACCTGCTCCCAATTCATCATTACCCCACTCACTGTAAAAACACCATGAGTATGCCTGCATCTTGTTAGTCGATTGTTAGTGCGTGTGTGTGTGTGTGTTCCCATTTAAGTGTTCCCCTGGTAATTTATCGACTTCCTGTTTTTGTTTCTTACCCGCATGGACTTTAGTTTTTCTATGTGTTTGCCAGTTTGCTGTTTCTACACACTGTTTATCTTCTGTGTGCCTACCTCCACTAATGGATCCCTGCATCTGGGTCAATTCTTAAACAGCAACAATCAGCATCACCACTAGGACCAAGGTGCTCTACTACGCATTCTCACATGTCGGATCTGATGTGAAAGCAGATGCAGCTTGGAGCAGTCGCGTCGCTCCACCCCTCCCTCACTGAGTCCTGAGCTGACCTTAAAAATCCATTTGTTCTTCTGTCAGTCTCTCTAGTGAAGCTGTATGCTGGTCACGGGTGATCACATACTCATACGCACATGTTTCAGCTGAACAGTGTAAAACCCATCTTCAGCTGACCGCATTGCTCGGGTTCAGCTCACACACCTCTCTCTATCCGTGCTTTTGTTCATCCCGCGCTCGCCGTCTGCCATCATCAGTATGTGTCACATCAAGAACAATTCCCATCCCCTCCTTTTTCACTGTCACCCGCCGTCTGTGTTCATCCGCCACTGTCTGTGGACCTTCATCTGCCCCTGAAAGCACCGCTATCCCCTTTCTGCAAACTCAAATCTGTGTTTTCTCCATCGTCCATTCGTCTGTGGCTGTGCAACAAAACAACATAATTGTTAATGCTTCCATTCTTTCTACTATTCCTAGTGTCTACACAGACACACGCACACATATCATAGTTTGTGTGTGTGCGTGCGTGTGGTGTAACATGCAGTGCATTGTGGCTGTATCAGCTTGCAGCAGGCAGGTCTTTGTCAGTCTCCGGCTGAATGATGGCTAATAGAAATAACCTGGGAGACACAGAGACAATGGGAGAGAAAGACAAGGAGGGAGGGAGACTGACAACGAGAGAGTAACACAAAGAGAGGATGATTTGGGTTCGGGTTTGCATTGAAGCAGAGGGAAGTGTTTACATATTTTTAAGAACCGATTTATCGTTAAGTCAGAATAGTCTGTTCTGAGACGATGAGGATGATGATGATGGAAATGTGAACATCAGTAATTAACAATAACTGGGACAGAATGTTCAGGGGAGCAAATAATTAAAGATGTGAGAATAGAGATTTATTCTGGGATTGCATTTGACTGACTGGCCCTGAAACTGTTCAGTTTCCTGTTAATTATCATTTAAAGACGGCCTTGAATGCGTCATCACATTAGTCATTATGATGAATGGCACCATCTTTTTGCTGAGCAGTAAAGTTTACGACAGGAATTAGAGTCAGATAATCTCCATTCTCTTTCACAGTCGTCGGGGTTTTATCACCGACTGTTTTACGCCAGCAGGGAAACAGTTCATGTCAAGATTTCTCATCTAACTGGGAAGCCTCATCAGAATACTGATGTCTTACTGTAACAGTGATGCTACCAAAGCCCTGCATGTACAGTATTTAAAGCAGTGGTTCAGTGGTTAACATTAAACTAACCAGAAGCGCAGTAGGAGAGTTACTACACCCGCACTGCATCAACGTTATTCAATATCTGCATCTGTAAAGTGTTTACATTGAATAAAAGTTTCAAGCACAGGGTGAAAATTATTAAAGTAATACAGGAAGTAACAATAACTATGTCATGCCAAAGGAGCAGTTCTGTGGACAGATACTCATCATATATAGGACAATGGTTGCATCTCAGAATATGTTGAACTTGATTATATATGATCCACAGCAGCAGAAGGCCGACTCAGCTTAGTGGATTTATATAGTAGAATAAAATGATAGACCAGCTCCATAACTCACTGTTGTTCCAGTTATTTTGTCCGCGTCAGAACAGGGACAATTTTTCACCTTTCCACTATACACTCCAGATCCATTCTGCAGGACACTGTTTCAAAAATCTGTTTCACACTAAACATCAGAATCTTTTTTTTTTTTTTTTTTTTAAATCAGCCAAACTCAAACTCTGTGGCCAAAACAAACACTTCTGTGTCAGTCACTCAGGCTACTACTAGAGTCATTGTGTGATTGTGACCAAATCAAGTGTAGGTGTGTGAACGTGACCTGTTACATCAGAGGCTGGACCGAGGAGGCGTTCGGAGCTAGAGAGCTTTTCAATTAGAGCCCAGCGTTTGAAGTGAGCATTAGTGCAGTTTCCCAAAGGGGGGGGGCCTCCCTGAATTCCCAAATACCTTTTTATAACCCTACACACAGATTGATAAACGTGTGTATGCTACAGTGTGCAACTGGAGGCAAGAGAAGCACTGAGAGCCCGATGAAAGATGGAGGTGGTAATATCAAGAGGCGAGTCATGTTCAGTCACGGCGAGGACGCCACCCATAACATGTCATGTGACACGGGTCTCATTTCAGGCCTCGGCTGCTTGGGTGATTACACACAAGCTCAAAGTTCTGACCTAATAATCACTGGCTCAAATCTGATTCTTCTTCATGTCTCCCTAGAAAGGAGTGAGGGGTCGGGGAGGAGGGGAGGGGGGGTCAGACTATCAGACTTTTCCATGGTAAGGCCTGTGTGTTTCTGCGTGACCACGGTTGTACAGAAACACAAAAACATATGGTCCAAACGCAAATGTCTGGGTGTGTATGTGTGCGAGTCTCAGCCGGGTGCATCCACTGTCCCTCGCCTTGAAGGAAAACTCTCCCCGGTGATGAACTCTGGTGCTTAGTGGTCCGTTTCTCGGCTGCTTGGGTGATTACACACAAGCTCAAAGTTCTGACCTAATAATCACTGGCTCAAATCTGATTCTTCTTCATGTCTCCCTAGAAAGGAGTGAGGGGTCGGGGAGGAGGGGAGGGGGGGTCAGACTATCAGACTTTTCCATGGTAAGGCCTGTGTGTTTCTGCGTGATCACGGTTGTACAGAAACACAAAAACATATGGTCCACACGCAAATGTCTGGGTGTGTATGTGTGCGAGTCTCAGCCGGGTGCATCCACTGTCCCTCGCCTTGAAGGAAAACTCTCCCCGGTGATGAACACTGGTGCTTAGTGGTCCGTTTAATTGAGAAAGGCACAGTGTGACAGGTGAGAGGGAAGATGGGGAGGATGCTGCCTCAGTGAGGTGGGATGTGTGTGAGCAGCCTGCTCCTGCGGAGATGCACACAAGTTACTGGCCTGCCACCGAAATGGCAAGGAGATAGTTGGAGGCTTCTCCTCCAGCTTCTTTTCTGTGTGAAGTGAATTTTTATTTCCCTCTGTGTGTGTGTGTGTGTGTGTGTTGCAAAAAGTATTGCTTTTCAGTGTCTTCAATTACTACAGTGGGAAATTCAAATCTGGCGTCATGCAGGGTTTTACATCCAATGGCGCATATGGGGGCATGTGTGTGTGTGTGTGTGTGTGTGTGTGTGTGTGTGTATGTGCGTGTGTGTGTGTGTGTGTGTGTGTGTGTGTGTGTGGAAAACAGATGATGCATCACCTGCAGCAACAAGCAGAGCTGAATAACGTCAGTGCAAGATATTAAGATGGAAGCTGAACAATGCTACTGCTCAGTGTGTCTGGTGTCTAGAGAGAAAGAGTCTCACACACACACACACACACACACAAAGGGTGGTGTTGTGTTGAGTTCTTTGGGCAGCACATCGGCTCAGCAGAAAGACAAAGCATCATTTTGAGAGCAGCACTACAGAAAACGGCAGCCAATGCACAGTTTCGGGCAAATGAGTGCCGCTGGTCTGTCAGTAATTGTGTTCCTCCACCCACACAGGCTCAGAGTGACTGCTTACAATGCAGCATGGAAAGTGCATTTCTCTTCTCCTGCTGCTATAATTTGCTTTTATTCCTCCCAGTCCTATCTGCTAATCCTCAGCTAATAGTGTGTGTGTGTGTGTGTGCGTGTGTGTGTGTGTGTATGTGTGTGTGGGTATTTGCAGGGCTTGGGTGAGCTCTAAAGGGAAATAATGGTTTATTAAAACCATCCAATCTTGACAGTTATGGCCTCCATTCAGTTCAGTAATAATTGTACTGACACACGAGGTTACCTGCGCGGTCCGGGAGGGAACATCTGGAAAGAGCCCATTTCAAATAAATTCAAACTAACATGTGGCTCGTCTGAATTCATTTCAGCCCCATATGTTCATTAACAGGGCAACAGGCTGTGAAACGGGTCAGGTGGAGCAGGGCTACGAGGTCAGTCTGCACCTCTGAGTATTTTTACTTCTCATGATTAAAGATGTTTTTTTTAAGTGTGCGTGTGTGTGTGTGTGTGTGTCAGTGACATCAGTAGATGCGACTTTCTCCTCTGTGCCAAAAAGGATACAGTGACCTCTCTCCTACACTGTTGTCACAAAACACTGACACTTGTCTAATGTGCACTTTCATTATGTCTAACACACACACACACACACACACACACACACACACACACACACAAAATAACAACTATTGATAACGGACAGTCATCCACTTCCACATGTCGTCATCACCACCCCTCCTCCTCCCTCATGAATATTCATCACACACCAGCCGATGATGTCAGCCTCTCTGCAGTCGTTTTGCTGAGTGCTTTCTTGGAGCAGTGGAACTTCAGTAACTTCACTGACATTGTAGATGAAGAGTCAGAGCAGCAGAGACCAGACGCAGAAGCAACATAGGGGATTCCTCAGTCAACCTGCTGCTGTTTCATCTCAGACGATCAGTGCACACTCTGAGCTGTGAGAAGCAGTGCATTCAGATTGAGCTTTGATGAACACTTGGGAGGAATTTGCAAACGTCAGATCTTGTTTGGATGTGAGATCCTCAGCGGCGCTGGGTGTGAGCAGAACACAATTTGGCCGACTGAGTAGCGCTCACACTGCCAATGAAGGTTTCCTGAGCTGCTCTACTTTTTCTCCTCCTCTGATGGAGCTTCAGTCATTTTAATGTGAGAACACTAAAAAGTTCCTCTCCCAAGATCTGTTTTTTAAAAAAATAGTGAAAGGTGGAGAAAACCATTTGTTCATGGAAAGTAGCTCATTCAATATAAATATCAGAGCATTTACCATTCCACAGGCAGCACATAAAGACAAACTGTTGACCATCTTTGTCTAATCGGGCAGCTTCTCTTCCTTCACATCACAGCGATAACTCCTCCTCATAAAAGATGACAGCCGGAATGAATAGGCGCCGCAGTAGAAAACGTTACACCAGCTCTGCTCTAACTCTCACTGGCTCATACATGTACATGGGTAAAAAAATAAATAAATAAATAAAGTAAATCCTGTTCATTTGAGAGACAAAGTCAAATATACAGGGAGCGAGGACACTGTCCTCACTGACTTCCATTATGAGCTGAAAGTCAATCGTCCGAGAGCTACAGTTTCTCCTCTCTCTCTCTCTCTCTCTCTCTCTCTCGCTATTTGTTTTATCTCCTCTCCCGAGGCCAAAGCTTCCGTCCAATCAGGCTGAAACAGGAACAAAGACCACAAGTCCCTCGATTCCCGCTCCCACCCCACCTCTGAAAAATTCCCCGCTCGGGATTGCTCCTCACCTCTGAGCGACCTGGCCGAGCTCATAAGCCAAACTCATTTTGAAAGGCAGGAAGGTCCCGGGGAGCTGCACTGTTGCTTCAGGAAATATCGGTGCGTGTAAAATATTCATGGCGGGCAGGCCCAACTGCTGGTTCATTCTGTGTTCCAGGAAAAATTTGCTAAATCAGGGTGTGGAGTTAAGTGACTGTTTTGGAGCGTGCTTTTTGTAATCCTCTGTGGCCGCAGCGCTCAGTCAGATGAAGTTCTTACTTTGTGGCTGAACTTCACGTCTCAGCAGTTCCAAATTAAATGAATAACCAAATGGCTTGTCTGTAAAAGCCACGGGCTAATACCCTCAGCCTGTAATGTATGTAGGATTTCGATTTTATATCAGCTAGCGAATATTTTCAGATTCATTTCTGATATTTGCTTCAGCAGCAGATTAAACAGGACATGCAAGATGTCTCCATTCGCAGCCATGTCCTCCAGCTGCTCTTCAGGTGTCCCAATATTATGTCCATGATAAATGGACACAGTTCAAGATGCAAGATTGAAATCAAATTTGAAATAGATTTTTTTAAAAATGGCCCCAGTCTTTATTTCATTAAATAAAAATAAGCAGGGACACAGCAGAGAGCTGGATAAACACCTCCACAACTTCAGACTAATGTTCTACCTCATGGCCCCCTGCTCCTCTTTTTTGAAAAATGATTAAAGATACCATACAAATCCTTTTCCCTGACCAAACACAATACCCCACCCACACACACACACAGAGAGAGAGAGAGAGAGAGAGAGAGAGAGAGATAAGCCTCTCCCATTGGAGCCCAGATGAGCTAGAATGTAAAGACATGAGATTTATGGCTGATTTTCTGCTTGATCTGTGGTTAATGTGTTCATGTGGAGGTCTGTAAGGTATCAGTGAGGCCAGGTTCCAGAAGCAAATTACTCGCTTGGGTTGAGCCCTGTATGTGTTTGCTGAGTGCTGGATTTAAAGACCATTAACATCCTGTTGGCCCCGGACACTGCGAGCTCTGAGTTCCCGATGGCCTGGAAACTGTTGACAGTTCACTGCTGACAGTTCACTGCTGACAGTTCACTGCTGACAGTTCACTGCTGACAGTTCACTGCTGACAGTTCACTGCTGACAGTTCACTGGGCCATCTTTATACTGCCATGGTGAAAGTGAATGAAGGAAATTGGCGCTGTCGTGAAATGCTCCTTTATCCTCCAGCTCATTTTATATGATTTGATCACATTTATGCGATCTTTTTTTATGCGATTTTCCAAACTCACACTCACACACTCACCCTCAAAACTACAAAATATGTTTAAAAGCACATTTCACTTGGATCAGAAACAAGCGACAGATACACACTAATCAGCCACAATGTTAAAACCAGTGACTGGTTTGGTTTGTGTCTCAGCAAACTCCATTTGTCACTCTCTCTCACACACACTCACACATACACACACACACGCACGTGGATGGAGAGATCAGTTTTGCAGCCAGGAGAGTGAAGGATGAAAATAAACGGCACAGTAACCCTCCACCTCCACCAGCATCAGCAGCAGCAGCAGTGTTCGGCTAAAGCGCGTCAGAGGCAGCGGGCTGCGGGTGGAGGCGCACGGCGGGGTGAGGAGAGCAGTTCCTGGGGACACAGCTAGGGGACAGTGAGTCTCCTGGCTTGGGACTGGAGAGGTCCCGGTCCACCGCGCGCTGCACGGAACCCAGCAGGTACTGTATACAGACTTGATCCCCTTCACCGCGCGCTCTGGAAAACACGATGCGAGCACGAGGCTGAACTCGGTGGTCAATTCAAGAGGCACGAGTTTGTTGCTGAAGTTGGGGGGGGAAGAAAAATCAAAGTAGCTGAGAAGAGACGGAGACGTTGTCTTTGCGCGTGCGACTGTTTGCGTGGGCCGGTGCGTGAATATTTAATCGATGAGTGGGCAGCACTAATCCAGAGTGTGGGCAAGTGGATGCTGGAGAGCGGGGGGAAGGAGGTGGCTCTGCACTGGGGACGGGTTTGCGCGTGACCACATGCGCTCGTGCCGCGCTGTTTGCGCTTCTGGAGAGCCGGGAGAAGTTGGTATGAGTTGGTGGGTTGACCGGTGCGTGCTGCTGGGAGCGTGAGGGTACAGGACAGAGCAGACTGGGCAAAGGCTGCTTCACTTATCTCAGATATAGGCCATAACTCCTCTCACATAGTTGGACCCGGATGCAGAAAATGTTCACGTTACATTCCAGGTTTTGGCGCAACGTTCAATGGCATTAGCTGTTTTGCGCAGATCAGATTGAGTTGACTGTTTTGTGGCGCAGCCGTCAGGAGCAGACGATCATATTCAAAGCCAGCACGTCTCTGTGCGTGTGTGTATGTGTGTGTGTGTGTGCCTGCAGCAGCCGAGCGGTGCTGAGCGCCACCACCACCTCCTCCTCCATCATCACCACCACCTCCACCAGCAGCAGCAGCAGCAGCAGCAGCAGCAGCAGCAGATCGGGGAGGGTTTAGGAGCTGGCTGGAGGACCGACGACGCATATCAACAGCGGCAGTCTGAGAGCGGTCAGTAGTATCGCTGTGTGGCCGGTTGCTGGTTGCCGGTTGCTGGTTGCTCGGCAGCGGCGGAGGCAGGTGAACGGAGGTGGAGCTGTCCGAGGTGCTGAAAAGCCCCCGACACACCGTCCAGTCGAGACGATACGCATGAACTGACGTGAGCGCCGAGCAGCGCAGCGCAGCTCCCCGCTCCGGGTAAATGGGAGCGCACGTCGTCCGAGCGCTGGAAAGATGGAGAGATTTCTGCTGCTCGTCCTCAGCTGTCTCGGCGTCTCTCGAGTCTCAGCGGGTAAGTTTGCGTTTATGTGCAATCACAGCAGCGCTGATTGTGGGTTTGAGCGCAGCCCGTTTGTTTACTAAACGAATCCGAATGGGCGATGCAGCTGCATGTGGGTAAAACCCACCGCTGGCTTCCGCCGAGGGTTCAGATGTGCGGCGGTGCTGGTGGTGGCGAGACGTTGCGTGTCTGTTGTGTTTGTGTACGTGGCTACTAGAGGCATCTCCGTGTTGCCATCTCATGATACACATGTAACGGGTTGCAATAGGTGGTTTGAACACATCATACCCGAGCATCACTATCACACAGCTGTCATGTGGAATGATTAAGAATAACGAGAGTACATTGATTTATGTGAGGCTGCGTTGTTGTAATCTCCTCTTAAAGCGGCGTGTGTGTGTGTGTGCGTGTGTGTGTGTGTGTGTGTGTGTGTGTGTGTGTGTGTGTAGTACCGGTGTTTGATGTGAGCAGCTAACCTGACCTTTGAATCTCATTTCAAGCAGAGACTATTAACTGCTACTCAAAGACACACATTCCAGGCTGAGTGTTGACCTGAGCTGTGTATCGTCACTGTGAGAGGACTGTATGGACATTTTCAGTCCAAAGTGGGACTATAATGATAATGATGATGAGCTTCCCATGGCCCAGTGCTCCTGTCTCATATAGTTCCATGGAAGCACTAGCATACACCATATCTATAAAACATGCCTTTCAGAGGCCACTCACATACACACTCCTTGACGCCTCACTGCGTTTGAGTGCCACACTTCACTCTTGACACACTCCAACAAAATTCACCTCTGCCTCGCTCGGCATCCCCCTGCTTCTCAACCTTTTCACTGCTGATAAATCACTGTGCTGCTCTCTTCACTGGTACACAAACACACACACACACACTGATACACACTCACAGTCTTGTGTTCTGTGCGCAAGAGTAAACAAGTTTATGCTGTAAAAAACTGTATTACTAAGTGGCGATTAGGCACTTGAATCACACAGTATTATGACTGGTGGGCAGGCTGTGGGAACTCAATCTCTTTCATTGCTGTGTCGTCTCTCTATGAGCTTCACTGTATTAATTACCATGTTTAAAGATTTCTTATGGGGAAAATGCAAAGTGGTCTTGCGTTTAAAGGTTTTTAAGGTGTACAAACATTTTCCTCCTCAGCCTTCTAGTTTTTCACAGAATTTTACTTGCAACTCTGTATTGAGGCTTTGAGGCTGTGTACTGTATTATTGATTCTGTTACAGAGACTGATAACACACACCGTAGTTCTAACCTTACATGATTAAAGGAAAATTGGTATTTTTTATGATTAAAGGCAGCAAATCTATTATTTTGCTCCATGATGTCCATATTCCCACTCATCATAAAAGGTCACTGAAGATGTTTGTGCTTTCACTAAATCTGGCTTTGATACAAGACCCTCTGATCAATGGTTAAAATTAACACAACTATCTCATAAGACATAAGCAGAAATTCATCTGTTGTTGAATACCAACGACCAAAAGCTGCAGAACACCCACTAAAAGTGAGATTGTTTTGTCGTCACCGTTAAGACTATATTTCAGAACTCATTTGGGCAAAATATTTTGTCTTGTTCCCACAGAAAAATGCAAACAAATATGTAACTTCATAACTTTCACGACTCACAGATTTTGATTCATTGTGTTTAAGACTGTCAGGCGCACGCACTCAGACGAAGCAGGCCAGACGATGTCGCGGCAGTGAGCGGGTGCGCACCACGGCGCCATAAAATTTATACTACTGTGACGTGTTTACTGTGCCTGCCTGTGTTTATAGGGACTCATAAACAGTTGGTTGATCCAAGGAAAGGAAAGGTAATGTTTCCATTTAAAATGTAAATTGACTCCCCCAAATGAGGCCATAAATCATCACAGGCAATTTCCCCAGGTCCCTAACAGTTCTGCGTTTGGAGAAAGAAAGAAAAAAATCAATGAATCAATCAACTATCTTAACAGTGATGCGGGGGGAGCGGGGGGGCGGGGGGGGGGGGGGGGGGGGGGGACTTCTGGCTGTTTTCTGTGCCTGAGAGAAGTTAATAATAATGAGTAAATAAAGCTAAATCTTTCAAGAGTGCAGAGATTATTTCTAATCCTGTGGACTAAACAAATCCAGGAAAGGTTTGGCATCCACCCACCAGGTGATAAATTCTCTATGAGCAGAGTACTGTACTCAGTCACGGTGTCAAGTGTTAAACCATCTGGTATCCATGGGGAGGAGATCTAGGCCTCAGCCAAGAAAGCCAAAGTTTGTAACTGCTATCTATCTCGCCCACACCAGGTCACTATCAACAAAAGAAACAGACTTACACTGTTAATACAGGGGGTCCTCGAGTTACGACGGAGATCCGTTCCTGAGAATGTGTCGTAACTGAATTTCGACGTAAGGTAGATACTAAGTTGTGCCACCAGATGTCGCTATAACACCACCCTACAATAAGAGTTTACTGTGGTGAATTGCCTTTTGTCCCTCTTGACCCTCTTGACACACCGTAGGGGTTGATATCGCGAGTGTAATGAGCATTTCCTTTAGATTTCTGATATCAACCCTGTAGACCCTGTGTTGTGAATAAACCTACGGTATCGCCACGATCCCGAACGCATCTGTGTCCATGTGCATCTCCCTACCGGCTGACGCTGCACCCCACCCAGCCGTCCATTTCACATAAGTAAACACAAGGCAGAGTAGCCTAGCTGTGCTGTGGAGGTGTTGGAGAGCCGGCAGGCGCGCTGAGAGACAGAGAGAGCGCTCACCAACTAGTTCCCGTGCGAAGTCTGTACGTATTTACGGGGCAAACCGCTTAAGCCGAAACAAGGAAGTTCACAGGAGATGTGTCGTAACCACGAAAACGACGGAACTCGCGACCGTCGTAACTCGAGGACCCCCTGTATTGAGTTTCACTGATGGGAGATTGTAGAGAGAGCATGCAGCATTGTGGAGCTGACTGTAGTTTCTGTGCTCTAAATACTGCCCTGGTTTTATTCAGCTGTGTCCTGTGGACCTGCTGGGTATCTGGGGCAGCCTCCTGATTGGACCGCTGAATCATCACTACTCCCTCTGAATAGGGTCTTTAACAGGGGATGGAATGCGGAGCTGCGAGAGTGTGCCTGGTTTAGGTGTTATTATGGTGTGGGGACCTAAATCTGTTTGCTGACTTACATTATGGGGGTATGTGTTTTAAAAAACCTCCCCATAACATTAATCTTGTATAAATCTTATTTTACAGTAAAGACATGTTTTAAGTTTAATGTAAGGGTAGGTTAGGGTAAGTCACCGGGTAATGAACATCAGTCCTCTGTCTGTCTGTGAGTGTGTGTGTCTGTGTGTGTGTGTGTTTGTGTGCGGCAGGGGGATCCAGAGCATGTTATTATCTGTTCATTAGTTTTCCTCTGGTGAGTTGTGTGAGTTTAATTAGCAGCTTGTAATTATTAGTTGTTTGCAGTCTTGTATGCAGCTTTTGAAAGCAGCCCACTGTGCTTCTTTTCCATGAGCCTATTACATTACACCACATAATCACTACGATCCCTTCATGTGAACTACATTTGGAGGTTTTCAAGGGAATGTACCACATTATACTGCAGTAACAAAGTCATGGGATGTTTTTATGGCTTTCAGTGGCATCATTTGTTAATTTTACAGTTCTGCTTGCTGGAGTTGTCAGCTTTTGTTTATTAGAAAAGGAAGTGATGACATTAGTGATGTGATGAGTGATGAAGCTCAAAATCACTTAGTCTGAACATATAGTACACAACTCCTAACTACCTTCAAACAAGAGATTCACAAAACAGAGGTACAGGTATGCAAAAATACCAAGCTTTAATCTTTCTAATGTCACATTTTAAATATCACCTAACAAGATGCAAGATGATCATGTCAGTTTTCTCACAGTGATCAACAACTGCTCGTGCTGCTCTTTCCTCCAGCACCTCGTCACCCTCACCTTCATTTCAAAAAGCCTCTTTTCTCTTCTGCTCTTATGAGCTTGCCAATGATCTAGACGAATACAGCAGTGGCCTTGTGGCGTACATTGATGGTATTCCAAAGAAAATAGTGTAATTGTACTTAAAAGCTTCATCGTGTTTTCATATGTGCAGTGATATCAGGTTGGTTCTTTTTGTCAAAAAGGGAAAGGAACAGGCATTTATGAACAGACTGGCTCAATCGTCTGGACACTGGGCCTGTGGGAGGGAGGCACGGTGGTGCCAAAGCCTGACCACGAGCAGCACGAGTTCTCTGACGCAGTCTGTCGTCTTTCTGTGATCATGTCTGACACTGTGCAGGGGGAGGAGGGGATCAGTGCCCTGGATGTAAAAGGTGTTTTACAGACAGATTGGTGTGCACACAGAGTGAAGCCTTGTTGATTATTCACACACACACATATACCAAAGCCTGACCACGAGCAGCACTGGTTCTCTGACGCAGTCTGTCGTCTTTCTGTGATCATGTCTGACACTGTGCAGGGGGAGGAGGGGATCAGTGCCCTGGATGTAAAAGGTGTTTTACAGACAGATTGGTGTGCACACAGGGTGAAGCCTTCTTGATCATTCATATATATATATATATATATATATATATATACTTATATATATATATACATATATATATATATAAGTAGAAATGTGTGTCGGTGGTTGTCGGTTTGTACTTGAGTCAACAACAGCTGTGCTGTGTGATGGGGCCTCAGCGCTCAGACAGGGGCCAGTGGCCTGTCTGTCACACTGAATGTGTTCATGTTAGGGGAATTCTATGTCCCAACACTCACAGAGATGAAGGCAGCGATGTGTAGAAACAAAGATAAATAAATGCAAAAGGCAAAGACTGTGAGTGTTCGTCACAAGAGAAGCACAAGCCCACAGAGAGAGGAGAGAGAGAGAGAGAGAGAGAGAGACACATCCTCACATCCTTACATCCTCACATCCTCACATCCTTACATCCTCACATCCTCACATCCTTACATCCTCACATCCTCACATCCTTACATCCTCACATCCTCACATCCTTACATCCTCACATCCTCACATCCTTACATCCTCACATCCTCACATCCTTACATCCTCACATCCTCACATCCTTACATCCTCACATCCTCACATCCTTACATCCTCACATCCTCACATCCTTACATCCTCACATCCTCACATCCTTACATCCTCACATCCTCACATCCTTACATCCTCACATCCTCACATCCTTACATCCTCACATCCTCACATCCTTACATCCTCACATCCTCACATCCTTACATCCTCACATCCTCACATCCTTACATCCTCACATCCTCACATCCTTACATCCTCACATCCTCACATCCTTACATCCTCACATCCTCACATCCTTACATCCTCACATCCTCACATCCTTACATCCTCACATCCTCACATCCTTACATCCTCACATCCTCACATCCTTACATCCTCACATCCTCACATCCTTACATCCTCACATCCTCACATCCTTACATCCTCACATCCTCACATCCTTACATCCTCACATCCTCACATCCTTACATCCTCACATCCTCACATCCTTACATCCTCACATCCTCACATCCTTACATCCTCACATCCTCACATCCTTACATCCTCACATCCTCACATCCTTACATCCTCACATCCTCACATCCTTACATCCTCACATCCTCACATCCTTACATCCTCACATCCTCACATCCTTACATCCTCACATCCTCACATCCTCACATCCTTATATCCTCACATCCTTACATCCGACATCCTTACATTCTTACATTCTTACATTCTTACATCCTTACATCCTTACATCCTTACATCTCACAGGCAGCATTCTGGAGGGGTTACTTTACTAGCTGCGCCTGAGGCCTCAGCAGAGCTGGAAGAAGTCCGCGGGGAGAGGCTGCTGTATGTGTTTGTCTGTGTCTGTGTCTGTGTGTGTGTGTGTGTGTGTGTGTGTGTGTGTGTGCAAGACGGAGAGAAGAGAAAGCGTATTATTGCTAACAGCTAATATCATATGCACAGCCTCATATCAAGCTTTCAGCTCCTTTACTGGTATCAGGCTCATCCCATATCACTGTTGTTGTTTCCCTGCCTGTGGGGGTGAAGTGGGGGGGCTGTTAGGTTGCTCCTGCTTACAGAGTAGATTTCATTAGCATGGAGCCTGTCAAATAATCAGCCTCACAGCACTTCTTTGGGTTTTTGAATTTTGCTGCCTTGCCTTCTCTCCACACATAACGCTGCATTGATTTTCATACCCTGCCTTTTGACGTTTAATTAGAGAAAAGCGCGCGTGTGTGTGTGCGCGCGCATGTGTGCGCGCGTGTGTCCATCTGATGGAAAGCAACAGAGGAAGATGTTTTGCAAAGCCACTTCTCCACTTCAGTGTTCCTGTGGAAAACTCATTTCCTATGAGTAAATAAATCTCTCGACAAAGACCCCTCAGTTGTGATCAGCAGCACTGGACTGCAGTGTAGTAACACAATGGAGTAAAGAAAACAGGCCTGTAGCCGCCTACAGACACACACAGGTGCCTACAGACACACACAGGTGCTCTGTTGCTGATAAAGCAACACATCTTCAACCGATTGAAAAAGTAATGCAACGCAGTAGTAAGATATTCAAGCCCGTGCTGACTCTTCCTGTATTGGTGGCACTGCCTCCATTGTGAAGCAGCTGATCTGTATACGTAGCATGAGACTAATCAATGGAGTTGTACCTGAGTGAGTCACAGACAGGCTATTGTCTCCCCTCTTCACCCACCATCTCCTCACTGCACTCACACTGCTACTGAAGTGTCAGATATAGGCTGGGAGACAGCCGGAGATGAAAGAAAAGTGTGTGTGTGCGTGTGTGCGTGTTGGTGTGTGTGTGTCCATTACAGCCAGGATGATAGGTGCTGAAAGCAAAAGTAAATAGAGGAAAAAACAGGTATGAGGTGGTTTTCATCTGACATGTACGTGGAGGATTCAGAAGCAGCTGCATGAAGCAACTGACGTGACAAAGGAGAAGAAGAACAGAGGATTGTCAGACTGTGCTTCCTCCTTCTCTCTGCTTTGTGGAACTTGTCACGCAGCTGCACGGAGAAGCGGCAGCACAGCTGTGGAACAGTAGGCCAGCTCTGATGAAAAAAGCCATTACGGGCAATCAACTGGAAAACATGTCGCGGCGTTACAGTGTGACTCAGATGAGCACACGTGTGTTCGCCAGAACTTCTAAATTATTCACCAGATGCTTGAGCTTCTAAATGAGACACATTATCGCCTTGTGATTGCCTGTGAGTGTCATACTGTGATCCTCCTAATTTCTGTGTGTGTGTGTGTGTGTGTGTGTGTGTGTGTGTGTCTCCTCTGACACGTCCAAGGGCAAACTCCAGATCAGCACAAAATCCTGGTGGCTCTATCATGGCACATTAACTATGAATGAGGTGGAGCTGCTGTCCCTGCCTGCTACACTGACCCCCGAGAGCACAGCGCGACCGCAGCTCACACACACACCACTGAGAGTCAATACCATGTTAACGGGGAAAACAAGCAACAACCAATTGTAATTCCTCCGATTTATAGCCGCTAATTCCCCGGTGGACTCACGCGCTCTAACCATTATGCTACGTTTTATTACCTCTGCTTCCACAGTGTTTCTTCAATCCCCCCCACCCCCACCCACCTGCTGGTTTTTACACCTTCCACACAAAGTGATTGTTTACACACGATTAGAATGAAATGAGCTTCACTGGTTTATGATACACAATATAAATAAGCAGTGAGTGATTGAATGGAAGGAGGAGGAAGTATGAGACACCTGAGGCCTGCACCCGCAACAAAAATGTCAGGTTACAGTGGAACATGATGCAGTTTCCAGGTTAGACTCATTCATTAGCATCCTGGGAAGGCGAGTCGGCCCACAGGCCTGACTCTGAGAAATGCATCTCTAAGCATTAATAAGATATGATGTAAAAACATAGTAACTCCCTACGCGGGCAGGTGGGTCCCAAAGCTTCTGGCGTCTGCACAGGATTCACATGGGTAGAGACTGCACATCCACACATGTACTTACATCCACACATGTACTTACATCCACAGTGGAGGGAGGCAGCCACTGGGCTATAACACAATCCAGTTGGCCCTTTTCACAATGTAAGAAAAAAAACACAGTCGTAACGTTTACAGTGGCTGTGTTCTGTATTATTAAGAGCTCCAGTGAGCTGAAGCAGCTAAATGTAAGCTAGCTATAACTAACTCGTCTTATGATGTGTGTTTTCCAATTCCAAATTAATTTATGTTATTTAGAAAAAAGATGTTTATGTTAGGTGAAGTGAGCAGAGTGGACAACTGCCA